>JANAVB010002395.1:12859731-13423099 GCA_029216955.1 Iris pallida | reverse complement strand
ATTGAGACACTAGGCTTGTTATTGACCTTAAGAGACTGATGGATTGTAGATAAACCCTCATATATCTAGACAGCCGTGACCGTATAATGAGGTGGATTCCATTTCATTATACGTAGCTGGCTATGTCTGCCCCCGCTCTCCAGTGTTCTGGTTCTGGGGCGTGACACTGTTACAGGCTGGTTGGTGTTTCTGGGGGGGCTATTTCTTGGAAGACCAAGAAGCAACCAACTGTTTTCCGATCTTCCGCTGAAGCTGAATACCGATCTCTTGCTGCGCTTGTTTGCGAGTTGAAATGGTTGAAGGAGTTATTGGTGTGTTTGGGCGTTCGCCAGGAGTCTGCCATGTCGGTGTATTGTGACAGTCAGTCAGCCCTGCACCTGGCTCAGAACCCGGTATTTCATGAGCGCAGTAAGCATATTGAGGTGGATTTGTATTTTGTTCGCGATGCTATTAGAGATGGCACCGTAATAGCCTCGCATGTTCCTACTTCTTCTCAACTGGCTGACATCTTCACCAAGCCCCTTGAAAAATATGTATTTGATTCTTTACTTTCCAAGTTGGGCATTTGTGACTTGCATGCTCCAACTTGAGGGGGGGTGTTAGATTATATTTGTAACTAATGTAAATATGGTCCATAAGCCCAATCGTGTAGACACTATATATATTGTAAACAGCCCCCATCAATGAGAACAAGGCATTATTTATTTTCTACAGTGTCACCTGGACAAATTCTAATATTTATATCTTTCAACAAAATACAAAAGTGAATACAAACTTGTTGAACCCTTTACCCAAGGGCTCAACTCCTCACCGAAGTTAAGAAGAAAGCAAAAGATTACAATAAAATCACTCATCCTAACCGTAACAATCTCCATGTACGAAAGCGACGACTTCCTGCACAAATCTCTTTTTCTGCTGTCTCGAACGACGAGTCCTAAAAGAAAAATAAGAATTATCTCTTGGCATGTGGACGAAAACCATGAATCTTCCGTATTGAGCTCTCGTTTGTCCCTCCACCCTCCATCGTCAGAACTGGCCGTCCACCAGGTGCAAATTATATCCAGAACTCGTTCAGTTCTGACTGAACCGAACTCAGCCCGAGTTCGATTTAGACCCTGCCAACAATTCTGACTGCAAACTCATATAACTCTGATAAAATTCTGTTCCGATCGAACTCGATCCGAGTACGGTCCTGTCTCGGCATAACTACCTCAATATCCAGACTAGAGTCCAACACAATCCACCAAGATATTTTGAGTTACGTCTCGCTTTTAATCAAACTTCTTATTATGACATGGCAGTAAAATAACAGAAGACATTAGCTGTGAGGACACGGCTCTGGTACTAGAGAAGTTCCATGTCTGTCGACCTACAACTTGGGAGACAACCTTAGTTCCATGTTTGTCGAAGTCTTGCTCGAATAACTTTTTCTATATATACCACCAGTACGAGATCCTCCAACTATTTGGATTTTCCTTTTACAGAAATAAATCCATACGCAATCGAGTGTCCAAAATCTTGACACTTCTGTTCACCTGTATGGAGCCAGGAAGACAAAATGATAAGCACTTCAGAAGCTGTTCTTTATCGCTAAGATTTTTGTCTCAAATTCCACTGTCCCACCTCTCAAAATTTTAAGAATACTCGACTGAATTATTAAGGGCACCACCAAAAGTGGTAAGACTATTAATTGCATCACTTTTAAGTTGCATTAGAGAAGATGAATTTGGATATTTGGAATGGTGTGTTGTACGACGTCGTCCCCTACTACTTTCAAGTTGGAGACATCACTTTTATTTTCATCTTCCTCTCACACCACTTTTTTTTTTCCTCTTGCAACATAACACAATTATAGATAATTTTGAACCCCACTGTAGGGTTTAGAAACTTTACAAATTATGATAGTTGGGCTGTAGACGACGAAGAATGTGAGAATCATGGTAGTCCTTCGTCGTTTCCAACCTAACTGTCATAATTTAAATTTCTATAATGGGATTCGAAAAGAAAAAAAAATGTTGGAAGAGGAAGAAAGGGTTGACATATGAGATTTGATTATTGAAATTGTGTGCCGTCTCTTACCGTTCTTGTTTGAAGGATAATTTGGTTTAAAAATGTGATAGTCCGATTCATTTTGTGTGTTGCCCTTATTAATTCAGAAATGCTAACTTGTTCGCAGGCGGGCCAGCTCGTCCGCCAGCATGGCGCTCTCTCATTGGTCCCCCTATTTGCATAGGTCTCATGCCAGTTGACGTGTCAATAGGAGAGCACCACGTGACGGCGGGCCCGTCCGCGGGCCAAGTAGCAGCACCCTTATTAATTTCCGTATACAAAATGGCAGGCAGTATCTAGACTACAAATACTAACTAGAACCGGAACTCGATCAACAGCGATTAGAACACACAAAATGTGTGTCAAATTCATAGCTGTTAGGTGTTTGGTGATGCACACATAGATGATGTAAACTTTAAAAAAGAAAATTACAATTCAAAGTTCTGGTGAACCATGCCAAGCGCGCCACCCCCTCCCTCTACCGGAAAATCTCACTATAAATGGCAATCAATATCAGGTTTGATCGATCGAAGTAGTGTTAATTGATTAATTAGCAATGGCAGCAGCAGCAGCAGCAACCAAGTACTCCTTGATCGCAGCAGCAGCGATCGTGCTCGTCGCCCTGGCCGCGCACAGCTCGCAGGCGGCCAGCGGGCAGCAGGACTGCTCCGCGGGGCTCGGCCAGCTCACGGTGTGCGCTCCGTTCGTGGTGCCCGGAGCCTCCACCGGAACCCCCAACAAGCAGTGCTGCAGTGCCCTCAAGAACGTCGACCCCAAGTGCATCTGCAACACCATCGAGATCCTCAACAACCTGCCTAGGTCCTGCAAGCTTGCTCCAGTCACCTGCACTGGTATGCCCCCTTGATCTCGTGTTCGTGTTTAGAGTCCATTTATTTTTCGCCAATCAAAACTAATGGGAATGTTCACCATTCCACTTTAAGAGTTGTCACGTGTCAAACTAGTTATTAAAACTGGTCCAAGTATTCCCCAAACCAGCTCCAAATTAATTTTATGTTGGATAAAATTGACACATGACAATTCTTGAGTGGAATGGTATACATCTCCACTAGTATCCGTGATTTTATATATATATATATATATATATATATATATATATATATATATATATATATATATATATATATATATATATATATATATATATATATATAATGTGTGTTTTACGCATTTTATAAATGATTATTAAGATGACTAAAAAATAACTGTTATAATTATTCTAATTTTCATGGAGACCACATAGTAAAACTAAAAGTTAATTATTCTAAAATTATTATTACATCATATATATTATTTTATAAGGCTATTTTGGAAGATCGAAATACAATTTCCAAAATATCTATCTGGTCGTATTAATTTTAATGAACAATTTTAAGTAGTAAATATATGTAAGAATGTATTTTAAAATAAAAAATTTATAATAAAGTTGAACTCTTTTTTTTATATAGAGTAGCATAGGTTTCTTTCAAGTTGTATCGACAACAGCATTAGCAACACTAGCAATAGCATTACTAGCGATAACTATGATTGATTGATTGATTGATCAACAGGTGCACAATAAGAAGAGCCTTATGGAGGAGCTAGGGATTTCCAGAGAAATAAAAGGAGATATCCAACGTTTCACTGTCTTTAATTTGTGTTTTCTTTTTGTTGTTTCAGCATCTGAGCTTGTTTGAGCATGAGTATCAATAAAATGTAGTTTGTTCCCCAATTGTGCATTAATCTTCCGTCCCATTTGCAACACAATTTTGAAAGCGCAGGATTCTTGGAGTGATGCAAATGCGAGTCCTTCATGGGACTTGAGCATTTCTCGCTCCCTTGAAAACTAATCATAATTAAACTAGAAAACTAAAAAAGAGAGGAAAAAAAAAATCTTATCAAACAAATTTACTGAAATCTCCAAAACTTGCTCGGACAAGTCGACCAAACAAGAAGTGAACACCGACTAGAATTCCGGGTGGCCTAACCGAAAACTATACGGTGGCCTAACCGAAAACTATACGGAATTTTAACGTTTCAAGAGGTCACCAGAATTCCGGTTTGATCCCACTCATGTCCGCATCAAAAACACACTTCGAACTGTAGACCACTACTGTTTCCCCTCCTTGTATCAGCAAACTACTTAAAAGTGTCAGTTTTATGAAGTATAATCACTTGAAACTAACCATGGTATTCTTGATACTCCAAATCTACAACAATGATAATGGCTCCTGCAACACCTTGTAAATGGGAAACCCATGCATATGTACCACATGAGCTATTCACAAAAAAGCTCTAGTTAAAAAGTATATAAAAAACGCGTTTCCAAAGACCCACTAGAAATTAACAAGTAATGATGTAATTGTGGCTACTTGGAAGCCTTCTGCATACACACTTAATTATCAAGAGGCTAGAAAGACGAACAACAAATATCATGAAAGATATGCATTCAGCATTCACTTTATCAATAAACATGATTTGACCAAACACCAAAGGCCTCCCTAATATTTCTTTCTTTTGCTGTGTTTTTGTGAACTAGAGTTTTTCTTCTTTCTCCCTTTGGGCATAAATACAAGTTATTGATGTATATACAAACCAGTGGTCACAGTATAATACAACAGGAAATTGGATGAGAGCAAATGATGTGTACCAATAAAGGAACCATTAAGGAGTTTCAGCCCACCAGATCTTGGACCGAGTACTTCCAAGATATTTGCTGCATTTGGGAATTTGGATAACTCCCCCGGATCCCATAAGAATGGTTGGTCAATAGGTTTTTTTCATACAGCTTTTTTTGTCTATTAATGAAACCATTATTATATCAACTCTAAGAATAATGCTTCCTGCTTGTTCGTCAAGCCCAGTTCAGCCAGAGCCAACATACATTCTCCATCAGTAAATGCCTTCCTTGGGTACGGCCTCACCTGTAACATCAAAAACAAGCACGAACAGAGAATGTGTAGTTTTGCTTAGTAAAGTGAACTTCTTTGTTATACATGATTATCAGCAACACTAGTTAGTTTTATTCAGAAACCTGAATCAATATTTTAACATTTGTGCAGTGATATGAACTGTTCCAAAATTTCCTCTGGAGTTGAACAACATATCCAAAAAACGACGTCCTTGAAAGGCTAGTGTAAGTCAGCCAATGCCTTGAGCAAGTAAGGATCAATAGGGCTTTGTCGAGTAACATGTCAATTAAAAAATATACAGCAAAATCCGCCTCCGAGATGGAAATGTCGACAAATATCGGATCTACATGAGTAGTAAGGCAAACTATGTACCAAAACGAGATTAAAAGACAAATGTGCATGCCAATGGGACAATTGCAAGTTGCAACTTTCATGACAAGCCCATTATTTGATAGCATAGAATGTAGAGTGCAAGTTCTAAATCCCCAGTAGAATAAACTGCCTTCTGAACTTAAGGAGTCATTGAGTTTCTAAAAGAGACATTTCTTAATACACTTTATTATGCAGTGTCATTTGGACAAATTAAATTTGTGCAGACTAGGCATCCTGTGCCCATCCATGCACGCGACAGGCTCCTATGCAGTGCCATTTGGACACAGAATTTGGTTTCACTATAACAAAAAAAAAAAAATGCCATGCCTGACATGTTAAGATACAGCCTTCAACCTTCATCTAAGACAAAAACTTACACACTCATCCAGGGTATTCTATATTAAAGATAGCCATGTGCAAAACAGTTATCTCTACATAAGGGGTGTTTGGTTGGCTATAAATGGAGTTACATGCAATATTTGTTGCACCATTTCTAATGTTTGGTTGGTTGTAAATGGACTTGGTGCAACAAATGTTGCATGAGTTCGTCCAATTATCATGGTATTTGTTGCAGCCAAAATGACCGCAACACCATTTACGGACGGCAACATTTATTACATCACTTACACAATTTCCTATCATTCTCTCTTCATTCAATGTCAAAAAAGCACAACCAAACAATGAATTTGTATTTGAAGCCAACTTAGGATCCTAATTACATCGTTCCAAACAATGGATTTGTAAATCCTGAAACAACATCTACATGCAACCAAACAATGGATTTGCAAGACCACTTACAACCAAAAATGTTACCTGAATGTTGCATGGGATTTCCATTTACATGTAACCAAACACCCCCCTTAGGCTGAAGAATATTTAGCCTCAAAGCTATTAGAGGGGCAACCAAAGTGCAAAGTGACAGCTCAAATTCCAAATTGCCGATCACTTTAGACTCATTTGACATATTTTATTAAATAAGTGGGGAAATAGTCTCTCTCAATATCCAAGACAAATTGCAAGCCTGAGCATATCATATCTAATATGGATCAAAATTTAAAAACATAGCCCGATTGGTTAGATAAGTGTTTTCAAATGGTTAACTTTTTACAGGCACCAAGTGGTAACAAGTAACAACAATGGCAGTTAAGTCCAATAGACCCTACGAATAACAAATACAGTATTAAATAAATTGGAAACAACTGAATTTACCTTACCCCACCCACCTCATCCCCGCCACCCACTTCAAGCAAAATCCCCTACCACCACCAGTAGCCCAACTGTTTATTGTAGTAGCCTTGTAGTATTATATCCTAATTTTCGAAAACTGTTGTATTACTGAGTACACATTGTCCTATGTTCTCATCATATCCTAATACACGCAGCATAGATGGGTTCCTCGCACACATAACGTTGTAAAAAGTGCAAGAAAGAGAGTCGGAGTTTGGAAAGGTAAAGTTTGTACATACAAGACAAAGAAAACTTTGAAGTTGATAGCATACAAGGTATTTCAGAATTGGGTAGGTCATGGTCTGAAGCAACGGTTGAAACCGCCTAGTGTTGGTCATTTCATTTCTGTATTGAAAAGACCATCAGAAAACTGATGTAGATTATCAGTCTCACTCAGTGGCTTGAAAACTTTAAGAAAATGAGTAGAAAGTAACAGAACTCCAACCTTTATCCACACAGGGAAGAGGGTTTCAAGAAAATGAATAGAAAGCAACAGAACTCCAACCTTTATCCATACACGTAAGAAGGGAGGTCAGGGACGCAAGGGGAGTTCACAAATTCCATTAGTCACCAACCACTTAGTTACATTATCTAAATTTAAAATGGCATAAGATTCCTATGCGATGCAATAGAATGAAAATTAGTATTTGTGCTCTTTGTCCATTAACTATTATTGTATACCTCACTTTAGTCCCACATCGCCTGGGCTAAAGGAGGATGTCATGACTTGTTCCTATAAATGTACCAAAGGCTTCTCATGTTTTATTCACGTCACTAAATTAAGAGCTCTCTCTCTAAATTCCACTCTTTAGAAAAACATCAAAAATTGGAACTTACTAAGTTATTATTCCTTTAGAGATAATTGGTGTCTTAGAGTATGTGATTCAATCTTTTGTCCCACATTTAATATACTTCTATGAGGAAAGCCCTCTTCCTATATATACAAACTCAATGAAACCATCACAGTCACTACCAGTTTAACCTCTTTCTTTAGATAGTATCAGAGCATGGGTGATCTTGACCCTTGCTCGTTTTAAGACTCAATCCTAGACATCTATTTCTTTTCCTAACAAAATCCTAGCCTAGCATAGGGGCCTCCTTTCTGCTTTCCTCTTCTTCCTCATATCCCAAATTCTAAACCAACCCCATCTCTCAAAGCTTCAACCATATTCTAATATTGAGAAAGAGAACTGGATCTTGTACTTTATGGAGTAATCATATCCCCTTTACATACTAACGGATTTAACATAAGGTCTTACAATATAAAACAAAATAAAAACAACTCCAACAATATAACAAATTCTAACACTCCCCCTATAGCTAGAACATAGATATCTAGGGGTTAAACTTGGAAAATTGATTAGAGAAGCGAGAAGAATAGAGCGGCTTTGTAAAGATGTTGGCAATCCGATCTTCCGAACGAGTATATAGTGTAACAACATGTTTCTTCATGAAAACATCTCAAACGAAGTAGCAATCCACCTCAACATGCTTCGTTTGTTCATAGAAAACAAGATTACTAGCAATAAAAGTTGTCTGATTATCACAGTACATAGGCATTGTACTCCAAGATCCTCAAGTAAGGTAATCAACCATGACATCTCGTACATTGTGTGAGTCATGGATTTGTACCTGCCTTCTGCACTAGACTCGGCCATCACTGTTTGCTTCATTGAAAAAAGATCAGAATACATTAGCTACTAAGATTCACTCTTCAGTAAATAGACCCAGATCATCCTAGCAACAAAAGAGATGAAATAAGAAAAACAAAATAACTGAGAATTTTGCATGGCCCCAATACATCAGAATGAACCAATCAAAGGGCGAGAAACTATGTTTATTATTGGAATGTGGACATCTCGAATAATGGTCTCTCCTTAACTCACAAGACTCACATTGTAGTTTTAAATCAAGTGAAGCAAGCTGGGAAAGTTGACACATCAATGTGAGGGCAGGATGCCCTAAACACCAATGCCACAAAAGAGTACATGAAGAAACAGTGACAAACATGAATAAAATGTGTGGAATAGATAGAGCGTACAACACTCCAGACCCACGACCTCCACCAATCGTCTTCCTCGACCTGAGGTCTTCAAAGACAACACAATAAGATGAGTTACTGAGAAGCTAAGTGAATTGGTAATTTGATCAATGAAGAAAAGATTCACAGGAAAGTTGGGTGCATAGATAACGTCTTTAAGGTGTAGGTTTGAGGAAATGGTAATCAAGTCACTACCCTTAACAAGTGAGGTAGTACCATTAGCAACAGAGACAGATGAGTAATTGTGTTTTAATGAGTTCGATAAAGTAGAGTTTTGGCCTATCATATGTGAAAGTTTTGGCCTATCATATGTGAGCTAGCACCAGAATCAACTATTCCATAATTAAAGCAAGAAGTATTAAGAGCATGATGTCACGGACTTAGTGTTTTAGATAGCACTTCGTCCCGTGCGGCGCACTAACTTCTTCCTCGAAGATCGTGCAAGCTTTTCCAACCCGACTTAGCTAAATCGCTAAGGAAATTAAAGACAATGGAGCAAAGAGGAGACTCGTAAGAAAATCTTTATTGACTTGGAGAATGCTTACAAGTTTTGGTGGTGAGGAACAAATGAGGCCTCCCCCTTATTTATACTAGCTCATAGAGCTTTACATGGAAAGTCCTGGAAGGAATATTCCAAGGATTATTCTTCCTACCATAACTGGAACGACATATTCCAGGTTTATTCCCTAAGAACATAAAAGAAAACTTCACGGGCCATCCAGAAGCATCTTGGGCCATCTAGAATGATCTTGGGCCTTCCAGAGAAATCCACCATCTTCTAAAGAATTCTGTCATTTTCTGGAATGTTCTAGAAGTTTCCCGCATAAACTTGGTCCGTGGAAAGGTTATGCAACTTGGCCTCGGATGGGGCGCAACATTTGGGACGTTACATTCTCCCCCACCTAAGGCGTTGACGCCCTCGTCAACCATGCTCGGTGAGGAACGCCTGGATCTTGGCTTCGAACTGATGTAGCGTATCTGCACGATCCCAGCTAGACTCGCCATAAGCATGCCCTTCCACTGGATGAGATACTCCACATACGGGGACACGTCTCGCCGCCGAAAGGTCCTCTTGTCCAGCACGGCTTCCACTTCCTTGTCGAAGGAAGTCGTCATGGTCGCCGTGGGTCGCTTCGAAACTCCTCGCTGGGGATCCTCCAAGTCTAGACCCAAGCGACGGACCTCCGCGCCGGTGATGAAGTTGTGAGTGGTGTCCGTGTCAACCAACCCCCGTGTACTCATGCCATTGATCCTCACGTCAATGTATATGAGCTCCCTGCTCGGAGTCCTCGACACAGCAGACTTGGTCTTTACGGCGTTGAGTAAGCGCAACGCTCCCATGTGCGCTTCCACTTCGCACTCTTCGTCCTCCACCTCCTCGCTTTGGACGACATTTACACGCATGCTCCTCATCGGACAATCCCGAACAAAGTGCTTCTCTCCGCATATGAAGCATGAAACAACTCGCTCGGGTTGGGCCTTCTCGTGCTTCTTCCCCTCGGACGGACCTTCCTTAGGAGAGCTCTCCCGCTCTCCCCCGCCATTCCTCTTGGTGGACTTTGGCTTGGCCTCGGCATTGTTGTCGTCCCACATGTACTCGACGAGCCACTCCGCTGCTGTCACGACGGTGTTCAAGTCTTGCACCCTCTGTCGCTGCAATTCTTGAGCCGCCAAAGGTTTGAGTCCCTCGAGGAAGAAGAACAAACGATCCTCCTCGCCCATGCTAGATATCGCGAGCATCAAGCGTGTAAACTCCGCAACGTACTCCTTGATCATCCCGGTATGCTTGAGTTGTCGCAAGCTCTGCCTCGCTGCAAACTCCACATTCTCTGGATAGAACAGTGACTTAATCTCCTTCTTGAGATCCTCCCAAGTCTCTATCGAACACAAACACTTCTCGGCTTCTGTGCACCTTCGACGCCACCACAGCATCGCATCGTCTGTTAAGTAGAGTGGAGCAATATCCACCTACTCGACGTCATCGTTGATGTGCAACGCCATGAAGTATCACTCCACGTTCCACAAGAAGTTCTCAACTTCTTTGACATCACGCACCCCGCTGAAGGATTTTGGCTCAGGGATCTTCCTTCGCCTCGGTGTCTTCCTACTCGAAGGTCCAACGTTCGCAATGGCCTTCTCCAAGATGGCAACTTTGGTCTTGAGTTCTCCGCAACTCTCGACCACGGTCTTCAGCTCCTCGTAGCCTTGGACCTTCCTACGCAAGTCCTAAATCTCAGCACGATACTCCTTGAGCTCCTCCTCAAGTGCGGATAGGATCTCTTGGAATTGCTTCCGAAAGATTGCCATGGACGAAGTGGCGTCACTCTCCAACCCATCAAAGTACCTTTCTAGCCTCGTGTTGCTTTGCTCCATGGAGACCATGCGCATCTCCATGTCCCTCGAACCCGTCTCCAAGACCTCAACACGTTCGGCAAGACCGGCAAGGCTACGCTCCACCGCAGACTCCTTGCTCTTGCCCCTCTTGTGTCTTGGCGTGCCCCTCCTTAGGCGACATGGGTCCCTCCTGGACGTTCTCGGATGTCGACATAGCACCAACCGACCTTCGCTCTGATACCACTTGTCATGGACTTAGTATTTTTGCTAACACTTCGTCCCGTACGGCACACTAATTTCCTCCCCAAAGATCGTGCAAGCCTTCCCAACCCGACTTAGCTAAATCGCTAAGAAAATTAAAGACAGTGGAGCAAAGAGGAGACTCGTAAGAAAATTTTTATTGACTTGGAGAATGCTGACAAGTTTTGGTGGTGAGGAACAAATGAGGCATCCCACTTATTTATACTAGCTCATAGAGCTTTACATGGAAAGTCCTGGAAGGAATATTCCAAGGATTATTCTTCCTACCATAACTGGAACGACATATTCCAAGTTTATTCTCTAAGAACATAAAAGGAAACTTCACGGGCCATCCAGAAGCATCTAGGGCCATCTAGAATGATCTTGGGCCTTCCAGAGAAATCCACCATCTTCTGGAGAGTTCCGCCATCTTCTAGAATGTTCTAGAAGATTCCCGCATAACCTTGGTCCGTGGAAAGGTTATGCAACTTGGCCTCGGGTGGGGCGCAACATTTGGGACGTTACAACGAGTACCTGATTGAAAGGCAATGTGTGAGAAGGATCGTGGAAGCGATTCATCGGCTGCTCAAACTGTTCCTTAGAAAAGGAAATAAAATCATCTGGAAAAAAAAGAGCTAAAGTACACAGAGACAGAGTACTGGAGGATGAAGCATCAGAAGTTTGATTGATTTTCGGTTAGCGAAACTTTGTCCAGCAACCGTCAGAAGGATGATTTGTCCAATGGAAGTAAATACATGGAAGGAAATTTTCCCTCCCATATGACCCTTGGCGGCTTGTCCACGTTCTCCTCCCCTGGGGGAATCACGGCCTCATCCAACAAGATGTGCAGAAAAGTCATGGGATGGAGGTGGAGGTTCTGAAGATAGCGTCGTCGATTGAGTTGAAGACGGTAGTCACTCGAAGTAGTGGAGCAAATGCATTTGTAAGGGGTTTGCGGCTCGATAAGAATATAGTTTGGAACACCTGAGAGGAAGAAGACCATGAAGGAACTTCACTAAGTATAGTTCCTCACGCTGCTTGTGATGAGCCATGATGTCAAATAACAAAGGTTGATTGAGATTCATCTCATCCCAATTATGTTTGATGGCAGCAAAATATTTAGCCATGGAGGGGAAAGAGTGTTATGTTGCAAGGAAAAAAAAGTCGATCATACATTTGGGAAGCTTCGAAAAAATTACCTCTACAAAAATACATTTGACTGAGCATCTTCCACATCAGCTTGGCAGGATTTATTGATGAGAGAGATGGTGAAGGCAATCCTTTCCTCCATACTATGAAGGATCCAGGACATCACTCCATAGTCATCCTTCTGTCAAATGAGAAATTTGTCCACATGGATCTTCGGGAGTGGAGGCTTGGTGAGGTGATAGATGATCTTCCATAAGAACCAATGAATATCTTGAAGGCATGTCACCAGGTGAGATAATTGGAGCTAATTAACTTGATGGAGGTACCTATTGGGTGTCGATCATGTTGCATGGAGTCTATTAGAAAACAAGTGGTGAATGTTTTCTTGTTTATTCTTCTGCCCCTAGGCTGGTTTAAATAGAGGAAATACAATCAATGTTCTTCCTTGAATCAAGGAGAACTTTATTACAATCAATGTCCATCCTCGAATCAAGGATAACTTTATGGAAAGAAAAACTAACAGAAAATCTTCTCTAATAATAACAAAATCTTCTCTAATAATAACTAATAACAATAGGAGAGAAAATCAAGGGATTCTCCAACACCCCCCTCAAGTTGGTTCATAGATATCTATCATGCCCAACTTGTGTATCAAATGCTCAAAGACGGGTCTTGCCAAGATTTTGGTTAAGATGTCCGCAGTTTGCTGACTAGAGGGCACAAATGGTAGACATATGATTCAAACTTCTAATTTCTCTTTTATGAAGTGACGGTCAATCTCAATATGTTTGGTTCTATCATGTTGAACTGGGTTGTGGGCTATGCTTATGGCAACTTTACTGTCAGAATATAACTTCAATGGAAGCTCAATTTTCATCTTAAGTTCCTTCGGGACACTTTGAATCCATAGCCTTCACAAATACCTTGAGCTATAGCTCTGAACTCGGCTTCTGCACTGCTTCTTGCTACAACTCCTTGTTTTTTGCTTCTCCATGTCACAAGATTACCTCATACATAGGTACAATATCCAGAGGTTGATCTTCTGTCCGTGACTGAACCTACCCAATCTGCATCAGTGAAGATATACACATTTCTTTCACTAGTCTTCTTAAAGAATAAACCCTTTCCGGAATTGGCCTTCAAATATCTCAGTATTCTATATGTTGCCTCAAGATGTTCCTCATAAGGAGAATGCATAAACTGACTTACTACACTGACTGAGAAAGCGATGTCAGGTCTAGTGAGAGACAAGTAAATTAGCTTACCTACCAACCTCTGGTATCTTCCGGTATCAATAGGAACATTTCATTCTCCCCAAAGTTTTACATTAAAATCCATGGGAGTGTCGGCTGGTCGACAACTACTCATTCATGTTTCTCGCAATAGATCGAGAATGTATTTTTGCTGTGAAACCACAATTCCTTTCTTCGATCGAGCAACCTCCATACCAAAAAATTATCTCAAGGATCCTAAGTCCTTGATTTCAAATTCTGTAGCAAGTCTCTCTTTTACTCTTCTCATTTCAACTGTATCATCTCCAGTGAGGACAATATCATCTACATAAACAATCAAGACAGCAAATTTTTCATTTGAGGAGAATTTGGTGAATAAAGTGCGATCAGCTTGTCCTTGAGTGTACCCTTGTTTCTTCAAAGACTGAGTAGATCTTTTAAACCAAGCTCTCGGAATTTGCTTTAAGCCATAAAGAGACTTCTTCAACATGCATACCTTTGATCCAAATTTGTCTTCAAAGCCAGGAGGGCTATCCATGTATGCTTCTTCTTCTAGATCACAATTGCGGAAGGCATTTTTAACATCCAACTGATGTAGAGGCAATCCAGGTTAGCCGCAAGAGCTAAAAGTATTCTGACAGTGTTCAATTTTGCAACAGGAGCAAATGTCTCTGAATTATCTATGCCATAGGTTTGAATGAAACCCTTAGCCACCAAGCGAGCCTTATACCTTTCAACTGACCCATCTGAATTGTACTTTCACAGTAAACACCCACTTACATCCGACGGCCTTCTTACCAACTGGTAGCGTCATGACTTTCCAAGCTTTGTTCTTTTCAAGAACTTTCATCTCCTCAAATACAGCTTCCCTCCACTTCGGAACTTCTAGAGCATCATGTACATTCTTTGGAATCTCTACACTAGACAATTGGGAGGTGAAGGCAGAAAAAGATAAAAACAAGTTTGAATATGATATAAAATCGGACATAGGATATTTAGGACAAGATCTAACAGATTTTCTAACAGCTATGGGATCATCTATATCAGGATACCTGATACGACTCTCAGAGATAGAGATAGACTTACCTTTTCTTATCTTAGGAGGTTGATTATTCCCCGGTTCAGATTCATGGCAATGTTGAGATGTGGACACCTCCCCTTCTTTATGGTTCTTCCTCACAAACACCTTTCCAAGTCTTGTTTCCTACTTCGAACATGTTCTCTTTAGATGACGATTCATTTTGTGGCATTTCAATTATTTCATAATTATTATCATCTTCAAGATTCTTATTGTTTTTTCATGAGAAAGTGTAGGCTCGGATTCATCGAGTTCCTTACTCATAGTAGGAGTAGGTTCAGATAATGAATCATGGCCATTGTTTTTTCCATGAGAAAGTGTAGGCTCGGATTCATCGAGTTCCTTACTCATAGTAGGAGTAGGTTCAGATAATGAATCATTGTTATTTTCTGTTGGTGCAGAAGTACAAGTCTTAGAATTTTGTAATATAGGCAAGGGTAAGTTATTTAAAAAACTTGTGTTCTCAGTTTGAAACGAGTCTTCCTTTAAGTTCCTCCCCTGAAGATGAGTATCATCAAAAAAAAATTGTTTTCAAAGAATGTGACATCCATAGTGACAAACATTTTCTTGTTTTTTGGATCAAAACATTTATATCCCTTCTGGGTTGGAGAGTACCCTACAAAAACACATTTTATTGCACATGGTTCAAGTTTGCCAATATTCTTATGTTCATGAATAAATGTTGTGCAACCAAATTTTTTTAATGTCAAATCAGTTGAAATACGAGTAACAGGAAAACATTCTTTGAAAATATGAATTGGAGTTTAAAAATTGAAAACTTTGGAGGACATTCTGTTAATTAAATATGCAGCAGTTAAAATTGCTTCACCCCACAAATAATTTGGTACTTTACTTGAGAAGAGTAAAGCTCTAGACACCTCCAATAAATGTCTATTTTTTCTTTCTGCAACTCTATTTTGTTGGGGTGTATTAGGACATGAACTTTGATGCACAATTCCATTTTCAAGAAAAAAAATCACCCAAAGTTGTGTTAAAGTATTCCCTGCCATTGTCACTTCTAAAGACTTGAATAGTTGTTTGAAATTGATTTTGCACCATTTTAAAAAAGCCATTTACAGCCTGACAAACATCGGATTTTTTTTTAACAAGTACACCCAACATACTTTGAATGGTCATCTATAAATGTGATAAATCATTTTTTGTGAGAAAGTGTACTTGTACGATTAGGGCCCCAAACATCACTGTGAATAATAAAAAAAAGGTTTTGATGGTTTATAAGGCTGTATTGAAAAATGGGAACGATGATGTTTTGCAAATTCACATGCCTCACATTTAAACAAGACAAATCTTTGTTACGAAATAACTTAGGAAACAAGTGTTTTAAATAACGAAAACTAGGATGACCTAATCATAAATGCCATAATATAATGTTGTCATCGTTATTCGAAACAAAAAAAGACTCAAAGCAGGAACTTATCGGTTTGGAAGGTAGTTGTGATTTAGGTCCAATGTTGAAGTAGTAGAGTCCTCCATTCTCCTTAGCACTGCCAATCATCTTTTCCGAGTTCAAATCCTGAAAGATACAGTGAGAGCGGAAAAAGGTAGTTTGACAAAAAAAATCTTGGGCTAATTTACTGACAGACATTAGGCTACAAGATAGATTTGGAACATAAAGGACATCTTTAAGAGTCAATATCGGAGACAATACAACTGAACCTTTACCTGCAATGGCTGAAAAGGAGCCATCTGCGACTTTTATTTTTTGATTCCCTGCACAGGGACTATATGAAAAAAATAGAGTAGATTCACTTGTCATGTGATCGGTTGCACCTGAATCTACTATCCAAGTATGGTTGAGACTGACACTAAGGACATAATTACCTTTCTATGCTATACAGCAAGAAGGAGTTTGAGATTCGAGAAGTTTGAACAGTTTGTCTAGTTGTTCTGTTGTGAGTGAAATCTAAGTTGAAGAAGATTGCTGCTCTTGATCTGAATTACTAGTCTGAAATGCACGACCCTCATTATCATCTTTCTTCTTCCAGTTCGGAGACTTGTCATAGAGCTTCCAACATGTTTCACGCGTATGCCATGCGCGTTTGCAGTGATCACACCAAGGTTCGTCCAACTTCTTACTTTCGTTGAAATCACTCTCCGAAAGAACTTTCGTCTCCATTGCCGCCGCCATCGCCACGACCAGTACTGCCGCCAGGACCACGACCAGCGCCTTCGCTAGTGCCAGCGTCGCGACCAGCATCATCGCCACGGCCTACTCCGCCTTCTGTCGTGGAGGATTCGTCGTTGTTTGTTGAGCCGGTGAGGGCTTGCTGCCATCTATTGGAATTGGTCATTGAGAGCTTAACCGGGTTAAGGAAAAAACTTTACAAACCCTAAGTTAGGGAACCTGGCTCTAATACCATATTAGAAAACAAGTGGTGAATGCTTTCTTGTTTATTCTTCAGCCCCAAGGTTGGTTTAAATAGAGGAAATACAATCAATGTCATTCCTTGAATCAAGGAGAACTTTATTACAATCAATGTCCATCCTTGAATCAAGGATAATTTTATGGAAAGAAAAAATAACAGAAAATCTTCTCTAATAATAACAAAATATTCTCTAATAATAACTAATAACAAGAGGAGAGAGAATCAAGGAATTCTCCAACAGAGTCAAATGGGGAGGTTTGTAGTGTCCCGTCCCGCTCAGTTCAACCAGAGGAAACGAAACACAATGATGTTTGGACTTGGCAATGCAACGGCTTGCTCGAAATCCCGCTCGGTCGAGAAAACTCCTCATTCAGGTGGGTGGCTTCAATGAACTTGCCTCAGCTTGGCCTGTACACTAATAAATGGAAGTTTTCAATTGCACTGAGTAGGTATGCTAATAAAAGAGATAAATCCACATAGCTAAGAAAATAATCCCATCGAGTCATATTATGTAGAACATGAAAAATGTCACTTGTTGCCTAGTTATCACTCCACGATGGCTTTTAAAAGTTGGCATTTGGTCCTTCGATTCCACGGCTTGGGTAAAGAAGAGACGACTTGGACAAAATATGTCACATTTATACTGGCACATAGACTATCGACTTGCAGTCATAGTAGTTCCCACGGTCATATTGCTTGTCATAGCATGTGCGTCCCATGATTTCAACGCGGACCATACGGTTTATGGCACGAGTTAAGGTATCCAAAGAACACGGTTGTTCAAGCTGAGCACCTGCACACCCCCACGGTTTCAAGGCCCATCGTAGAGTATAACACAGTTTATGTGGGACTTGAAAGGAACACGACTTGTTCATGTTGAGCAGGAGGGATATCAAAATAGTCGTTCCTGAGTTTGAGTTGGAAGGTATGTTAACATAAAAAGTTCACGCGACCGTTTGTCGCCGAGGCGATCCCTCGTTTGGGAGTCTCCAATGAAGTATGGAAAGTATGGTTTATGAGCAAGGAAGAACACTGGTTTGAGTCATATGGTAAGTTAGGTAGGCACCATTGCATGATCATTGGACAACTTGTCGACAAGATTTCGCATCCTTGAACGACAACCTGGGGCCACAGAACCGAATCGGCCATAGCTGAACTGGATTGTACCGCTCAGGTGATTCAAGGCTTTCCACAGGGCTCGCTACCCACGCCGGACGACCTTGTCTACGCCAGGCTATAAAGTCCAAGTAAGCGTGGGGGGCGTCATCCTTCATGTAAATGAGTCGGCATAAGTGCGGCTATCCGCGTGCATGTCTTAGATTGAGTCAAGATGTGTATACACGGTATGGATGGGTCAAGAAAAAATTACACGGTTTGCAACACAACGCTTATGAAGTCTAAGATTTGGCTATAGCAGAGACCCGTGCTTCGTCACGAGATGTAACGTCGGGTGTTTGAGTCATCGACACAGTTTATGAGTTCATGTTTAAGTCGCTTGAAAGGGCAAGAAAAAGAGAGTGATTTACGTTACTGCGAGGCACAGCCATGATGTTTGCACAAATGGATTTTGTAGCACGGTAACAAGGATTTGGAGCACGATCACGATGTTGCGACACAAAGTAGTGTTATAGTTTTGGAATGGAACTAATCCTAAGGCAAGATTAGAAAGACCACAAAAGAATAAGTTGCAGTCACAAAAATAACGTGTTAGTTTTGTATGGGTGAGCGAGGGGCTCATTCACCAGTACGATTGTGTACTGATACCTCATCAGTCTTCATGTACAGGTTCAGGTATCAGCACGCTCGGGGCGGAGCTCGCTTGGATGCGCTGAGACGTGAAGTTCCTTAACGTGTCGAGGCGTGCGGCCGCGTTGAAGACTTCACCTATACGGGACATACTGTATAGACATCGCCTTCTGAAGCATCCGCAAGTGGCAAGCCTTGGACCTTTGTATTGAGAGATAAGAGAGAGCTAGGTGATTGTATTCAGAGAGATTGTGAGCTTGAGGGATTGTAATCTTGGCCTCGTGCCTTTGTAAGTTTTCTAGTTATCAATATAAGTTCTGATTTTGTTTGAATATTTGTTTACTCTATTATTCAATGCTTCTGCTTTGGGACTTTTGTGCGACAATCCTGCGCGATATCACGCGCAAGCAAGGACGATCGGTTATGCGGGACCGGAGCGTGACAGTGTTCTACCTGTATCATCAATTATACTGAGAGATGAGGACAGAGAATCTAGAGAATTGTCTCTACAACAAGGTGAGAAATGCTATCTTAAACTGTAATAGAGACCAAGTCTTTATAGAACAATCTACAAACTCCATAGAAGAGAGAAGAAGATAAATAACTTATATTATATCATGGGGAGAAACTCGTTTTTCTTCTTTTTTACCTTTCTTTATTCTTTGTTTCTTTTTTTCCAATTGTGGGGTGGGTGGGGGTAGAAAGGATCATATCACAAATGTCATAAGATCATTATTATAACTTACAAGAAAGTTACTAAATTAACCTAATTAATCTCACAATGTCAGCAGATGGCGAGGATGGAGACTAATCGAAGGTTAATGAGACTTGCCGGGAGGCAGAAATAGTCATAGAGGGGGCAGTTTGGGCGGCAGAGGGTGGATGTGTCCGTACAGGAGCCGGTAATAGTTGGCGAGGTCGTAGAAGGGCTCGACGAAGACAGGTAAGGACCAACATTGGCCGGTAAAGGTTGAGGTGTGTGTCTATTGAGAGAGGAGAGAGATTAATGGTGGGATTAGAATTAGTATTGGAAAAGTAGAAAAGAGGAAAGAAAAATAGTCTATAATACCATGTTCTAATATTGAGAAAGAGAACTCGATCTTGTACTTTATTGAGTAGTCATTTCCCCTTTATATACTAAGGGGTTTAGAATAATTAAGTCTTACAAGTTACAAGATAAGACTAAATAAAAACAACTCAAAAACTCTAACAATATAACAAAATCAACCAACTTCTAACAAACAAAAATACTACAAAGCCTTCATCTCCACCATAATCCTCCTCCAAAAAAACACACCAAAACCTACTATGTAGGGCCTCAAACCCATATTTATTCAATCTGAAAACTCATCCCTAATGTCAAGACCCCAAAGCCGAACACATCAATCCACTACTCACTTGAGCTCAACCACCACCCCACCATCCAATGCATCTCCGACCTCTTATTATCGATCCTCTACTCCCATTGTTGCCGCCAAGTTCCGCAAGCTACTGTGCCTCCTAAGGGTGGCAATCAGGTCGGATCCAGGTCAACCCATTTAAGCTCAACAGAAACCCACTGGCTTGTTAAAAGATGGGTCAACCCCAACCGACCAATTTAATTTTACACTATAACCCTAATTTCCTCTTAACTACAACATGTTGACTTGGTCGATGATTGGTGTGGTGGCGAAGCTCAACTACGAAGGAGGAGGTTGTGAGGACTATGCTCATGGCAGTCAGGAAGGAGGAGAGGATGGTGGCAGCTCCTGTGGCTCACTGATGTGAAGAAGAGAATATTAAGGAGGACAAGGGGGGTTTGTCCGCTATCAGATCAGTTGCGGAAAAGGGGGTTGGGGGGGTTCTATCTAGTCACTCTTGCTAGAGCAGGAAAAAGATGTAAGTAGGATGAATGGGGTTGCCTTCGTGCGATGTAATCTACTGCTACTCTCGTTTTGGGTCGTGTGTCGACATTCACTACTGGACTCTTTTCGATGATGCTATCACGTCTACTATGATGCTTAGCTTTGCTATTTTTTATTATTTCTAGTTTTTGTAACAAAAACTACTAAACTAGATGTTCCATCTTGTTTTTTTTTTTGTTTTTTTTTTTTGTTTTTTTTTTTTTTGGGGGGGGGGGGGGGGGGGGGGGGGGGGGTTCTATGTTTAGAACCACATAGGATAGTGAGGAAGGCACCCCACCTCTCTATATATGTACTCTACTCACTCAATGCAATCATCCCATTTAAACCAATTAACCTCTTTCTTTACAGTTCTTACGAGCAATAATCTCCTTTTATATGTAGCTTGGCCGTCTACTTTTTTATAGTCTCTAAGCTGAAACTGAAGATAGAGGCCCAAAAGGGACACCAATATCAATTGTAGGTGGAGGTAACAGAAGGAAACAAAGTATATTCTCCTTAGTAGTCAACACAAGAAAGATTTCAATTTATTGGATATACAGAAACTTTATGAAAACGAGCACAAAATGTTAATTTATGTATGAAAAATAAATATAAAAGTAAAAGGGTTCATTTTTTGTAAAAACACCAAAACTATTGGCTGAGAAGTGAGAAATAATCTTGAGGTTCACAACAGATGGCATTTAAAACAGCATCCCAACTCCCTTAGCACACAAGGGAAGATTTGGGATCTATTCCCTGCACATTAAGATTAACATCTTTATTGCCCCTCTGTCCTATGGCCAGGCGTGAGGCAGGCAAGGCAAACACAGGTCAGGAATATCACAAATGCATCCTCAACATGGCATGCAAGGGGATCTCGAGGAAGAGGGGCATGGGCATAAGAACTACCGAAGCAACACAGTTTCGTTCTCATAACAAAAATATAATTGGAGATAGAGGGGTGTTAAAGTGTGGTCTATAAGTTTCTTTCACATACTAAAACTTATAATAATGACACCGAACCATTTTCCTTCACAATTAGGCCTCGTTTGGTTCACGGATTTAAGGAACCAAGAAAGGAAAGTTGTTCCTTTCCTTTGTTTGGTAGCCACAAACTTGGGAATTAATTTCCTGACAAGGGAAAAAATTGGTGGGAATATGGTTCCACTCAAGACCCATGGGATTAATTTTTCCTCCTCCTTTCCCAACGTTTATTACAAAAGTTATGACAAAAGTAACCATGTGTCATTGCTTATTTTACCATTAATGTTATTTTTATAATATTATTTTTATTTTAAAAGGTAAGGATATTATTGGAACATTGTTATATTTTGCTTTCCTTTCCTAGGTAGTTTCTTGTTTTACCAAACAACGGAAAAGAAATGTGACAGGAATCCTACTTTTCCATTCCCATGAAAAATACAAGGGAATTTATTTCCTTTCCGTGAACCAAACGAGGCCTTAGTTCATGTACTCCCCTCAACTCCCCAGAACACTACTAAGTCATGAAAACCGTGCACCATTTCTTCCACTAACTTCTTTACAACTCAACTTAATTCCAACCAATACAATACAAATCTAGGAAAAAAGTCACTTCACAAATCTCTAAAGATTCCAGTTGATTCTATACATAAGAAACAAGAACTCAGGAAGTTATAAGCTTCATAAGAATTCAGAATAGCAGCTAGATATTACACTCTTCCAAATGAAATTAAGGTGTCACTGGATACAGGTGATGGATATCATAGGATAGGAGTTCAGCAATCATGTACATGCTACCAAGTAATCACATGGTAACAGGAGTTAAGGAGATCCTTACTAAATGGATCAGGAATGCAGTTTTCAAATTGATGTACCCCACAAAAAGAGACCAACGAATCAAAAAGACTACAACAGGATTGGAGAAAGCAAACAATCTAATCTAAAACATAAAACTCAATTTCTAAATAAGAGTTCACAAAACAGTATCTTTATATTACCTCTTCATCCAGGGAACTTGGAGGGCACTCCTTGGGCTGCATGGGCTTAAATTCCATGGCAAAAAGATGGGGCAATCTGCCAACCAACTAGCCTCCTAAGTTTTACAGCAAGGCATCCTCTTACTCATATTAATATTATCTAGGAACTTGGAAGAGCACAGGTCAAGATCAGGTTGAAAGCTAGTCATCAAACTTTCTCAATTCTTTGAAGGAGCTTTCTCTTCTTCCATACTGATGGGAGAATAATTGGATTTGATAACGATTATGGACAGAAATACTAATGTTCTAGCAAGATACAGGGATGGCGTGCTCTTCTGAAAGAGTCTAATATGCCAATGAATTAAGCTGAAGAATATTAGGAATTCAGCAAGATGCTGCCAAGTTACCACATGGTAACATGATTTGTGATCCTTAATGGTTTAGGACTCGCTCAGAATGCAGTTCAATTTTAATGCACTCAAAAAAAGATCAAAACGAGAAATATTCCAACAAATGGCAAAAGCAAGCAGCAATAGCATCCAAAAAGATCAATTCCTCAAAAACATGACAGTAGTGCGCCTTAACAGGTATATGGAGAAGAATTACCAGTCTGTAAGTACCAGGCTTAATAAGTCCTTCAATATCTATATAATCAAAAAGGCACTGCAAAAATGTCATGAGAGAGAGGTAAGTCACCACATATTCATAAGAAAAAATATTCTTAAATATATAGTTACAGGAACATCTATCAACCTGAAGCTTATCAGACTTCAAAAAGCGGCGTCCACACCGACTACCGTCAGGCATGCGGATGAGAAGAGTCAGAGCATTTTGATCATCTGAAGAGGGTTCCTGGGGAAGGGATGCTTGTTTTGCAGCAAGTTTTCTCTCAAATTCCTATTATTCACGTTTGTAAAGAACAAAAAGGTAAGAACCGGAAAATTTCAGTAGTAGCATACATATAATATAGATACAAACATTGTGGAGAAAATAGTAACAGTGTCAATTTTGAAAAGCACCCTTTAGGAACCATTTGGCTCGGAAGTATGGACATTAGACATGTCTTGCTTGTCTAGGGCATTTGCCAAGTATATATGGACACCAAAATTGGAGGTGCCCCCCTTGATTGTCCATTTCAGATCGTACCATTTGTGAATGTGTGTCTATGTGTATGTGTATGTGCAACATAGACAGTCAACCAGCTAGGACGCTCCTTCGAAATGAGTAATCAGCTAACCTCTGGAAATTATCCACTGAAAATGGCCACTATTTTCAGTTCATAATATAAAAGAGCATAAGTTAAGAAACAAATATTTAGGAGGGTCCAAGATGGATGATATGAAATTAAAGTGGTGCAGATAAATATAATGTAAAAAGGATCGATCAAGTACATCATGCTTTTAACAAAAAAATATATATATAAGAAAACTATGTCAAAATACAAACAATTATCGACATAATGTGGATGGTTGTTTTGGCTCTAACCATACTCAACATTAAGGAAGCTCCACATAGACCAAGATTGACCAAAACAGTCAAACTTACCCTCCACTCCTCTGAGTTGGTGGGCAAATTCCTAGCCAGGAGCAATCAACAAAAGGAGAGTCTTGGCAAAACCAAGGCAGACAGGTATCCACACACACACAGAGAGGAATATGTCATCACTTTAGAGCTCCTCGAGTCACGGAGACTAACATAATTCCTTATAGCATTTTGCACCATCTTAACTCTCCCCGGTTGAATGAGCTTAAACTGCATGATCAGAAAAGGTAGCAACACCTAATCACCAACCTCCCTGGTTGAAGGCAGCAGTATTCTTAGTCAATTTTTTCTAGAGCTTTATCTTGCTCAACAGCTCTAGCCATTGTATATGGGGAAAGGATTATAGAATGATGCTAATGAATTTAAGCTCATCCAACCAAGGATCAGTCACAAGTTCCCTGTGACTAGGAAATAGGTCAAAAACAACAATCACTCGTCTTGGCAGATATTATTCAGGAAAGTCAAATAGATTTACTTCATGCAGACAATGCATCATTAACTCTAAGTTACCTCTTCCTCAAATAGTTTCCTGCGAGCTTCTTCCTCTTGACGTTTTTCTCTTTCAAGAGCAGCTTCTCTTGCAGCAGCTTCTTCTTGTGTAGCCTTCAACTCCTTTTCCCTATCTGCTTGCAGTGCAGCAAGATACTCATCATCCTGAAAGCGAAAACCTATTAAACATAACGCCAAGGACAATGATCAGTAACCAGTAATAAGCAGAATGTTGAACCTGCTGCTCCCTTAGCAAGCGTTGTGCAGTTAATGTTGGTGATGGTGGACGAGGTACCCTAGGATAGAAAGTTGAGTTTCTATCTGAGTCACTTTGTAGAACATGAGGGTATGCAAAATTATAGGAACTTCCTTCAGGAATCCCGCCGAACATGGCAGCCTCAAGCATTACAGCTTCATCATGCTCCACAGATGATATGCCACCCCACTATAATGAAACAAGAATAGTGTCAATTGCAATTGCTACTGTTGATAGTCAATCCTATCCAGATGAAGACAAATACTGGTTTTAAATTTGATATGGTACCTCATCGGAAGGGAAGGCATCTCCGTTAGGCTGATGGTTACCATTCTCCTGTCGCTGAGGACTAGATGCAGGGCTATTGACCACTTGTGCATCCACAGTTCCGGAAGCAATGGATCTAGAACGCTGCCTTACTAAAGGTTTTTCTTCTACATCTTCAGCTTCCTCTTGATCAGAGGGATCATCACCTTCTATAACTGTTTTACCTGTGGTTCCAGTATTGGATGTGACAAATCCTTGCCTACGATAGAAAGCACCAGTAGTAAATTACCGAGTTTTTATAGTTCCTCATAATGAATCCAAAGCATAATACGAGCATTTGCTGACTACTTGACCGGAGATAAGCTATACTGTAATCAGCTAGATGTTCATGATGCACATACAAACACTACAACTCAACTCATAAAACGAAGTAGACCCGACATCCCAGTGTACCATCCTCCAGTCATCCATAGAATATACAAAATAACAGCATATGGGTTCAAACCAAAAGTCCAACATGTCAACTTGATGAAGATGTAGCTTTAAAGTCCACTAATAGACACCAAAAGTAAGCGAGAGAGGGTGAGGTGTGTGTGTCTTGTGGAAGTCATAAATCGCAATGAAGATCTGTAATTTGCAGAACGATGGTCACCAGTAACGGTGGAAAACGGGAAGTATTACTAACACTTTGGTGGATGCACTCAACGTATGACCAAAATATTTAAAGTGCAAGGTTAAGGAAGTCCCATCAATTCTCATCATTTTGTTTAAAATTTCAACATGGAAAACTATTTCTTATATGATTGACAAACCATGCACCCTATAGGAAGTACTATCCAATGCCCAGAGGCCAATTCGAAAAATAAGAACCGAAACAATGTATATCTGTTCCATATGGTTCTAAAGCTGAAAGCTATATGGATTAGGTAACGGCTAACAGCCATCTGGATATCAATTACAGCACAGGGCTTTGTCGAATTCGCCTCTAGATGAGACTTTACTCGAAGAGCAATCATAGACAAATGTTTAGATGCATCAACTCCTTAAAAAAAGAGGTCACTAGTATGCTCAAAAAATGACAGAACTCTGAGTTGAACATCGTGCAGGAAACACACAAAGCAAATGATGTAATACATTTAATTCATATTAATATCCGAGAAGACAAGAACTTGTTGAAGGTATACAATTTCCAAAGGATAAAATAATAGACCTGTGTAAATCGATATGCAGACCATATCAACAATAACACAATTGTCACTTGTATGCTTATCAAACAATGACAAAACTGGCTGACATTGAAGATTACCCAGCTTAAACAAGAGTTGTCAAAATACGAAAATACCTAATCAGGTAATACATATACATCACATGAAATCCAAGAACTTCCTGCATGCAAATCAAAATTGTATAATAATAAACTTGTTGGCATTCATAAACATGCACCTGTCAAGCAAAGATACAGTTGGCTGATGCTGAAGATGTCCAGATACTAAATAGTAGGGACACTGATATGCATGCACAATATAATGTACGAAGATACCTCACATTGGCGGTTGTCACTCTTCCCACATCTTCCACCTTCTTACTGGGGGAGCTAGAAGATTGTTCACCAATCTGTAGTCCTAGCTCACGTAGTGCTCTTTCTTCTTCTGCAGTCTGAAGCGAATGCAAATCAAACAGAACTGAGAAGACATTCACAAAAGAGGGGGGGGGGGGGGGGGGGGGGGGGGGGACAACTTATATGAGAAGAGTAACAAATACCTTTATAGACAAGGAAACTGCATGCTCAAGCTCATCCTCCTCTGGAGTAGGAAATTTCTTTTCAACCTTAGAACTGTTTGAACCCTGCAAAAAGAAGAATCATGACCAGATAAATGAAAGCACAGTGAGAGGAAGCTTTAATCAGAGTTTTAAGACATAAGACATACATCCGGAACATCAAATTGCCGTCTTGTAGATTCCTCAACTTCTCGTTTTGAAGCTTCAATTGCAGCTTGGATCATTTCTTCTTCAATATCATGGTTGTACCCAGTCACATTAACTGATGGAATAACAGCTGCTCCGGGATCCCTCTCAGAATACATATGAGCTGAATCATGAGATGAACGATCAACAGGAGCACTTGGAAGGTCTTCATCCTCATCAACCATAACAACATCCCCACAAACCTCCGGACCATATGCAGGTGCATTATGTCCACTAGCATCCTCACTTCTATAACCACGACCAGAAGAACCAGGTTGATAATTCCCATCCTTGACCTCAATGGGAATCACACTTATGTCCTTTGGATGTGAAACACGTGGCTCGCGACTGGAAAGTTCGCTAGCTCCTTCACTATCAAGATCTCTTTCACTAAATCTCGAATTTAGTAGAGCAAACGGGTTCAAATCTCGATCTGCTGATGCCAGCAGAGGGAATGAAGGAACTGTAGGCTCAACATCTATCGGGTCGTCTATATTCATAAAATCATTCTGATGGGCAGGATATGATGGTGCATGTGCACTGGATATTAAACATAAATATAGTTAATAGACTAAACTAATAGCAGGAAAATTCAAATCTGGTGCATTTTTTAAAAGCAAAAAATAAAGATCATGAATAGAATAAGAAACTGAGTAGCATACATTGGCCGATCTCCTTCATTGAAGTATGCATTGACAGCAGCATTCAGATCCCCGTTGTGCTCCTAAGTTCATTCACATGTACAAGAACCAAGTCATTCCGGTGAAAGAACCACAGAAAGGCAGCACAAAGAACTTACAAATACATCAAAGACAAAATTAAAAGTAGCAACATGAGGTAACTTAATTACACAAAAGAAACGTAAAACAACTGTTAAAGCCCCTGCAACATGAGGTATCTTAATTACATAAAAAGAAGGTAAAACAACTGCTAAAGCCCCTGTGCTAAGGTCCCTGCCACTTCGCCAAAACTCGAGATTGTTGGCAAGGGATGAGGGTTACATACTTATACTATTGAACAACACTCCTCCAGATCGAAGACTCATTTTATGGGTTGAGAGCTGGATTTACGCAGCATTATAGATTTTTTTGTAAAATCCACTTAAAATGCATGCCAAAAGATTCAACCTGGGCTGCTTTCATACCATGTCAAAGTCCCTACCACTACACAAAAATGCTTAAGAGCGTTGGCCAGGAATGAGGGTTATAAATAATATCATTCAACAATTTTCAGATCGCTGTTTGACAGTAGGTGGGAGGCCTAAGAAGTAGAGAACAAAGGGATAGTATGAGGGCAGGAATTCAGACCACTTCCAGTTGTTACGAGTTCTCTTAGTATCATCATGAAGAAACCATCTTCAGGTCCTTTTAAGTTGACAGGAAAACACACCAATAAAATAAAAAGAACAATAACAACTTGAAAACGAATACCAAATTGAAGTCATCGTCAAGCCCTTGTTCATAATCTGCATACCACTTTTTTCTTTGCATAAAATTTTCATGTTCCGTCAATTTTCGAACTTTCAAGGATATATAACCGCCTTCAGAGTAATATATTATATCTAATAAGTTGACGAAGACAAAGGTACAATCAGTCCCTCTGAGTCATGCAAAGGACAGTAGCTCAACAGGTTTCTGGCTTGCTACAAATACAAACATCTGATGGACCACAAGTCCCCCAACAATATAGGTTAAGAGTGGGAGTGAATTAAGTGAAACAATGGAAAGATGGAGGTGGGGGCGTCGGAAGAGGGAGAGCATGGGCGATGAAGGGGAGGATTGCGTGAGATCAAGGGAATGGCATATGAGGAAGAAACTGGTGGTTTAGGCTTTGGAAAAGTTGAGGAGAGAGGAAGAGAAAACTAGAAGCTAACCTTTCATGGCCATATATATATATATATATATATATATATATATATATATATATATATATGATGGGATATGATCGGTGAATAAAATGACCTCATATGGCCTAAAATCGATCTACAATTGATTTAAATCGCTTTCAGGTACATTTCCTATCGAGTTTAAAAAAAAAAGGTTCTAGCTATTTTGTTAATAGAACATTGTATGTCCAGGAGGGAAAGACTTCCCCTCGGACCCACCCCCCCCCCCCTCTCTCCCCCTTTTCCATGTGCTTTCGCTCGTAGCAGCCCCCCTCAATCGTCGGGGTAGGGCTCACTACAACAACTCAAGGAACTAATAGTTCTGCTATATCTTTCCAGTTTTGTGGGGGTCAGTCGCTCTCTTTGCTAGCCCCCCTGACCCTCCTTTTTTGGATATATGTCCTGGTTCCTTCTTGACGTTGCTCCCTCCTAGTAACTCAAGGTAGCCAGTATATATATATATATATATATATATATATATATATATATATAAGCTCACATGCACATCAGGAGTCCGCAACATTATAGTACATTACTGGATGTGGAACTAACAAAGACTGAATAGAAACAGTATTCAGAAATATGCACGTAAAATGTACAAATTTTCTCAGACACTCATCAACTTAAGCCAAGTGCACAATCTGATTTCCGTATGGCCGGTCTACTTCCTAGTTGTTGGGATCCTCTACCCATAGGAACCTGGATCCCACAACCCCAAACACCGTAGTTTCCTGATCCGGTTGGTCAAAAGTCAAATCTTGCAAGATAAAAGTTCAGCAAAGATACCAATAAATGGTAAAGAAAATATCATAAAATCAATTAATTGTCAAAATGAGGCATACAAGAGTAAGTTGTAAGACTCGCTACAAATTCTTCCGTAGTAGACACACACACACATATATGGTCTACTTCACATCCCAATTTAAAACTAGACATAAGAAAATTGAGGACAATGAACTAGTGGCTAGCAAATAATCAAGTAAAGTGTAACTTTTGAATTATTAAAGTCCTAAGCTATTGAAGATGCAAAACTCGTACTTTCATATTACGAGGTGCTTTTATTTCAGTTCTTGTGAGTATATTTTCCCCCATTTACAAGATGAAAATTGCTAACATTTCACATCATAACTCTCTATATAGTGAAAAAAACGAGGAAAAGAAAACATTACATCTAATATATTAGAAAATTACCCAACTCCAAAAGCCCTAAAATCCATCCTCCTTCACCACAAAGACTAAATCTTTGAATAAAATCCAATAGGCCTTGATAACCTAGTAATCCTAAAATTAGACCCAAAACATATCAAAATTGGCGTTGTCCCAAAAATCCCGACTTTACCAAGCACTCATCATATTCTACTGGGGAGCAAAATCTTCAGTAAGAGCCCTTGCTAACGTCATCTATTGTTTCCTCGCATAATTTATATCTATAATCGACCAAAATAGGATCAACATGACGTTCATAGCTTATCAAATTTATCAAAAATAATCAAAATTCATTTTCAAGGACTCTGCATTAGGGGTTTCCACAATCGAATAACTGAACCAAACTAATCTTAGCATCGGAATTCACTTCCAAACTCATCGCGATGAGAAAACCCTATAAATTGGGGGAGACGGACCTCGAGCTTCCGGACGGCGACGGAGTCGGTGGCGCCGGTGATGCCGACGAAGGTGTCGATCGCTTCCTGGGAAGGCCTAGCCATTAGAGGAGAGAGAATTCTAGGGTTTCTTTGTCTCTCTATAATTTGTTCTTCTTGTTCTTCAGCAGTTAAGAAAAAGTATAATAAACGAGAGAAGCAAAGGAAAGAAAAAATCAGTGGGGACTTTAAAGCGGTGTTACGTAGAGACAGCTCTTTATTTCAATTTTGTTCTTTTTTCTCTTACTTCGCTAGTTGGGATCCTGGGAAGAACCAAAGACGTCACAGGTGGGGCCCGCATGGGGCATTGAGTGACGTTTCGCATCGCATATCAGTTCCCGCCAATCTCGGCCGTCCGATGAGTACTTCATACGGGTAGGTGGAGAGCATGTGACACAAGCAAAATTTTTTTTTTTTAGGTGTCTTTTTTCAAGTTGGGTTGTGGCTCAAAGTCATCCAGCCATCCAAGAAGGAATTCGAATCCGAGACCTGTGCTCAGGCGGCCTCCCGCACTACTACTAGGCTAGTGTCTTAGGGACAGCAACAACTTTTATTAAGGCATTTGTTAGTGGTGTTTTTCTTTGGTTAACTTAAGGTCATAGTGTTAGTTGGGCCGGGCTGGGCCGGCCGGATCCAGTGTTGATCGGATTTCTGGATCTGGACCGGGCCGGATTTAGTCCGAATGGAGAATCGGACCGGGTCGGATCTGTCCGGATTAAAAACATTCAAACCCAACTCGGACCCATGGTCCGATTTTGGGCAGGCCAGGCTGAATCGGATATGGGCCAGGTCGGTTCAAGGTTTGACAGGACCGCTCCGTTTTTTTTAAGGGAAAAAACTATATATATATATATATATATATATATATATATATATATATATATATATATATTATTTTTATTTTATTTTATTTTATTTTATTTTACTTTTATTTTTATTTTGTCCTTCTTACTGGAGCTTAGGCGCGTGCGCCTAAGGGGGGATTCGAACCCGGGCCTTCCGCCCGGGGAGCCCCCGTCGCTATATATATATATATATATATATATATATATATATATAGAGAGAGAGAGAGAGAGAGAGAGAGAGATAATAAGAGAGGTGTCACCACCACATTCTAGAGCAAAGGTATCTATATCTATATAATAGCAAAATAGTTGAAACAAATTGCTAAAATACCATTTTTCCGCCTAAACTCAGCCACAATAAAATATTCATTCAAACAATAATAAAGTACAAAAAGAAATTGTACAATGATTAAACAGCTGCCAGCCACATTAAATTGTGATACATTAACCTTCAGCCATGTACAAAATTATTCAAAAAAAAAACTTTTTCCAAGAACATTCTTCTCAACAATTAAACAACTGCCAGCTACATTAAATACAACAAAAAAAATCATAAATGTAACAGATTCGTTATCAATAGCCGTGCCATAATATAAACATTAGCTTTCACTTTGGCAAGTTCAGAAGCTTCCATATGTCATTTGCAACCCTTAGGTTTCTGTGCACTTCCAGAACTAAATGTGACACTTCCAATAATAAATTCGACACCAATTTCAATATTTTGCTTCAAGATAAATGTGGCAAACACATTTCTCCATCAACCAAGAAAACTGTTGGTTTTCCAACATATATTACATTAATAATGTTGTGTTCATATTGTCTATAAATACAGTGAAGAATGGATTCCATCCTCACTCTTCAACTTTCATAGAAAAAATTCTTCATCAATGGCTCCTTTCTTCTCACTAATTCGTGAGGTCAGTCCATCCAAAACATTTTGGAATTTGAAGGTGCGACTCATTCGTATGTATGAGGTACCCAGATACGGAGGGAAAGGACAACCATTCAATCTCGAGTGTGTATTTCACGATACTGAGGTAATTTTATTTAACCTCAGTATATTACATTCGGTAATTCTGTTTAAGTTAGATATAATCCAAAAAAATTGGTGATGTACAATAATAGAATAAACTACTATTACATTGAACTGTTGTAATAATCCAATGCTTCCATATGGTTACAAAAAATTTAATATTTAAAGTGAGATGTACGTTAATGTAAGAAAAAGTTTTTCATATTCTATCAATATCAAACCTTCTAAATTACTGGTATAATTTTATATATAGAATATATGTTTGTATTAGTACAAATGACACCTAATCAAAGTACAAATGACACCTAATTAACAGCATAAAAAACAATAGCAAAAAAACACAAATGACGGTAACATAAAACGTTAAAACGATAGCAAAAAAAACACAAATGCCAAAAACATAAAACGATAATGAGGTAATTTTATTTAACCTCAGTATATTACATTCTGTAATTCTGTTTAAGTATAATATAATCCAAAAAAATTGGTGATGTACAATAATAGAATAAACTACTATTACTCATGTTAAAGACTTGATAGACTCAGATTTAGAATAACCAACCAATGGCTGCAACGAATACCCCGCCAATGGCTGCTAAATCATCATTGCCGATGGACCAATGGCTGCAACGAATGCCCCGCCAATGGTTTTAACGATAGTCGAACGTAATAATTAAATAATAAAACACAAATACAATTGGAATTCGACGAAAAAAATACACAAATGCCAGTGAAAAAGAGCATCTTTTACAACAGTAGTTCACACGGTCACATAGCCACACATGACTCATGATTAAGACTTGAGAGACTCAAATTTAGAATGACTAGCAATGGCTAAAACGATTAACTCGCAAATTGCTGACAAATCATCATTGCCAATGGCCCAATGGCTGCAACTAATGCCCCGCCAATGGTTTTAACGATAGTCGAACGAAGATAATTGTATGATGATGGTAACTTACAGTGACCTCATTACTGTCATTTGTACCAACTGAAAAAATGGCTGAAATTAAAGTTAAATATCAAAACAACATTCAGATATAAATATAGCCTTAGTTGCTACTATCAACTATTAAATATCAAAACAATATTCAGTTATATAATTAAAAGTGTATATAGTATAACAAAATATCCATAAATGTACTTACAACCTAGGAAAGAATTAGAAAAAATAGGAGGATGTTGATTTACCAACATGTAATAAAAATTAACAGATTCCACAAAAAATTTAATGGCAGTATATCATGAATAATAAAAATAATACCAATGATTTCATAATTATAGATAATGGCAGTATTTCAATAATAATAAAATGAGCTGAATACTTGAATAAATTATATGCATAAATATTTATGTACTGAAATTATTTTTTTCCTTTGCAGGGCGATCGAATTCATGCAAGTATTAAGAAAGATTTAATTCCCAGCTTTCAACCATTGCTGAATGAGAGAAGACTCTATGTTGTTCGTTGTTTTGTTGTTACAAATAACAACATGAAATACAAAACAACCGCAAACAAATACAAGATATTATTCTTGGCAAAAAACGAAAGTTGTTGAAATATTTGATGAGAAATTTCCTTCTTTTATTTTTAGTTTTCACAAGTTTTCTGATCTTACAAGTGAGGAACCTTTAGATAATAACAAACTTATTGGTAAATACATGGTTAAATTATTTTTGTGTTTACAAATATGAAATTATTTTATTTCATCAATTTTATTGTTATTTGTAAATACCATTAATTTCAGATATTATTGGACGAGTTGTTACATTAGATCCTCCCCAACAAAGGAATTTGAAAGATGGACCAACACGACTTATGGATATTACTCTTGAGGACAATGAGTAATAATTTAAATTTTTGATTATTCAATTTTTTAATATTTTCCATATAATTAAAAATAATTTAATTTCCTTTGTATTATTAGGAAACATCGTCTGCCATGTACTTTGTGGGGTAATTTGGTTGATGATATGGTTTCATACGTTAATAATGGAAGAAATGAGCCTGTTGTAGTAATACTAGAAATGTTTCGTACCAAATTATATAGAGGTGATAATTATTTCTTATATATTGTATTTTATTTTCATTCTACATTTATAAAATAATTTAATATATGTTTAAATTGTATTGTTTTTCGATTAGGACAAGTTACAGCATCCAACACGTTCTATGTGTCAAGGTTGATATTTGGTATTGATATTCCTGAGATTGAAAATTTTAAATCAAGGTAACTAAAACATAACCCTAGGAAGACTTTCATGTAGTATGCACCCCCTTGTCTTTTAGACAGCATTGATCGTATTATACGGTATTCATCTACCCGTAATACGTAGCTGGCTGAGTCATTTCCCGCTCTCCGGTATTCTGGTTCTGAGACGTGACAAAATGGTAGATCATCAAACATACAAAGTAAGGCGTCCCGTACATTACATATTTAGATGATCATGAAGCTAGTCATACAAAATACGAAGACTAGCAAAAGTTTAAGTCATACATGATCAACTCTAGGATTTGTCAATCATGTTACAACCCTTAGGCAGACATGAATGTAATTTAACACGAGCTAACACTTGTTCGGCGGCTAAGCACCTCAAAAGAATAATTTACAATAGAGTGGGAGAGCAAAATAAAACCCACTCGTTGCCAGGGTTACGCCTAGTGTTCACCATCTGGCTGGAAGGCTGGAAGATCCTTGGAAGCTACTCCGAAATCTGGCCATACAAAACCAGCTAGGTCAGACCCCAGAAAGAGCAAGTGCCAAAAGGTAGGCTTTACTTAAGAACTAAAACCAGCATAATAGCACATAAATACATCAATGATAACAGAAGACATGAGTTAGAGAAATAAGGCGATAAACGATAAGATAACTAAAGGACTATTCCAGTAGCCAAGTTATAACCCGTAAACCAAACAAGGACCAGGGTTGTAACCCTTCACCTGAACAGAACTTAGTCTCTAACCAATTATCGATAAGGGGAAAGCACAACAGTAATGTGCTGAAATAACCATGTACTGGTCTTACCTAGGCAAGACTAGACGGGTCCTCATCCATCAATTACGGCCAAATAATGAGTACGGCTTGATACTTTAACTAACTAGGGTTATCACAAGCCTAGTTACTAATAAGATGCATCGAAATGTTCCAATAGCCACAAGCCCTGCAGTCTTAATCCAGGTTATCCGGTCACAAGTTGAGAGAGTTGGATTAGGTGACTTAGAGGTGCAACACATAGCAGTGTGCTGGAAATGTGCCCTACTCGACGGCAGGCTACAAGTCCAATTAAAGCGCCCAGATAACGGGACTGTATGTAGCTGAAAAATCTCTTCATGGACTACTTGATCAATCTAGTCATTATCCTAGTCAGATTCAGTATGAATCCCTGACCGTGGTAACCAGGGATCCATGTCCTAGACATGATGCAAGATGAGACATGTAGCTTATACAAGCACAAACACCCACGGTGTCAAGGTAAGGGTTACTTTAGCAAGTCAGGTAGATGTTGCCACATCATTCAAAACTGCCATGTCAGGCCAGGTTACTTGTTACTTGTCAGGAGTACGCCTCGACGGACCACTATCAAGAGTTATCATATCAGGTTGCTTGTCAAGAGTGCACCACGACGGAACACTATCGGGGAAATTATCATGTCATGTTGTCTTATCGTGTTCGTATGGTCATGTCGTGATTATGCTTTAGATTAAGACAAGTCAAGCCCAAGAATTCACAATCATCAAATCGGGTAGTCGCAAGTTAGGTCAAGTACAAAGGATAAGCAATTAACATAAAACAAATAATTAAATGACGAATCATGAGGCAATGGGTATCATGGCCAACAAGTGGCATTAGCCAAATTGTGCCAGGGTAATAGGTTGTGCCAGGCACTAGGGGTGCCAAGGCTACAGGTTGCGCCCAAACATTAGGTTGCGCCTAGGCACTGGGGTGCCAAGCACTAGAATGCACAAGATCGGATCAAGTTACGCCAGGGCAATGAGTTGCGCCAAGGCAAGTAGGGTCAAGACAGGTTGGGTTGCGCCAGAACAAGTCAGGCCAAGTCAGGTTGCGCCAGGCACTAGACTGCGCGAGGCTAGGTTGCGCCAGGCTGAGCGAGGCTGGGTTGCGCCAGGCTAAGCGAGGCTGGATTGCGCCAGGCACTAGAACACTGGGATCCCCGGGTTGCACCAGAGCTAAAGAGCTCGAACAACACAGTGGCGCAAGCTAAAAAGCTTGCGCACACTGCTCAATGTCTTCTCCAATCAGCAAAAAAATTCATGGTTTGAACCCATGGCTTCAAAAGTCCATAACTTGGTCAAAACAAGTCCAAATCCAACTTTTCAAATGTCAAAATTGGGTAGAATAAAATTTCCTACAACATGGAACAATTAGTTTTCGAAAATACCAAGTTTTCATAGATCAAAACCGAGAAGATCATGAGAAAGATCAAAACTTATATCTACAAAAATCTATCCCTCAAAACCAAAAATGACAAGTTCTAAAGAGGCTTAGAACTAGGAGAGAAAAATAACGGAACAATAAAATCCAAGATCCATCATGAAGTAAGTTGCACTTGCCTAGAGCTCTTGGGTGTAGGTGGAGAGAGTAAATGAAGAAGATGGAGAAGTTATAAGAAATAAATGGAGGAGAGAGAGTGGAATTGACTTATATATCAACCCCCCTCTCTCATGATGAACCAAAACAAACCAAACCAAGCCAAGCCAAAACGAACCAAGGTAAACCAAGTCAAGCCAAAATAGGTCAAGTCAGGCTAGACAAGTCAAAATACGGGCCGGGAATCCATACACGTATACTGAAAATACGTATAACGGAAAACGGGAGTGACAACTCTACCCACCTTAAAAGAATTCCGTCCTCAGAATTTAATCAAGATGCTAGAGGTATCAGGGCAAGCTACACTAATATTGGCAATCTACGACTAACAGTCAATCAAATAATCATTCATGCAAGTAAGAAAGTAAAAGCATAAGGCATAAAGAAGACACTATACCTTATGAGTCAAACAGGTGTGGATATCACGATCGGATATCATCCTCACGTTGCCACGTTGACTCACCCAAAGAGTGATGACCCCAAGCAACACGGACTAACTTAATAGTCTTATTCTTGAGTACATTCTTCATTCGTTCCAATATGGATGCAGGCATTTTCTCATACGAAAGGTTGGTACCAATAACCAATTCCGAATGATCAAGGATATGGCTTAGATCAGGAATATATTGTCACACCCCGACCCGGAATCGCCCGAATCATCATCCTCGCAGGGGGCGTGATGCCGCACGAGCCTGGAGTTGCACTCGTGCTAGACAAGATGACAAGTTCTCAAATGGTTATCTTTTGATTCGATATTAACAACGAAAGAAAAATAGAGTATACGAAATAATTCTGTTTATTAATATTTGAACTGAGATTACAAAGGCTTTCAATAGCCCAACAATATATGCCAGATTGGCTACAACACTTAGGTTCTCTCTTACCCATAAAGGATTTTACCGTTCTATACATCATGTCTTTTATATCTCGGTCGCATCATTCCTGTTGCAAGTTCGAGCGTCAATGCGATCGCACGCTTCAATACGCTTCGGCATTCCAAGCCTCAATGCGTTCAAGCGAAGCTTCTCCGCGAGCAATCCATTCCATGCACCCTGTATGGAAGCTGGTGGGGGATCAGTACGTTCGTCCTCGCATGTACTGACGAAAAGACGAACTTTCTAAACCGATATTTTAGTATTTATGTTCAATCATGCAACTTAGCTTATGATCTTGCTATATTCTCCTTAGGGTCGATTTCATGGCATATTCGAAAGTGTAAAGTATGTTATCATAGCAAGCATGTTAATCGAATTGAATAGACAAGCAGGCAAGCAATCTTGTGTTTGTTTCGTGGTACGACTTCTTACCAAGTCGACGCACTCGCCCTTGCACTGACGCAAGGTGAATATGTCACATTCCTTCCCTGTCATGTTATAAATGCTCTCTATGCAAGATCTATGTGTGCGGGACACATACGTGCCTACACTTTCGATCCATCGTTCCTTAACTATATGATGGTCGTTGGCGTATCCGCGCCAAATGGACTAAAGGCGTTTCTTTTCTTTATTTTTTCTTTTCTCTCTTTCTTTTCTTTCTCTCTTTCTTTTCTTCCTTTTCTTTCCTGAATTTGGGTAGCCTGGCATTTCACGGGTTAGGTCGCTATCCCAAACAACCGAAACTTATCGCTGCATACCATCATTTGCGGTTTTTCACATATACAATCGGATGCTAATCGGACTTCACAGATGTGTGCCTATCAAAGATTATCTCTCTCTTAGGCCGAACGGTCCCGGTGTCCTAGTACACCCGTTCGGAGGGAACATTCCGTACACAGAAGATATCACAATTATCTCAAGTCTATTCGACCATGCAATGCCCTATTTTCGAACAACCAATATAGTCTTGAGTACGAGACTCAGACTTTATCAAACAACCAAACATAGTCTTGAGTCCGAGACTCAAACTTTATTATCTCGTATTTCTTCCATTAACTTTCTATGTTCTTACATTTCATACTTCATTTCAATATTCAATGGCATCATGACTCAACTCAATATTCGTCAACCGAATGACCCAAAGGTCCCAAATACCTTTCGAAGCATCATGTCATATCCGATAGTTCTGCCACATTCATGCCACAACTGTATTCTTTTGCAACGAAGCTATCTTTTATGATCTTGTGCACGTAGGCACGTTTTGTCACATTTATCATCTATCCTTTGCGTCGTGCACTTGCTGCATGTATCAAAGCCGTATTTCCATGTTCTATGACATAGTGTTCAATGTTCGTGGCTTGCACGCTAGGGCGCTCGCCTATTGTCTTTCAATGTTCTAGCCTTTTAACTCGTACGCGAAGGCACGGTATGGTTCGTGCACTAAGGTACTCGTCGAATACAGTTATCCCATGTTCTTGCAGCTTGCGCACCGAGGCGCTCGCCTTTGCGATATCCAATGTTCCATAGCGACTCATGCATTTGATGCACGTTTCATTTTAATTATTCTAACTAGTGTTCGACACACACTATAATTTATCTTCCGATTGGACCACGCCCATGTCGTCGTAACTTAGCATACAACGATACATTCTGACTTAGGCATGAAGGAGTAAAAAGAAGAGTCAATCCTCCCACCTTGAGTTGATACGCCTTGTCGTTTCGTCGGCCCGATGCGGCTCAATTTTATAACTTCGTTGTACGGCCAACTCTCCTGATTTATCCATTCGAGCACTTCGTGCTTCATTGAATTATACGTCCGATTTGGCTTACCGTGCCAATGCCTCAGTCCGTCGCAAGGCGATATTTTGGTTTCGCGGACCCTTACTGAATAAGGCAAAATGTCGACCTCTAATATTTCAGCGTAAACGTAGAGCCTGCACATGAAACCAACTTAAAAAGATACTTGCATCGATTCGGACTTGCACCTTGTCGATTCGATTTCTTAGAATCTTCGAGCCGTCTTAATGCACTTATCCTTCAGGGCAATACGGCGCTTCGCATCGATTCAACTCGATGCATTTCTTTGGGACAATGCAACTCTTCGCATCGACTTAGTTCGATGCGTTGCTCAGGACAACGTAACTCTCGTATCGTTTTGCATCAATACATTTTATTCAGTCAACGCGACTCTTTGAGTCAACGCCTCAGCGTAATGCGTCGTGCGGAACGGGACATTACATATACCGTCGTAATTGGGATACATGAAAGACATCATGTACCTCACATAACGATGGTGGAAGAGCGAGACAATAAGATACATCACCTCACGTAACGACGGTGGAGTAGCATCCTGTACTGCAGCTGGATCCTCCAGAGGAACCAGGTCGCAGTTGTCGTCTAAGCCTGCTCCGTAATAGGTGGTACATAGGGCCTCATCCTCATCCTCTGTAATATTTTCAACAGGTCCAGTCAGGACAGGAACGAGCACAATACATCTCACGCAGTTTATATCAAGTTAGAAAAAATAAAGCATACAATAGAGTAAGATACATGAAACGCTAAAAAGAGAATATATGAAGTAAAGGAGATAACTGTAAGGAAATATCTACTATAAATAGAGAACTAGCATTGACTAGTGAGTCAGAGTAAAATATAGACATGTGAATGGCATAGGAAGATTTATGACTACAGCTAAGAGTGATTCATGACTACAGCTACTTGGATATTATTCACATGCCTATTTCTACTCCCCCATCCCCAATCAATACACAAGGATCTGTTCAAGTTATGTTAAGATTCGTGAAACTTCACATGGCTCATAAAATGAGTGATACGTGAAGGTGATTCATGATGGCTCTGTGAACATGAGAGTACATGTGTCACAAGCGATTCGTGAATCAATAAAATAATAGAGATACGTGATGATTCGTGAAACGCACAAAACATACAGTATCCGATGCTCCCGAGGGGGATAACATCTCATAAAAAGATCCATATAGTACCAATCTGTGCTACCAACGTGTCAGCATCAAGTAAAGTAATCTAGAGCAAGAATATAAATCCTGGCAAGTATAAAACGGTCAGAGAATGTACTCGTCTGATAACTGAATGTCCGAAGAAGGTGTACTGCCTGAGGAGAGGTGTCTGTCTCCTAATCAGAGCAACACAAGTTACAACATATCCAGGTAATAAAGTATGATACTATGATACAATCTACATGATATTAGGTTAATCCTAAACCAAAGTCAACCCTGGTCAACTTCAGTCAACTAAAAAGTCAAGGTTAGGTCAACTAGGTCAACCTAGACTCAATGAAGTCTAACTAGGCCTAACAGTCTGTCCTAGCTAGTACACACCATACACTAGTCTATAGGGTATACACATGTGCGTATTTTATACACACAAACCACTCAAGGGTACCCTAGGCTATGTCATCTAGGTTATAGGCCATAGGCAATTAGCCCTACACTACTTTGAAAATCTAGGCTATACATCTATGCACTCCACATATACATATATATCTACATACACATATAGCAATATATATATATATATATATATATATATATATATATATATATATATATATATATATATATATATATATATATATATATATATATATATCACATTATAGATTTATGTTACACATTGTTCATATTTGTTACATTATATAGAGAGGAAAAAAGGGAGAGAAGAACATGTGATTGTGTAATGGTGTCTAGCCTAGGCATGTGGGTGTGTACATGAGAATGTGAGTGTGTGTGGGTCTGTACAGGAGAGTAGATAGGGGTGTGTGTGTGTATATGTGTCATATGGGTGAGTGTAGGCATACATGAGAGTTTGTGAGCGAATGCACTGGTGTTCTCAGGGTTAAGGAATTCAAACAGTGTTCAAGTGTTAGTGTAGATGTGTGTGTGTGTATGTGAGTATAGTGTACAGAAGAGTGAAAACAGTGTACAAAAAAAGAATGTGTACATGAATCATTTTTATGTGTGTGTGTGTTAGATAGGAATGTGTGTGTATGTATCTGAAAGTGTGTGTAAAGTGTGTAACAGGATGTGAGGGAAAACCTGGGAGTGTGAGTGAAATGTGTGACAGGAGAATCATGATAGAAAATAGAATAGAGGGTGTAGTGACTGAGCTATGTGTGTGTTTGTCTGTCTCAGGATTTAACAACCAATCGACAGTTTCAGATTCATCCAAACAGTGTGTCACAACTCGAGTTTCAGTGTTCCTTTAAGCCTTCATCTTAGGGGTTAGAAGATCAATGAATGGCAAATGGTTCTCAGTTTTCAAGTTTAAAACAGTTCCAGTTTTCCCTTAGCAGTTAGCACACCAATACCCGATTCCAATGACCAATAGCATCAATACAATCGAATTTAACATGGACTACAACTCTAACACATGTAGGTGAACCAATTAACTACTTAACATTTTTAAATCAGTAGGAAATAACACTTAAACCCAGAATTAACATCCTAGCCATGTGTTCTCAGGTTTTTGCAAAACCAACTTGACAGTTCAAATAAAGAGAATCAGTAGCAACCCAAACATGAATCCAAGAACCTATCTGTCAAACACCAAACCTAAACCAATATCCCATTAGTCTATTACATATGCAGGTGATCTAAATCAAACATTAATTCAACACAAAAATCAGAAATGAAATTAAACTCAGGAACAAAACAGTTCAGTCAAGAGTATCAGTCCACATGGGGATTCAATGATTTCGACCTTAAATTCATCATAAAAATCACAAACAGTGGTTGGTAAATAGTGTAGCATGTGTACACGTGTCTTGAGAGTCCTCACGTGTCTAGAAAACACGACACAGGCATGTCCAACACATTGCAAACACGTGGGGTGCACCCAGTGTTGCACAGTGTCGTGCACACGTGTACGTGTGTGTAGGACACGACACACGACACGTGGGGTCTCATGGTCATGCCTACGTGTAGCCCATGTGTCAGGCTACACATAGGACCCAACACGACATGACCACGTCGTGTCCAGAGTGGACACGACTCGCGTATCAGAACGCGATTCGTCTGAATGCGGTGCGCGCGTGTGACCAGTGCACGTGACTCCGTGTGTCCGACATGACTTCATTGGACACGAGGCTTGAGGGACAAGTTTGCAGACACTGCCCCCTCCTCTCAGTCCAACTACGGCTCGCCACGTGGCCTGTGCACTGAGCACGAGGCCTCGAGCAGCAGGGAAAGCCCTGGCCGTGCGCGGGGCTGTGTCCACGAGTCCAGTATGACTCGAACACGGCTCGAAATCACCTCAGTCGTGTAGAATCATGCAAGCAACATGAAAAACTAATTTCCTATTCAAATACTTCCTGAAAAATTGATCGAAATGTCCACTGTGGTATTTCGTCGAACACTAATAAAACTACATTGATACGTGTCCGATACGGACACGTAAAGGACACGAAACTTAGCAAAATCTATTCCTACAGAGGGAGGACACCTAGGGCTTCATATCCATGCAAAGAAATCAAAATTTGGTAGAGGGAATAGGGATTTACCTATATGTGTTCCTTCTCAAAGAAAAGCTTCAAAAATGAGGTTCCTCCTAGCTATCCCCAAGCTCCAAATTGTCTCCAAAGTGTAGTTGGCCTCCATGAACAGTAAGGAAACCTAAATTAGATCACCATGGAAGAAGTTTGAATGGAAAAGGATAAATATTGATTAAAATAGGAAGGGATTTAATGAAGAACAAACCCAGCTTCTTGAAAATGAAGGGATGAATAAAAAAGATGCAACTAACTTTGAGAGGGATTATATAGTGATGGGGGGGATCCCTAGGCTGGCCATAAAGCTAGGGTTAGGGTTTTAGGACTTAGATCTAAGGCTCTCATTCCATCTAGTTTATTCAATGGTCAAAAATCTAGGTTTCCCCTTTAGTTAAGTGCAACCTAGTTTGTTTTAACTAATATGACTTAACCAAAACTAACCAATACTAACTAATACTAACCATGGCTAACTAAGACTAGCTATGACTAATCTAGGTTAGCTCAAATCTAGGTTAGGGCTAAACACCACACAAGGAATCAATTAAATAATATTTAAATCACACCATTCAAAATAATATATATTAAATTCCAAATAATTATAATAAATCACAATAAGCTCAAATAAATTCAGAAATGACCAAAATACCGTCTAGGCTAAATGCACTAAATTGAACCTCTACCCACATGGTTAGGCTCTAGGTCAAACAGTCTGTAAGGTCACACTAGCAACACCAAAATCATAGGTCATGACTTAAAAATAGTTTTTAAATGATAAAAATCACCAAAAATCATATTATGATTTAAATACCATTATTAAATGATTAAAAATACAAAAGTTCAAAATTATCCTTATTTTAGAAAACTGGGTGTTACACCCGGTGCCCCGGTGCACCCGTTCGGAGGGAACATTCCGTGCATGGAAGATATCATAATTATCTCAAGTCCATTCGACCATGCAACGCCATATTTTCAAACAACCAACATAGTCTTGAGCACGAGACTCAGACTTTATCAAACAACCAAACATAGTCTTGAGTCCGAGACTCAGACTTTATCATCTCGTATTTCTTCCATTAACTTTCTATGTTCTTACATTTCATACTTCGTTTCAATGTTCAATGGCATCATGCCTCAACTCAATGTTCGTCAACCGAATGACCCAAAGGTCCCGAACACCTTTCGAGGTATCATGTCATATCCGACAGTTCTGCCATATTCATGCCACAACTATATTCTTTCACAACGAAGCCATCTTTTATGATCTTGTGCACGTAGGCACGTTTTGACACATTTATCATCTATCCTTCGCGTCGTGTACTTGCTGCACGCATCGAAGCCATATTTCTATGTTCTATGCCTTAGTGTTCAATGTTTGTGGCTTGCACGCTAGGGCGCTCGTCTATTGTCTTTCAATGTTTTAGCCTTCTAACTCGTGCGTGAAGGCACATTATGGTTCGTGCACTGAGGCACTCGCCGAATACAGTTATCCCATGTTCTTGCGGCTTGTGCACCGAGGCGCTCACCTTTGCGGTATCCAATGTTCCATAGCGACTCGTGCATTTAATACACATTTTATTTTAATTGTTCTAACTAGTATTCGACACACACTATGATTTATCTTCCGATCGGATCACGCCCATGGCGTCGATAGGTTAACTTAGCATACAATGATACATTCTGACTTAGGCATGAAGGAGTAAAAAGAAGAGTCAATCCTCCCACATTGAGTTGATACGCCTTGTCGTTTCACCGAGCCGATGCAGCTCGATTTCATAACTTTGTTGTACGGCCAACTCTCCTGACTTAGCCATTCGAGCACTTCGTGCTTCATTGAATTATACGTCCGATTTGGCTTACTGTGCCAATGCCTCAGTCCGTCGCAAGGCGACGTTTTGGTTTCGCGGACCCCTTACTGAATAAGGCAAAATGTCGACCTCTAATATTTTAGCATAAACGTATAGCCTGCACATAAAACCAACTAAAATTAATACTTACATCGATTCAGACTTGCGCCTTAGTCGATTCGATTTCTTAGAATCTTCGAGCCGTCTCAACGCACTTACCTTCGGGGCAATGCGACATTTCGTATTGATTCAACTTGATGCATTTCTTTGGGACAATGCAACTCTTCGTATCGACTTAGTTCGATGCGTTGCTCGGGACAACGTAACTCTCGTATCGTTTTGCATCGATACATTTTATTCGGTCAATGCGACTCTTTGAGTCAACGCCTCAGCGTAATGTACCGTACGGAACGGGACATTACATATACCATCGCAATTGGGATACATGAAAGACATCATGTACCTCACGTAACGACGGTGGAAGAGCGAGACGATAAGATATATCACCTACTCGCTCAAGAATATCGAATGACCCTATATACCTAAGACTAAGCTTTCCCCGCACGCCAAATCGAATGACGCCACGGGTAGGCGAGATCCTAAGGAATACGTGGTCGCCGATAGAAAATTTAAGGGGGCGCCGATGAGAATCGGCCCAATGGAGCTGGCAAGCTTGTGCAACTCGAATATGATTTCTAACTTGTCTGACCACCTTAATTGTCTACGTAATCATCTCTGGACCAAGCATCTGTCTCTCACCGACATCATCCCAAGCTAAAGGTTATCTACACTTTCTGCCATACAGGGCCTCAAAGGGTACCATCTGGATACTTGCCTAAAAACTGTTACTGTAGGAGAACTCCACAAGATGAAGGTGATCTTCCCATGAACCACCGAAGTCGAGTGTACATGATCGTAACATATTCTCGAGAGTCTGAATCGTGCGTTCTGACTGACCATCTGTCTGCGGATGATATGCTGAACTGAACTTGAGACGAGTCCCCAAACTCTCTTGAAGACTCCGCCAAAAGTGTGATATGAATCTTGAATACTAACTGGCACTCCATGCAATCTGACAATCTGCCTGAGGTACATCTCTGCCAGCTGATCTATCGACTGACCAATTCTGGAAGGGATAAAATGAGCTACCTTGGTGAGTCTGTCAACTATAACCCAGATAGCATCTCTTCCATATGGAGATTTAGGTAACCCAGTTACAAAATCCATAGTAATATGATCCCATTTCCATTCTGGGATCGATAAAGGTTGAAAAAGTCCAACTGGTCTCTAATGTTCAGCTTTAACTTGTTGGCAAACAAAACAACGAGAGACAAACCGGGCTCTATCCCTCTTCATGATATTCCACCAGAAATGCTGACGGATATCATAATACATCTTCGTGCCACCGGGATGAATTGAATACTAAGAACTGTGAGCCTCTGCCATGATCTCATGTCTGATATCACCACTGGGTACACATAGACGCTTTCCATGTCGAAGTGTACCGTCTTCGTGAATACATAACTCTGGTCTTCGTCCTGCTACACATTCTGTCCTAAGCCGCTGAAGCTTAGAATCCGTTGACTGAGCTAACTTAATCCTCTCAACTATACTGGACTGAACTTGCATACTGGCCATCAATGCCACATTGGTAGGAAGAACAACTTTAATACACATCTTCTGAAGATCGACTAACAATTCTGGTTGCGCTATTAGGAAATAAACTCCAGCTCTTCTGCTCAACGCATCTGCAATTACGTTGGACTTCCCAGGTGTCACGCCCCAGAACCAAAATACCGGAGAGCGGGGGAATGACTCAGCCAGCTACGCATTACGAGTAGATGAATACCGTATAATACGATCAATGTTGTCTAAAAGACGAGGGGGTGCATACTACATGAAAGTCTCACTAGGGTTACTCAACATCTATTGTCCCAATCATTCAATAAAAAGCAGTAAGCAGAGAACATGTAAGAATGAGCAGTACGGCGTCCCAAACGCTCAGTCAAAATGTTCTTGAGATTTGGCTTTACAAAATATAGCCAGATGATATAACAAGGTATACACAATCGTTATCAGTTGCAGTCTGACTTAGTTACAATTATGTAAAAGTAAGTGCAAGACAGTCCGACTAACATGCCGGTGCCAAGCGACAAAAGTAAAGTAAGTAGCAAAACGAGCAGGGAAGCAAGGAACCCACTCGTGTCCTCCTGCGATCATCCCTCTAGTATTGACCATCTTGGATATGAAAGTAAGCTGAGTCCTCGGGAGCTGGCTCTAAATCTGGCCATGCAAAACCAGAGAGGTTAGACCTTAAATAGCAAGTAACACAAAGGAAGTACGACATGAAGAATTAGAACCAAGTGATAAGGGTTAAGAATATGATAAATAATGTCTCTACTTGCTACTGGGATTCACACAACATCACGATACTTCAAGCCAACTTCCCAACCAAACACGGACATAAGTTGACCCATCATATCCTGACATTCTGCTCATCTTAGTAGTTAACAGAGTAGGTAGAATACACAAACAAATCAATTTAAACGGCAGTACAACTACTACGGCTTGCTAACTGTAAGTTCCAAGTTGTCCTGGAAATATGTAATAAGGGATTCCTCAGTTCTTACAATATACAAGTAAGGCTAGTCTACCCAATAATCAATTGCGCCAATCATGAATTAGACGTGTCCCAGCGGAACGTCCGTCTTCAATATGCAGAAAATATAAACAGATACTACTCCATGCCCGTGTGACAGATTTGCAGTATCCGTGGGAACCAACCGGCATGTCGGGGCACTAATTGTCCCGAGATGGCTGCCATGTAAGAACTCGGGAATCCATTCTCTCCATGCAATAGTTATTTTATTTAACTTAATAGTCCCTATGTTAATTGAAATCTCATGTCGTGGATCATGGTCATTCAGAATGAGTACTTTCGTACAGAGTACGATATGCATAATGTCACGCCCCAGAACCAGAATACCGGAGAGCGGGAGCGAACATAGCCAGCTACGTATAATGAAATGGAATCTACCTCACTATACGGTCACGGCTGTCTACATATATGAGGGTTTAACTACAAGCCATCAGTCTCTTAAGATCATGAACAAGCCTAGTGTCTCAATCACAAGCAAGTAAGTAAATGTTACAAGATATAAGATCACCAAACATACAATAGTAAGGCATCCCAAATATTACATATTCAGCTGATCATGAAGCTAGTCGTTACAAAATGTGAGGACTAGCAAGAGTTTAGGCATACGTGATCAACCCTAGGATCTGTTAATCATGTTACAGTAGGGGTGAGCATTATTCGGTTTTAAACCGAAAACCGAACCGAACCAAACCGAATAAGAGATTCGGTTCGGTTTTAAAAAAAATCGGTTCGATTTCGGTTTTGAAAATACTAGATTTTCTTATTCGGTTTCGGTTTTGGGTTTCGTTTTCGGTCCAAAACCGAAAACCGAATAAGAAACTTTAGTTTATATATATATATATATATATATGTATTAATTATAGGTATATACTAAATATATATAGGTATATACTATAGGTATATATATAGGTATATACTATGGGTATATAATAAATATATCTAGGTATATATAGTTATTATATATATTAACCAAAAAAAACCCAAAAACCGAATAAACCGAAAACCGAACCGATTTAATTCGGTTCGGTTCGGTTCGGTTATTGACCAATTCGGTTCGGTTTCGGTTTTGCTTATTCGGTTTCGATCCAATTCGGTTTTTGCTTGTTCGGTTCGGTTGGAACCGAATAAACCGAATACTCACCCCTATGTTACAGCCCGTAGGCAGACAGTAAATAAAGTACAATACGAGCTAACACGTGCTCGCCGGCTAAACGCCTCAAAATAAAATTTTTACAATAGAGTGGAAGAGCCAAAAATAAACCCACTCGTTGCCCTGGTTACGCCTGGTGGTCACCATTGGGCTGAAAAGTCGGTAGATCCTCTGGAGCTGCTCCAAAATCTGGCCATTCAAAACCAGCTGGGTCAGACCCCAGAAAGAGCAAGTGCCACAAAGGAGGCTTCACTTAGGAACTAAAACCAGCAATTAGCACAAGAATATAATTACATAATAAAAGACAGTAATTAAGGAAATGCATGACAGGTGATATACGATGAGATAACCATGGGACTATTCAGATCACCAGGTTACAACGCATAAACCAAACAAGGACTGGGGTTGTAACCCTTCATCTGAATGGAACTTGGTTTCTCACCATTTATCAGCAGGGTGAATATAAACAATCAGGTCATGTGACAATCTTGTACAGAATCAAGACTAGACTAGACTGAGTAGACTCCATCCAACATTCACGGCCAAGCAATAAGTACGGCTTGATACTTTAACTAACTAGGGTTTTCACAGGCCTAGTTATTAGCAAGATGCAATGAGATTATTCCAACAGCCACAAGCCCTGTAGACCATCCAGGTTATCCAGGTCGAATGTCTGTTTATGAAGGGTGTAATACGTGACTGTGTGCTGGAAATGTGCCCTACTCGTCGGTAGGCTACAAGTCCACTTAGTGCGCCCAGATACCGGGATTGCCTGTAGCTGAAAAATTTCTTCATGACTACTGAATTGTTCTAGTTTATTAACCTTAGTCAATTTTTGTAGGTATCCCTAACCGTGGTACTCAGGGAGCCTCATCCTAGACATGATGCAAGACAGTACTGGTTTATTTGTACAAATATAATCGCCCACGGTGTCCAGGTCATTCATACTTGTCATGACATGCTAGTCGTCGCAACAGCCTTCGAAAGATATATATCATGTCGTGTTCACTGTCAGGAGTGCGTCACGACGGGCCACTATCACGTCATGTCATTTATCAAAAGTGTACCACAATGGGTCACCAACGTGTCAGAAAATATATTTAAATTAACAAGGCACCAACATACATGTAGCACTAAATAATCAAAAGAGGGTGCAGGGACGGCAAGGGGAGTCATGCGGCACAGGGGGCAGGGCGCATGCGGCTGGGAATCAAGAAAAGTTCATGCGGCCACGAAAATTCATGCGGCTACGGAAGTTCATGCGGTCACGGAAGTTCATACGACAACGGAAATTCATGCGGCCACGGAAGTTCATGCGGCTGCAGAAGTTCATGCGGCCACGGAAGTTCATGCGGCCATGGAAGTTCATGCGGCTACGGAAGTTCATGCGGCTGCGGAAGTTCATGCGGCTACGGAAGTTCATGCGGCGTTCATGCGGCTACGGAAGGTCATGCGGCTGCGGAAGTTCATGCGGCTACGGAAGTTCATGTGGCGTTCATGCGGCTACGGAAGGTCATGCGGCTACAGAAGTTCATGCAGCTACAGAAGTTCATGCGGCGTTCATGCGGCTACGGAAGTTCATGCGGCCACGAAAGTTCATACGGCTATAAAAGTTCATGCGGCTACGGAAGTTCATGCGGCTGCGGAACTGTTCATGCGACTGCGGAACTGTTCTTCTTCTCTATTATTCTGAGAAGAAGAACCATAGAAGCCATGGCTTTCAAGCTTCATAAAACCACTACAACAAAATAGGTTTATAACGACACTTTTTTTACGGCACTTTGTAAATAAGTGTCGTTAATTTGATGTACTGAGGACACTTTATTAAAAGGTGTCGTTGTAATTAAGTATTTATTACAGTCTACGACACCTTTTAAAAACTGTCGTAAATATAAATTAAACGACATATTTTAGGACACTTAATAAAGTCGTAAATAATTATATATTAACTACAACACTTTTAAAAATGTTGTTATAATTATTTAAAAAATACATCATTTTTAAAGTGTTGTCTAAACTTTTGTTTCCTAAAAAAAATAACTTTGGCGCAGTAGCCAAAATATTGGCGCTGTAGCCAAAATTTTGGCGGTATAGCCAAAATATTGGCGCTAGAAAGCCTACTAATATTTTGGCCATCTAAAATTTTCTTTCAGAATTCCTTTCAGAGCTCTTTCCACTATTAACTTAGGTCGAAAGAACTCTTCGATAGCTCTCCATCGAAGAGGTCGGACGCCTCTCCATCGAAGAGGTCGGACGCCTCTCCATCGAAGCTCCTCTTCATCAAAGGGCTCGGAACTCCTCTGCGAACTCCTCTACATCGAAGAGGTCAGAACTCCTCTCCATCGAAGAGGTCAGCCTCCTTCCCTTCTCTTTTTTCCTTTGTTGTCTTCGATTCCTATGCTGTAACTGTTGCTTTTTCCTTTACTGACTTCGATCCAGAACTCCTCTCCCGTCACCACCGTCATCTAGGTCACGCCGTCACCACCGTCGACGCCGTCGTCTAGGTATGATCCTTCATCTCTGCCCTTTATTTTTTATGAGTTTTATTTTTTTGATTTATGATAAAAACAGTATGGATCATTATCAAAATAGAATGGATCATTATCTTGATTTTTCTTTCATCGCGATACTGGATTATTAGGGGTTTAGTGGAAGAAATTAGGGTTTGACGGAAGATTAAGGGTTTAATAATTAGGATTTTTGTAATTTGTAATAATTTGTCTCTATTCCCACCTTTGTAATAATTTTCTCTTAATCAAGCTTTAGTGGAAGAAATCAACATCTAGGGTTTCTCTTTTTGGAACAGTTCATATTCATGTTTTGGTGCTTTTTATGCAATTTGAACTTGATTACGTTTTTTTCCAATGTCTAGAAGTCCGATTAGTGTTTATACACAATGATTTATTCTAAAATAGATGAAGATGAAGGATTGGACTCTTTTTCCAATGTCTAGAAGTCAGATTAGTGTTTATACACTAGTGTTTCAGTACAATATCATTTCTTGCTCAAGTGCATTACTTATTTATACTACATATTAAAGGCATGTGTTCCTAACCTTTAAAGGAATTCGACTCTTTTAAGTCAACTCTGATTAGTAAATCACATAGACATCATGTGGACCTCTGGTTGTTCTTATAACCGAGTAATCAATGGGAAAACATAGTGTCACTGTCACAAGTTTGATAGTTTTCCTAAGTTCAGTCAAAATGGGACAATACATGTTGCCAATTTTCCTAAGTTCACTCAAAATGGGACAGTACAGGTTGCCAGTTTTCCTAAGAACAATTGGAAAACATAGTGTCTGTGTCAGGAGAAAAAACATACTGTCACTGTCACACGTTTGACAGTTTTTAAAATAAATCACTTGGCTATTCTTCAAAAAGTACATCAGTTTATATTAGAAAATGTGAGCTATATTCAATAAGAGTACCAAGGTGTAAGATATGGATACAGTCAGTCCTCCAGAGGATTACCTGTGCAACATAGCTTCCAACAAGACATGGTGATGAATATTATCAAACAACATATAGCAAAGCTTGGTCCAAAAATAACAAAGATAGTCTTCCAACCTGGAGAAGGAAGGAGATGCAGGTTTTCAACACAACCTATGTATCAGAGTTTAACATGGCCATCTTTGTGGTTAACCTATGTATCGGAGTTTAACCTAATTTTTGATATCAACCAGAGGCTCTAAAAAAACCTGCAAGAGCATCAATAAATCCTTACTGACATTCTATAAATTAGAGAGATATATTGATATCAATAACCAAAGATATTAACATCCACAATCTTCACTTGGACTGTAACACTCATTCAATGTGACACTCTCACTCACCTGCATTCACTAATACTGTCTGTACAAACACTCATTCAGTTCTTCATGGTCTTGCATTCACACACTCATTTGTATCCTCTGATATAACTAGATGTATCAGAGACACTCTGAAACTTACCTTGATCTGAACCATGTACATTCAGTCACATTTACCTGCATTCACCTTCACTGCATTTTTTCACATTCATATTACATTGCTTTGATACATGTGGGCATAGGCATTTGACACTTGAATTTGACACTACTATACTTCACTAATTGCCTATGACACAACACTCATATGTTAATCCTGGTTACACTCATTCTTCCGGCCACCATTATATAGAGTTGAGCCCAAATTATTCTGTTCTTGTTCTCACATGCATAACGATCCACTGCCATGAGTCTGTCCTGCATACATACTTCTTTCCTGTCCAAGTTTGATTTTGGTTCAGACCACTTGGTTAGAGTTAGGTTTTTAGCCACATCCCTATCATATTCTGCATATGGCTATAAGTCTTGTCCCATATACTTCTTAGCTTTTGTTCCTATAGTGTATATCAGACCTTGTTTTGGTTCCAAATAACTTAGCACAGTCTTCCTTCTTTATGTTGCCGTGTATTTGCCTTGCTATGTTCTGCCCCTTTGTCTAGAGCTTTAAGCCCAATATTCCTTGTTCAGTCCTATAACCAATAGATAGATTAGTTAGTCTCCTTGGATTTAATACCAGACATGTTCACTACACAGATAGAGTTCAGACCCATAAACTCTTCACATGTGTCCTGCTTGGGGCTAATGTATTGATGATTGCGTTATATATATAGAGATACTTGAGTATCAGACCTCTTTGGCTTAGCCATTCTTTCACTGGAGTATAAATCCTTGTGTCTTGAGCCATGGGACTATAAGTATGATCAGACCCTTCTTTTGTTCAGTCAGAACATATCCAGATGTGGATAAATGTTCTGCCTACTATTTTGGTGACCACTCCAGTTTAAATCCATGTCCAGCCCCCTTTATATTTATATTCAATAATGATCTGAACATATGTGTGTGTGTGTGTGTGTGTGTATATATATATATATATATATATATATATATATATATATATATATATATATATATATATATATATATATATATATATATATATATATAGGGGAACGGGTTACTGGGAGTGCCATGGCAAACAGTACCTGTGCACTTGATGCACAGGTCATGGCAAACAGTAGGTAGTTAAAGGAATGGGGGAAAATAAAATTGGGCTTTCTTGTAAGCAGTTGGCAGTAGGTATTTGAAGGGGTTTTGGCAACTGCTATAGGGGAAAAGACTTGGGTTGCCCCCTCTGTACTTGGGTGTGCACAGGTAGGAGTACCAGTGTAGTAAAACAGCACAGGGATAAGGAGAGGGTATCAGTACAGGTGCAGGTTGCCTGTAGAAAGATAAAGGGGAGGTTCCAGTTTGGGCACATGCCATGTTGGCCTGTGCAGTAGGAAATAGGACTAGTATCAGCAGGGAGATTGGGGGAAATTTAATGTTCAGGTAATTGACATTAGGGAAGAGGAACATATTAGGAGAAGTTGCATAGCAACTAGAGGGAGGAGAACATGGTTCAACAGCAGCAGATCAAGACTGATTGGCCATATCTGCATTTGATCAAGAGGAGGGGAGTTATGTTTGGGTAATTGGCAATTAGGAAGAGGGGTTTAGGAGTATCAGTAGAAGACTGATAGGAAAGGGTTCTCCCTATCTGTGCAGGTAACAGATTGATAGGGAATGGAGTACAGTAGGTAAGTTTGGAGTCGGGTAGCCTGTGGGGGTTCCAGTTTTAGTAGGGGAGGATTTGGACAGTAGATGGTATTTATTGGTATCTATAGGTAAGGTTTGGGGGAAATATATGCAGTAGGTAAATAGAAAAAACATGTGCATGAGTGCACAGGTAACTGTTGTTAGTAGGGAATAGAGGAATTGAGATTAGCAAGAGAGGGGGGGGGGAAAGGGGGTTGGGGGGCTTAGATAGGTTAGAGTTTGGGGTTCTCCCTATCAATTGGGCAGTAGGCAGTTAGACAAGCCTATGGGCTTGTAACAGAAAGAAATAGCAGTAGATGGTCCTAGATAGGTGTCTAGGTAGAACTGTGGAGACGTAAGAATACTGGACACTCCATATGATACCATCAATTATTTCTATTTTTGTACTTACCATCAATTATTCCTATTTTGATCTTGATACACTAATTTTTTTATCCAAACAACTTGATACCATATTTATATGCTAACTTTCATTTTTGATGTCCATGATAGGTCATTTTGTTTCGGGATTGTAGTTGTGGTGAGCAGCCAACAAAGTTACTAAATTTGGTTGTTAAGGATGGATAAAACCTGGATTAGTTATCCAAGGTCCTTCTATTTTTTTTGATATTTATTTACTTTTAAGCTATCAGATATATGAATAATAACATAAATCATAGCTTTCTTTTTCTATTTGTAGGACCAGTGATGAGTACCTAGAAGGAGTGAGAAAATTTATAGCAAATGCTAAGAAGTATGCTAGGAATCCTGATAGGATTGTATGTCCTTGTAAAGGTTGCAAAGTTGAAAAGTCACACGAAAATGATTTAGTATATGAACACTTGGTCCGATTTGGTTTTGATCCTTCCTATCAGCTTTGGGTTCTCCACGGGGAACATTCAAGTTGTTTTGAACAAAATGAGGATTTTCAGTTGCCGGATGCTCATAGAATGTACCATGATGCATACATTCCTTTTGGTGGAGATGCAGAGGCTACTGATGGAGTAAATATGAGTGCATATGAGGTTTTTAGAAAAAAGTTGGAAGAGGCTGAGGCTCCATTGTATCCAAATTGTACTAAGTATACAAAGATATCAGCAATCACTACTCTTTACAAGCATAAGGCTACTAATGGACTGTCAGATAAAGCATTTAATGAACTTCTTGAGATTTTGCAGGATATGTTACCAGAGGAAAACAATATTCCAGATTCTTTATACACGGTAAAGAAGTTTCTAAAAGAGTTTGATTTAGGATATGAGAAGATACATGCTTGTGTCAATAATTGTTGCTTGTTTAGAAAAGAGAAAGAGCATTTGGAGATATGTCCCACATGTGGTTCTTCACGATGGAAAGTAAACACACGCACAAGCAAGATCAGGAAGGGAGTGCCTGCTAAGGTTTTGCGATATTTTCCAATAATACCAAGATTGAAAAGGATGTTTATGTCAAAAGATAAGGCAGAACAATTAACTTGGCACTCCACCCACCACAGTCAAGATGGAACGATGCGCCATCCAGTAGACTCGGTCGTATGGGATTCTATCGATAGAAAATGGCCCGATTTTGCTTCAGATCCAAGAAATCTCAGGCTTGGACTATCATCAGATGGTTTTAATCCTTACAAAAATCTCAGTACCCAATACAGTATGTGGCCAGTCTTGTTGTGTATATACAACCTGCCCCCCAATGTGTGCATGTCGCAAGAAAATTTGATGTTGACTTTACTTATACCTGGCAAAGATGAACCTGGAAATGACATTGATGTATATCTTGAACCACTTATTGATGACTTGAAGGAGCTTTGGTCCAAAGGCGTGGAGGCATATGACGCATTCACCAAGTCTGCATTTAATCTGAAAGCTATTTTGATGTGGACAATCAACGATTTTCCAGCTTATGGTAATTTGGCGGGTTGTACAACAAAAGGAAAGCTTGCATGTCCTGTATGTGGTCCTAATACATGTTCACGATATTTAAAGAAGTCACATAAAACTGTGTACATGTCTCACAGGCGATTTCTTCCACCTAATCACTTGTGGCGTGATAAGGCCAGGTGGTTTGACGGAAGTAAGGAAAAAGGACTCCCACCAAGACCATTGACTAACAATGAATTATGTGCCGTAAATGAAGTTCAAAATGTCTGGGGAAAGAGCAAGAAAAAGAAAAAAAAAGAAGAACGATCCTCCAAAAATGTGGAAAAAGAAGTCAATTTTTTTCCAATTGCCATATTGGGAGGTAAATTATTTTTTTACTACAATAGACATTTTTTAATTAGTTATATTATAAGAGATTAATATTTATTATGAACTTAGTGCAATTTTTTGATTGCATCACAGGGTATGCTGTTGCGTCACAACTTGGATGTGATGCATATTGAGAAGAATGTTTGTCAAAGCATCCTAGGAACACTATTGAATATCAAAGGACATACGAAAGATGGATTACAGTCTCGTGGAGATTTAGCAGACATGAACATTAGGTCTGACTTACATGCAGAACCAAGAGGGCAAAGATTTTTCCTTCCTCCGGCACCTTACACACTATCAAAAGATGAAAAACAAATCTTTTGTAAGCGATTGTCTAATTTGAAGTTACCTGATGGTTATAGTTCAAATATTAGCAATTGTGTCAAGTTGGAAGAATGCAAGATTATTGGTCTCAAGTCCCATGATTATCATGTTTTAATGCAACAATTGTTGTCGGTTGCTTTAAAAGGACTTCTTCCAGAGGGACCAAGGAAGGCAATCTTTCGTTTGTGTTCGTTTTTTAATGAACTCTGTCAAAGAGTGATTGACAAAAATAAATTGGAAGTATTAGAGGATGAAATTGTGGAGACAATATGCATGTTGGAAAGGTACTTTCCTCCAGCTTTTTTTGATATCATGGTTCATCTGACAATACATTTAGGACGAGAGGCTAGATTATGCGGGCCGGTGCATTATCGATGGATGTACCCTTTTGAGAGGTATGCAATAGAACTTTGTTATAATTTTAGAATTTATAGTTTATACAATAAATTCCTAAATTAGGTCATTGACCGTTTATATTTTTCTCTCCTTGTTTGAATCTCCAACAGATTTATGAAGTATCTTAAGGGATTTGTTAGAAATCGTGCTCGACCTGAAGGATGCATAGCAGAATGCTATCTTGTGGATGAATGTGTGAGATTCTGTAGCGAATACATGCCACAAGCAGCAACTTTGGGTATAAAATTAAATCGAAATGAAGACTTTGAGGATGACGCAATTATAGAGGGGCGTCCAATTTCAAAAGGAGAAGTAATTACCTTGTCAAGTGAAATATTGAAGGCTGCTCATCTTTATGTTCTTCTAAATAGTGCAGAAGTTGAACCATATATTCCGTGAGTATACTACCAACACATTTCAATATCAGAAGTTGCATTGAGGTTATTTAGCTATATATATATATATTACTAACTATATAAACTTTGATGTCTGTATTAGATTACACATGGAAGATTTAAAACGTGCTGATCGGCGTTTGTTACGAGATAATACTTTGTTGCAGAAGAGACATTTAGAAACATTTATATCGTGGATGTCAGAGAAGGTCAGACACACACACACAGACACACACACACGTATAAATATATATAGAAGGGGCAAATTTTAATGCTAGTTATGCTTTTACAGGTTAATCTTGAAAGTCCAACGAGCACAATATCGGATACACTTAGATGGCTCGTGCAAGGGCCTAGACGTGTCGCAACATCGTACTTGGGTTATGTGATCAATGGAAAACGCTTTCATACAACAGAAATTGAGAGATCCACTCAAAATTATGGTGTTTATATAGAGGCTGAGACTATATGTAGATCCAGTGCCAGGGACATAACGCAAGTTGTTGCAAATGTTTCTTACTATGGAGTTATAAGGGATATTTTGTTGTTGGACTTTAACACATTTCGAATTCCTATTTTTCGATGTGATTGGGCCAACATTGTTGGTGGTATAAAGAAAGAGGATGGATTCACCTTAGTTAATCTTCATGAAGGATCAAGTAAAATAGGAAGAGATCCATTCATTCTTGCATCACAAGCAAAGCAAGTATTTTACTCTAGAGAAAATGAAAGATCAAATTGGCATGTAGTATTAAAGGCACCACCAAGAGGCTTTCATGACTTGGCTACCTTTGATGAAAGTATTTATACGTCATATGCTCCACAAGATGTTTTTGCGCTTGTGATAGACCATAGGGATGGTGATGAGCAGTACAAGAGGAGGGATTGTGAAGGTCTTCTTGTGTCACTATAGTAGATGGGGGTGTAATAGAGATACTCTTTTTGAGTAATCTGTTTTTTTTCTATTTTGGACAAATGTGTCATCTAACTTTTATGTTTATTTGTTAAAATTTGGATGTGAGTCAATGTTTTATCTTTGCCATATGTCTATTGATTTCCATACTTGTGCAATAAGTTGTTAAAATTATATGTCTATTGATTTCCAGTCTGCTCTCCCTTTCTCTCTTGAAGATGCTGAGTAACTTCTCTCTCGACTTATGTATAACATAGGTAATTCAATGAATTAGATTCCAATTTAAATTATTGAAAAAAAAGTTACAACGTAGGTTCACTTTAATTAATCACGAGTATAAACAAAATCATGCACAAATAGCTGAGTCTTAGAATATATGGTTGTTTTGTCTGATAATTGCTTATGCATTTTTTTTCTTTTCTCCATTTAGTTCACAAACAAGTAGTACTACTGGTTCTATTGACAATAATACTTTCAAGAATAGCTAGCTAGCTACTTAGTTACCTGTAATGCCTTCCAATACACAGTTCCAGGTATATAGATAGGCAAGCAGGTAAGTCCTAGTATAAACTTGTCATATTCCGTCTTCAGTATCCCCATCCGAACGTCATTTGGTGTTATGCTAGATATGTTTTCACGGTGATGTATAATGCAAACTGTACGAAAATGAGTCGATATTTATCATCTCTTGCCACAAACGTGCATCCGCGAATATATGATCATTATTACTTGTGTTGGAATTTATCTGGGTTTTTGGCAGTTTCCTTTAAGATGTCAGGTGTTCTTTTTCCCTCTTGTATGCATCATTTTGTCATTGACTAAAAATTCATCTTCATTTACTTGGTTGTGTAGCATTCAAACTGCAAGTCATTTCATAACCCAAAAAATATCGAAAGGCTCAGACAAGCAAAAGAAGGCAATGGAATCCAGGTTTGATTGTTCGTCTTTCCTTAGCATAAAGAATGATTAACAAATCCCTTGTGGGATATCAGCCAATCTGAATATCATCCCCTGTGGATTATATAGGAACAGGAAAGTAACTTTGATGGCTTAGATGTTCAACATACCTTTCCCATACAACTTACACATACGATTTTCCTTATATGGCTTACGACTTACACATACGATTTACACATACGTATGTGTCAGCCAATCTGAATATCATCCCCTGTTGATCATCCTGCAATGCTCTGGAGCAGGTCTCTTTCACTTATATGCATACGACTTACACATACGATTTTCCTTTCCCATACAACTTGTAATCCACTTGTTGAGATTAAGACATTTCAGTAGTATACAATTGATGTAAGAGATCTTCAGATTAAGATATTTCAAGAAAAACACAGATTTCTCCTAGCCTGAGCTCCATTTTGGGTCCGCAACAGTAATATGGAAAGCTAACTTCTACAGGTTCAATTTTGTGCTTAAGACAGCTTCAGATTAAAATGTTTAGGCCTTTAAAATGCAGTTGTTAGCAGACTTCAAAATCTGGACAGCTCCATAAAGTTGGGATGTGGGGTAACTAAAGTCAACAATGAGAATGACCATCCCATTTCTCATGTCCAATGAAATTTGATCAGAAAAACTACTATATTACATCTAAGAATCAGTAAATCTGCTGTTTCATAGTAAAATGTAGTAGATTTCAATAGTATACAGAGTCATAGCTATGACACAACTCCACAAAAAATAAACAGAAATTTCCTGGCATAAACTGAAAACTGAATAAATAATTCTGTTCAGTTTAAATATATCCTGCCATGATAGCACTTCAATGATATATAGAGGATATGTTAATAAAACTAAAAAGTAAAGTCGACAAAATCAATACATTTTGTGTTGCTGGTCATGCTCTTCAAGCATCTGTTGCTGAGTAAGTGATATGTCAAACCCTTGTTTTGGCAGACTAAAAACCTCTCGGATATCCTGAAATTGTATGTAGGTCATAATATTGTATGGATGTATGAAAGAAAAACATTTACTGTCATATGAGGACAACAGGAGATAAAACTATAATCTCAACGTAAAGTGAGACAAGGTAGTGAATATACCCTCTGGTTGAAATATCGCATCTGGTCCTTCTGCTCTGTTGCAGTCCTAAATAAGCCACCTTTAAAAACCAGCACGAATTATATAACATAACATAATTATGATGTGAAGTTGGAAACCTTAGGCTAACGGAAATTTTTTGGCAATTTTAATGGTTACAATCAGAAAATAACTAATCAATTAAAGAGAGGAAGGTAGAAAAGGAGTAGTTTGGCATAATCTTTGTATGTTACAGCTTTTCACTGTGGCTACAAAACAAATATCCACATCTGGGATGCAAAGCGTACTAAAAGGAGCATTGTAGCTAGCTTCACAAAACTGGAAAACAAACACATTCTTTTCTTTGTTCTAACATAGTGGCATGCAAAAACTCCTCTACCACAACAGTAGACCAAAGTGGCACGCACGTGTTATATGCAGATCGATACACTTCCATTTCTTTGCTTTGTTCTTTAGAAGAAATAGTTATGACAAAGGTATTGTGTGTGTTATACATCATCCTTTTATATTTTCTTCCATTAAAAAAGAAGCATAGAGTGTGTCAAAGATTGAACATGTAACTTAGGGGAAACAAAGAAATCTACCACCAAACCAATAAGAACTTGTGAATTTTTATGCCAACTAATATTACCTCCCCCTGTATCCAGAAGGATTTGATCCTATGGCCCTTTAATACCTCGTCTCTAGGAAACCCTTGGGCAACTACCTTTTGATAACATTATAAAATAGTATATTACTATTTGTGAACATATATGTCATTGAAGAAATTTATAAAATTGGACCGTGGGAGGAAAGAAACATTGTCCCATTTAATAGTAAAACAATTGTCTTAATCTTAATCTTAATCTGAAGATCTCTTACAACTTGTAATCAACTTGAAATCTGTGTTTTTCAAAGACAAAACAGTGCATCCTGTAAGAATTGTCCTTTTTTGACGTGTTGGCTATACATTGTTCAGTAGTATACTCTATGCAACATTCTCTGTTTTAATATTTTGGTTATGGAATTACCAATGATATTAGTCTATCTGTTTTAATATTTTGGTATGGAATTAACAACATTTATACTAATTTAATTTATTTTTCTCAATTACAGAGATATGGCAAGGAAATTACCACGTGTCATTCATGATAGTCCACCTTTCTCTAGGCTACCCCATGATAGTTCTGATGAAAATACTGATTCTGCGCCAGAAGAAAATACTAGTGCTGGTGGTAAAGAAAAGAGAACCAGAGGAAAAACAAAAGTCCATGTTATTGCAGTTGTTGAGAAGAACCGTATAATGATTGAGTGGAATGAATATGGACAACCCGTGGGAAAAAAATCAGTTAGTTTCAGTACGACTGTTGGGTGTATTGTTCGAGAGAATGTTCCAATAAATATAAATACATGGCACAACGTAGATAAGAGAATCAAAGAAAAATTATGGGGTTTGACGATGGTATGTACTATATTTATGTATTTTATTTTTGTTCCTTGTAAAACATTTAATCAAATTACTTATCCTTGATTTTACTTGTAAATGTAGCAAAAATATGTTATTGAGGATTGTTACAAGAAGTTCATCCTGCGTTTGATGGGGAAGTCGTGGCGAAATTGGAAATCCTCTCTATCTAGAAGCATAAGAACAGTTGTAGATGCTGGTGTGGATGTATCTCGGCGTATTACCATCCTCAAACCGGAGGAACCGACAGACCGTGAGTGGGATGAATTTGTAAAGATTCGCACCTCAGATAAATTTAAGGTAAATTTCAAAGCTAAGTGCATTTGAATCATATGTATTGTATTGAATTTGTAATAAAACTTATTTTGTGTAGGAAATAAGTAAAACGAAGCAGGCTGCAAGGGCAAAACAGATGATACCTTACACTCTGAGCCGTAAAGGTTATGCAAGATATGAGCATGATTGGGTACTTGTTTTTAATTTTGATATCTTTAAAATTCTCTTGCATGCAATAAACTTGCTATATTTTAATTAATGTTTCAATTTAATTTTTCTTAGAAAATTGAGAATACGGGCAAATCTATATCGAGGGTAGACTTATGGATCGAAGGACATAAGAAAAGGAAGGGAGAGAAGAGGGGAGAACCAATCAACGATGCTGCAGAGAAGGCAATTGTATGTAATTAAAACTTATTTGTCTCAAATTTGTTATTATATTGTATTTTTAATATTTTCTTAGTATGCTAATACCCTTTACTTTTTAGTTTGAAATGCAAAAATATAAAGAGCTTCAAGACAGCGAGAATTTGACCTCCATAAATGAGGATCCAGTGAGCAAGTATTTTGGTCCAGAACGCTCAGGTTCTGTAAGAGGGCTTGGATTTGGAGTTACCCCATCTAGGATAGAAGCCCAATTACAAAATAAATCATGGATGTAATCTGTTATGAATGAGTTAAATGAGGTTCGCAAAACTCAATATCTTACACAAAAAGTTTTAAGAGAGCTTAGACCAGACATGGTAAGTTGTGATAATTTAATATTCAACTCTATTGTTTTTCTAAAAATTATGCAATCTTGATGTTCATAGAACTCAAGTTATGATATTATTTTACAGTTTCTAGAAGAGCCTAGTAATGAAAGAGTGTTGCCATCTCTCTCAAGCCGACAGGTATATTTTGTGGTAATTCTATTGATATTACACAATAAAATAGTAAATTTACTTTTAGCTTCTTGTTTCATTATAGTCCCAACAAGGGAGCGTGCATGCTAGTGATGATAGAAATCTTGTGGGCGCTAAGTGCAAACTGTTAAATTGGACCGCCACAGGGCAGGTGGTGGCAAAGGCTGAAATTGCTTCCACAGATTCTACTTCAATGGTACATCATGTTATACTTGGGCCAGATTGCTACAAAGTTTGGGTTAAGGAAATTTTGGTTCCAAATGTTACTTTGTTCCGAGCCTCAAGAGAATTTTTTACCCTTGATGATGCTATAGGAAGTACAATTGCTTGGCCACACAAGTATATTAGTTATGAGGAGGTTCAGGTAATTAAATTATTAATATGTATGTTCAACTGATTAAGTCCATCTATTATATTTATAAAGAAGGCTGTTGAATAGGACAAGTATATATACATCTGTGGTAATGAGTGAATCTTTCTTGCTTATTATTTCAGGTGAGTACCAATAGGTTGGTAAGTTCTTGAATGGTAAAAGTTCTTCTGTGGTATTGTCGAAGATGAGACTAAGAAGTTTTAGGTACGACATGATTTTCTACATTAAATCAAGTCTTATTTTGATGTTACTGCATGTAGTTGATAACTTGAATTTTTTAATGTGGCAGTTTTGCTTTGAAATAGTATTGTTGATGTTTTGCATATGCTACATCCCATCCATTTTTTGGTCCCCTGAATGTTATATATGCTCATTGCTTTTTAAGAATGGTTTAGGTAATGTTCACTCCAGTGTCAGTTTCTTGTTGGAAATATAGATAATCAACGTTGACTCGATCACCGAAGAGGAGCAAACTGATTTATATAATTCATCTACTCCTATGAAAAGGCAGATCAATACAATATTAGTGGAGCTTTGATGTCACTATTTGTGAAATAACTTGTTCATGGAGGGCTTGGTTTTTCCAAGGATTTGTGCCACTCCTTAACTAATAAACTAACTGCTTACTCTATGATGAGATTATAGAAACATAATTTATAGTCAGGCTTCAGTGAGACAAGGACCCAAGATCAAAAATATATAGTACAGGCTTGCATAAATTATATGTTTTGTCTTGGAACTAAGAAACAACTTATTATAGAATCAACAACTTGTGAATTTACAAAAAGTAAAAGGAAGGGATCCTTGACTATACAGACAGAGATCTGAATGATATCAATTGAATTTAATCATCGTCGATGCTCGGATTTACCCTTACCATGAAATATCTTTCTATCTGGTTATGTCAGAACCGATCGATTATCTGCAATAGATAAGTTTTTTTTTCACTTTTACAACCTTACTATGTTGTTTTAGTATTTATATCCTTTCGTCTTTTTCGTTCAATTTTCTTTGACGAATAGACTGGAAAAAGAAAAAAAGATCCCTAATGTTAGTATCGACCGTATCGAAACGGTATCAGCTAATACTGCGAACTGTGATTTTACTACAATCATCGATTTTACCAAACATAACACAAAGACATAAGTGGTGAATTGTCCTTACTTGAATCTGAAAGAGTTTGACATATTTCTTACTTGCTTTGAACCATATACTTGGTTATAGTTATCTGTGTGTTAAAGTTGTTGTATGTGTCTTGACTGTCAAGTATATTTCTCAACTCCCATTACGAACATTAAGATTCTGATTCTCTTAGTCACAATATACCCACAAAAAAAGATCCCTAATGTTAGTATCAGCGTATCATATCAGAACATGTCATGTAAACCATACCGATATCGACCGTATCGAAACGGTATCAGCTAATACTGCGAACTGTGATTTTACTACAATCATCGATTTTACCAAACATAACACAAAGACATAAGTGGTGAATTGTCCTTACTTGAATCTGAAAGAGTTTGACATATTTCTTACTTGCTTTGAACCATATACTTGGTTATAGTTATCTGTGTGTTAAAGTTGTTGTATGTGTCTTGACTGTCAAGTATATTTCTCAACTCCCATTACGAACATTAAGATTCTGATTCTCTTAGTCACAATTAATCTCAAGTTTTACCCCTTGTGTAATCTCAGAGATGCTATGTAATAGACATTGTGGTTTCTGATTGGGGAAACATATTTCTGATTGGGGAAACATATTTCTGCTATGTAATAGACTTACATTAACTGTAGAGTTTTTTATACCCTTATTATGTTGGGGAAACATATTTCTGATTGTAGAGTTACTTTGTAATGGATGTGGTAAGAAATAAGAACTGAGATAGTACATTAAACAAATGATACTAATCCCCTTACATTCTCAACAAAAGATGTTATATTCTGATTGAAGATTGCATAGAACAGGACATTTTAAGATGTATCCATTCTGTTCAAATTTAATTTCAGAGATGCTATATATATCTGTGGAGTAAACTTGGGATAAGATAATTTTATATCCCAATCTTTTGGAAGATGGAAATATCAGGTGATTCTGGCCACTCTGAAACATATTGAAACTTCATATGATGAGCTAGAGTATCCTAGTTTTGTAACCATGATATTCCTTTTGTTTGGAATTTCCTATTTCACATTCAAATCCTGCTTACATGTTAGAATTAGAGGCTAACGCTTTCCTGCTTAAAAATATGGCAGATCAGCTTATAAGTGTCTTCATAGTTTTTTCTAGTGCAAACACCTATAGTTTGGTTTCATATTGTCTTCCATTAGCATTTGTATTGTCAGTTTGAAAGATAAAGTATTAATTTTCATCTTTTTATGTGCAGGTCAATTGATGAGTTCGGATTATGTTCGAGTTTGCTGCTGGAAAGAGTTGGAGACTAAGTAGTACTAGTAGTAATATTATCTTTTGTGTAATAGACTTTGTTATGTAATAGACTTTGTTGTATTGAGAACAACATATTGGGACCTTGTATGGATTTGAGATATTTTAATATATATTTATGTTGTGGCATTAAAATTTTATTATGTGTGAAATTTATTTTGGTTAATGTGATATCTACAAATGAAATGATTTATATTTCATATATTTGAATGACATTTTAGAGGCAATTAAAATGTGTCGTTCAAGGGTGTTAGATGGCACATATAAAGTGTCATCATAAATGGATTACATGGCATTTCTTTAGTGTTGTTGAAAGCTAAAAAAAAAAATTATTACGACACTTATCAGTTGTCATTGAGATACATAAAGATGACACTGTAATCATGCCATAAAATGAACATTATATGACATTCAGAAAATGTCGTCATAAAGTTATTACATGGCATTTTTCGAGTGTTGTTGAAAGCTAAAAAAAATTATGATGACACTTATAAGCTGTCATTGAAACACATAAAGATGACACCAGCATCATGCCATAAAATGGACATTATATGACATTCAAAAAGTGTCATCATAAATGGATTACTTGGCACTTTCGAAGTGCCGTTGAAAGAAAAATACTTTCTATGACACCCCTCTACATGACACTTGAAAAGTGCCATGGAAACTAAATAACGACACTTTTTGAGTGTCGTTAAAACCCCTTTTTCTTGTAGTGAACCTTCATCTAGAGTCCAAATCCGAACTTTTATGGGTCAAAATAGGGTAGAATAAAATTCTCTACAACATGGAACCATCATAACTTGATAATAACAAGATTAAATAGATCAAAACCCAAGAAATCCGAAAATGAAATAAACTTATATCTAAAAGAAATAAGCCATGAAAATTAGAAATACTAAGTATTAAAGTGTGTTAGAATCTCATGAGGAAGAGAATGGAATAATAAAAACAGAGTTCCTCCATGAAGCAAGCTGTACTTGCCTAAACCTCTCTTTCTCTCATGTTGGTGGAGAAGTAATGGTGGAGAATAAGAAGTGATGGAGAAGAATTAATGAGGAGAGAGAGTGTTTGGTGGGATATAAATGAAGGTGGTGGTAGGTGGGGTGGGTTCTCAACAAAAACTGAACCAAGCCCAAACGAACCGAACCGAACCAAGATAAACCAATTAATAAAATGCCAAAATAAATCAAGCAGGGAGACATGCAATACGGGTCTAAATACATACACGTATACCGAGATACATAATACGAACCACATGCATTACACATAACTCTACAACGATGCCCGTACGGTTAGGTTGTAGGTCTTACATAGCGTAATGCAACAATCAAACCTGGCCACGGAATAATCATGGCTTGACCGTAAGGTACACATGCTGCTTTTGTAGAAATAAGTTGAAGTCTGCACTTGTCCGTATGACAATGTTCGGGATCGACTAGTCAATTGCAATGGCTCATGGTTAATATATGAACGTGTCTCATTCAATTCAATAAGACGACTAGCCAGTCTTTTAGTTCCAACTAGGAACGCATGATCAATTATTAGTTGAAGTAACAATCAATGTCAATTCGTGACAAGGCATGAAAGTCAAACTAGTATTTAGTATAGTCGAGTCTATAACTTTCAGGGTTAAGTTACAGTCATACTGGGTATCCACACTCCACACAACAATATGTATTAAAATATTAACATGAAACAAGTGGCACAATCCAACGAAATGTGCGAGATAGGTCAAAGCGCATAATCTAAACGGATGGTACGAGAGACAAGACGAAATGCTCGAATTCGACGAATTGCACGGACTAAGATAACTGGAGTGCACTGATCACTGTGGGCGCATAGACTGTATGTGGGTGCATAGACTGCATGTGGGCGCATAGTGCCTTTGGGCGCATAACATGCCTTTGGGCGCATAGTGCCTTTGGGCGCATAGCATGCCTTTGGGCGCATAGTGCCTTTGGACGCATAACATGCCTTTGGGCACATAACATGCATGCCGCTGCACCAGCAAGCTTCAACCATGGAGTTTTTAAAACTTCTAATGGCCATAAATTGGGCTACCGAACTCGAAATTGGGCGAAATAAAAGTCAAAATTGACTAGAATTGAATTCTCTACAACATGGAAGAACTTGTTTTTGAAAACAACAAAGTTTAATAGATCAAAACCATGACCCATAAAATCTAAAACCTAAAACCTAGATCTATACACAACCATCCATGGAAATCAAAAACTTCAAGACCTAAACTTGTAGAGGAAGAGGAGAAAAATAATATAGACTAAAAATAAATGGGGATGCATGAAATCCCTCATGGTGTGCAAGATGTACTTGCCTCTCCAAAGGGGTTAGGGTTTTGGTGGAGGAAAGAAATGAGAGTTTGTGAGGAGGGAGAAAGAAAAGGGGTATAAATATCTAGCCCAAGTTAATCTCCACCACCCATTCCTTCCTACAAAATCTAGGCCATCCATCCCTTATCATAATGAACCAAGCTAAACCAAGTTGGTTCAACATGAACAAAATAAACCAAGAGCTAAGCAAAAGCAGAAAATAAAATACAGAAAAATAATTAGCATAAAATTAAAGGAATTAAATACAGAATAAATGCATGATAAATATTAAATAAATACATTCAAGCAGTACACGTATTAAAATACATATTCTGGGAACGGAGGTGACATCTCTATCCTCCTTAGAAAAATTCCGTCATCGGAATTTCAAATCCAAGCAGGCTAGAAACATCAGAGCTAGACTAATACAAGTACAAGCAATTTTAGCGAGCAAGCAGTCATCTTATAATATCAATAGCAAGTAATATATCTATATTTATCAATCTATGACATCAAACAATTTCTACTCATAGGGTGATAAGCATGAGGAATCAAGACAATCAAGGTACACGGAAAGAAATATACCTTGTGAGTCAAATAGGTGCGGATACCGTGATCGGATATCATCCTCACGTTTCCACGTTGACTCTCCTAAGGAGTGATGACCCCAAGTAACACGAACAAGGCTAATTATTCAGTTCTTGAGTATCTTCTCCATTCGGTCCAAAATGGACACAGGCTGTTTCTCGTAAGACAGGTTGGTACCAACAACCAGCTCAGAATGATCGAGGATATGGTTTGGGTCCGATACATACCTACGTAACTGAGATATATGAAACATGTCATGCACCTCTTGTAATGAAGGTGGAAGGGACAAACGATAAGCAACATCGTCTACCTTATCGTGGATAGCAAATGGGCCACGTATCGGGAACTCAACTTCTCGCGAACACCAAATCTAATGATCACACGAGTAGGTAAGATCCGCAAGAACACGTGGTCCCCAACAGAAAATTCTAGTGGTCTACGATGCTGATCTGTCCAATGACGATGCCGTTCTTGCGTAACTCGAAGTCGCTCTCTAATCCCCTAAACCACTTCAACCGTCTGAACAATCATCTATGGGCCTAACATCTTCCTCTCTCCTATATCATCCCATGCCAGTGGCGACCTGCACTTCTTACCGTATAGTGCTTCGAACGACGCCATCTGGATACTGGCTTGATAACTGTTATTGTACAAGAATTCGACTAAGTACAGGTGACCCTCCCACGATCCTCCAAATTCTAGGGTACAAGCTCGTAACATATCCTCTAAGCTCTGAATTGTTCTTTCTGATTGCCCGTCCGTCTGTGGGTGGTAAGCCGTACTAAATCTTAACTTGGTACCCAAGCTATGATGTAGACTCTTCCAGAAATGTGATATAAAATGGGTATCTCTATCTGACACAATATCGACAGGGACCCCATGCTGCCTGACTATCTGCTGCATATAGAACTCTGCCAACTTTTCTATAGATTGTCCTACTCTAAAAGAAAAAAAATGTGCCACCTTCGTAAGCCGATCCACTATCACCCAAATAGCATCCTTACCACTTGGTGATCTCGGTAAACCGGTCACAAAGTCCATCATGATATGTTTCCACTTCCATTTCGGAATAGTAAGCGGTTGTAATTATCCAGCTGGCCTCTATTGTTCTGCCTTCACTTGCTGACATATTAAGCAACGGAAAATGAATTTAGCTATCTTCTTCTTCATTATGTTCCACCAGAAGTGCTGCTTAATATCTTTGTACATTTTGGTCCCTCCGGGGTGTATAGAATACTGAGAACTGTGGGATTCTGTCATAACCTCATGTCTGATATCTTCACTTGGCACACATAGACATGATCCAAATCTAAGTGTACCATTTTTGTGAATTTTTATCTCCTTCATGAGTCCTGACTCACATTCTGTCCTAAGCTTCTGAATCCTTGGGTCCTGTGCCCGAGCTGTCTTGATCCTGTCTACCAAGTCGAATTGAACTCGTAGACTTGCCAGAATTCCTATATTACTAGGAACTATAATCTCGATCCCCATCTCTTAAAGATCTTCTAAAATGTGTTTCTGTGATGTCAACATAAATGCGTCGCCTCTCCTGCTAAGAGCATCCGCTACCACATTTCACTTGCCTGGATGATACTGAAGCTCTACGTCGTAATCCTTGATCAGCTATAACCATCTTATCTGTCTCATGTTCAGTTTCTTCTGAGTAAAGATGTACTTCAGACTTTTGTAGTCTATGTACATGTCCACTCGATCACCGTATAAGTAATGCCTCCATAGCTTCAAAGCAAATACTACTACTGCCAACTCCAAGTCATAAGTCGGATAATTCTTCTCGTGGTCTCGAAGTTGCCTAGATGCATATGCTATCACCTTCCCATGTTGTATTAGGACACACCCAAGTCCCTTTTCTGATGCGTCACAATATACAGTAAAACCTCCGGATCCAACTGGTCATGTAAGAATAGGTGCCGAAATCAACTCATGCTTCAAATTCTCAAATAATGTCTGGCACTCTGTCGACCAGACAAATGGCACATCCTTTCGTGGCAAGCGGGTCATGGGTGCCGAGAGACTTGCAAAGTCTGATACGAACATTTTGTAATATCCTGCCAATTCCAAGAAATTTCACACATCTGCTACGGTCTTAGGCATTGGCCAACTTTCTACTGTCACGACCCGCTCCCAAATAATCAAACACTAGTCGGACATGCCCAGCCTTCGTCATTAGACACGACGAAGTAAGCTGTACCAAACTGGAGAAATCTAACCATATAATCATAAATATATATAATCACAGCATCTAAAAATGTATCCCAGAATGATCATCATAATCCACAATTCTATGTATATACATGTACGAGTCATCAAGAATGAAATGTACTATGAATTCTAAAACAATATCTAAGAGTAAAACTAACAGTCTAAACCTGAAATCTCAAGCTAAGTCATGATCCATCCTGCTCAGCTAAGATCCCGAGCTTTGGCCCATATGGTAGAATTATATCCTGCAAGCATACCTACAACTTATCCAGTCAGGAGCGGAGCAAAGTACAGTTCTAGGTAATGAAACATGAATATGACATGAACAGAGTACAGGAGTACAGGAAATGAAATACAGGAATGAACATGAAAGTACAGGAAAGTAGTACAGAAAATAAGTACAGGAACTATAGTACATGAATGTAAAGTACAGAAACATGTAAAGTACAGGAAATGTAATGTACATGAATGAAACTATAATCCTGTAGTACCAGACATGATAAGTGCACAATATTTGAAATACATCTAGTCCATGTGACCGGCTGGGGTGAGTACAAGAGCATGCACATGAGTACATGAATATGGTACGACTTAGGGCCCGCGTGCACGATGCGAGGCCTAAGCTAGACACATGAGTATAGTAACCGGGATTGGTCACATAGCTAGTGTGTTTCCCCACCCGACACTAATAAGTACTAGAACAAGAGTACAGGTGTACAGAAGTACATGATATCGTGCCATGAAGTGTCACAAGAAAGAGTACAAGAATGTAAATGCACAAAATAGTAGAAAAGTACTTGTCTTGCTCCGGGAAGGTACGGATAATTAAGTAGATCTGTATGTCCTCCTGAATTATAATTGAAGTACAAGTTGGTTAAGGTTATGCATAAAGGTATAGCTATCCTATTATTTCTAAATAGTTTGGCTAATATGAATTAGTACAAGAAGTTCACTAATCTACATTAATTCTCAAAGTACTCTTATAACTAATATTCACTTATTTTTATAGAATATATGTTAATAAAATTACTTAGATACATACACCAAATTTACATGCAACTGAAAGTATATAGAAGAATTCTTGCACCAAATGTCACTATGGAATGTTATTATAATAACCCAAGGAGTATTGGTACCACCTAAACCACATATGGCCACCCATGTATACTAGAAATAATACTCAACTCAAACTTCCTTCAAGCCCTTCCAGGTCAAGTTTGCAATGCAACCCTTTACCACAAGCTAAAGAAATAACACAACTCTACTAGCTATGGAACACAACCCATATCCTACTGACTCTTGAAGCTGGACTTAAAAGTCATTCCAAACCTGGAAAGAAGTAGGGAAGAATGCTTATAAGGTCAAATCCCCTGCTGTACATATATATAATAGTAGGAAACATGATTACTCATAACCAGCTAAATGAGTTAGTCATTCCCAACTCAACTCTCCAACCCATTCTCCAATCATTTTAACATAATATTAGAACCAATCAGGAAAACTTGAGTAACATGGTTAGAGCTCACTATATAATACACAACCAATATTTCTCTAAACCTAGCAAGAATTATACACAAAGAGTTTAATATATAACAACCAGCATTACATTACAACAGAGACTTATAGTACAATACCTGAACTTAACAATCATCTAATGTTCAAATATATGAAGCAAGCCATCTCAGCAAGGTGAAGCATAGCAGTTCAAATTGGTTGAAATATTGCTACTGTGCCATTGGATGCAGACCCGACCTTCCTTCCTGCAGTTGCAACTCCCACGACCCCATCGTCGATCACAACAGCGAACACATCCTCAACTAGACACGCACAGATGGTGCTTCCCTGGACACAACTGACAGGACACGAACTTGACACGAATACACGTCATTCCTACACTCGATCAACACTATACAAGAATTATCAGAGAACTAAAATGGAAACACGACAACTAGAAGGGAACAAATGGTAATACCTGAGTAAGGATGGCGTCCTGGAGTGGAATCACAAGAACTGGAAACTGGACACGGCCTCCTCGTGTCCGCGGGTGGATCAAGGTTCTGTTCGGGCATTTCAACAAATAGGTTCCGATCAGCGAAACGAAACAGAGCAATACAGGAAAATTTGGAAATTCTTTTCGAAAAAAACTTAGAGGGATCAAAACTCCAACGTTAAAAACTCACACAAATCAAACATCAAAAAATTGATATAATCCACCCCCCTCGAACTCGTTCGATCCAAAACATCCAGAAGGAAAAACTCACAGTCGAAAAATCATCAAACACAGGAAAAATTTAGATCCGAGCCAAGTTGTTAAACTCACCAGTTCCAATAGATCGGTTGAACGAATTCCCTCGATCGATCTGGTCCAAAATCCCTATTCGAAAGCATTGACAAGAATTTCGTATTGAGAACGATGATTTCTTCGAAATAAATTTCAAGGAAAACTGGGATCAAATACTCACCAGTTCTAATGGATCGAAAAGAAAACGAATCTTCAAAGCTTCGATGATTTCTTGGATCCAACCCTCTCGAACTCGTCGATCGCCGAAGAATTGAACGGTCAATTGCTGTGGAGTGTCGCATGCGCCATCATCATCTTCGTCATACCCCACCATTGTATGCTGTTGCAGTCGCCGGCGTCGGGATCGTCAGCGTCGGGATTGGAGAAGATCGAGATGGAGAAGATGGTCGAACAGTAAAGAAATGGGAGGAAAGAGAATGCTCTTCTCTGTTCCCAAGTTGTTGAATAAATAACCCAAAAGTGCATTTCGCACTTAACCCCCTCTGCTCTTATGAATTTTACAAAGAGTTAAGAAAAAATCTCAGAAACCCCCTCCCCTTTTCGAATATTACAATAACTGTTGAGAAAACAGTTAAAAACTTTTATTATTATTATTTTTTATAACAAAGATGAGGGGACCACTAAATTGGTTGTAACAACTTTTTGAAATTAAAATTGCTCCTAAATTAGAATCCCTCCAAAATAGATCATCAAAATTATTAAATAAAAAATATTAACCTTTTTATTTGAAACCTAAATCAACAATGGCTATTATTAGAAATCAAAATTTTATTTTCTCAAAACTGGGAAGTGGAGTTACAAATCTTCCCTCCTTAAAAATAATTTCGTCCTCGAAATTCGAGAACAATCAAACAATTCTCAAAGCAAAATCTCAAGGAAGGTTTAAACACAAATCATTTATTGTATTTAAAATTCTCAATATCAAAATACACTCAAACAAATAAACAGGGATAGCGCTCCCGCATCTTGTCCTCGTGCTCCCATATGGATTCTCCCGGAGAGTGGTGTCTCCACATGACGCGGACAAGTGGAACAGTCTGGTTCCGTAAGCGCTTCTCCCTCCGATCAAGGATCTCCACTGGCTGCTCCTCGTAGGTCAATCTCGGACTCACCTTTAGCTCCGAAAAGTTCACCATATGGCTCGGATCTGGGATGTAGCGTCGAAGCTGGGACACGTAAAAAATATCGTGCACTCCCTTCAAGCTAACTGGGAGCGCTGGTCGATATGCCACCTCGCCAATCCGCACCGTCATGTCGAAAGGCCCGATGAATCTCGAACCGAGCTTCCTGCCTCTGCCAAAATGAATGGTGCCTCTGGTCGACAAGATTCTTCAGGAACACTCTGCTTCCAACTGCGAACTCCGGTGGCCATCTGTTGTTGTCCGCCTAGTGATTCTGTCGATCCATGACGCTCTGGGCCTTGAGACCAAGTACACACAAGAAGTTGGGATAACACGATTAATGATCAAGAATCAACTAGGCACAAGATGGAATGAAGTTATAATTACAACTTAGAGGAGTAAAATAATGAAGACACAACTATTAAGTACGATAAAAAATCGATATTTTAAACAAGTGGACTAGGACAAAATAGAAAAATCATGGTCAGATAGTCATGATTTAAGGTCGAAGTTTAGACAAGACACAAACGAAGTATGGAATCAAACTCTAACAATGTATAATTTTGAGGAATTCAATGATCTAACGATAAAATGCTAAAGGGAAGTTAGCAAGGGTTGATCGAGGAAACGTACGAAATATATTCATGAGGTACAATATCAAATTAGGATAAACGTGCAAGGATTTGTGATTCTCGAAAACCAATAATCATATGAAAAGGAAATATAATTTCCATGATACCCGAGAACATATAGGTATTTGAAATCACTTTGCTTAGAATCTCTATCCCGCAAATATATATCTGACTGCAGTGGACTTTGGCTCTGTGACTCAAATAATAATATGTCACCGAATATTCTGTGCACTATATCTATTTTCCAACAATCATCAACGAAGCAACCCAAGAGATCACGACATGAAAAATATGACAAGTCTCGACAATACTCGAAAACCTATGAGTGTCTGAAATCACTTCAACTTAGAGTTCCTGCCTCGCCAGTGCGCTACTGGCTGCAGTGAACCCTCAGTCTCCATAATCCAGCTAATGGCTACAGTGCGCAACTGTCATGCCATGGTAGGTCATCGAATAGCCTCTCGACTTTATCCCTAGGTATTTCAAAAGAGTTTCAAGGAATTCAAAATGAGTTTCAATAATCCATGTTACGAAAATGGTGAGGTTACCTGTCTGTTAGAATACAAGGTTTTATTAGGTACTATGAAGCAACACGGAATCCCATCAAAGAGTAGTGAGTACAAAAGGACAACCAGGGAGATTTAGAACATTTAACAAGGAATCGAAGTCTCAAATTATAACAAAATTATAACTGACATCTGGAATGGTAACAAGATTCCATATATGGGACATTATCCCGAAGGGATAACAGAGTCTCGAAGGATGAACTGAAACAAGGTATCAGATAGGAGACAAATTTCAAAATAAGAAATAAAATCCCGTACTGGAAACAAGTTTTAATAAAATCTCGAATAACAATAAAATCTCAAGCAAAAACTTGAATTAAAAACGAATTCTCCAATAAGGTACACAGTAAAAAATAGAAAATCAAGTATCAACAAAGTCGTGAATAAGGAAAAAAATTCTCGAATAGAAAATCTCAACGAGGAAATAAGATTTTGAATAGGAAACACGGTCTCAACGAGTCTAGAGTAGGAACTGAAGTTTCAAAGCCTGAAAAATCTTGGATATGAGACTAAATTGCGAACGAAAGCAAAGTCTCGAAATAGGAAACAGGGTCTTAAAATCTCGAATGAAATCAAAGTCACGAGTAGAAAAAAAGAAATCAATGGGTGAATACAAAACAAGCATCGAATTGTGGATACGAATCTCAAATAAGAAACGAAATCTTTACAACCCTCAGAGGGATCCTCAACAATGTGCTGCATAGGACGGAGCTTTAAACAAGTTTCGAATAAGGTACAGGATTTCGAAATGAAATCTCGAGAAGCGATTAAATATCAATTAACACAAAGTTTGATAAAGGAACAAAAATTTGCAAATATGAGGCATCAATAGGAAACAAGGTCAGGAATGACGAATATGCAAACGGTATCGATTAATAGATTTCAAACAATTATTAAATTGTTGATCTGAAATAAGTTTACCGAAATAGGAAACAATATCTCGAAGTAAGTTTCGACATCAACCAAGGTTTCAAACAAGAAGTTTCAAGAAATAATCTAGGTGCTTCAAGGAATTTAAGGGAAGGTTGGATTGTGAATCAAGATATATGGTTTTCCCAATCATGCAAAAGAAATTTTCTGTCTTCAGTCTGTCTTCAGTATTCCTCCGGGACTGGAATCTCTTCAACGCCTTCAGCTGTCCTGACGTAGGCTGGTCCCTACGGTAGTGCTCCATACGTTTGCTGAATCTGGAGAGGCGGGTCAGCAGTCCTTGACTTGGTGGACAGGCGATTAGTAGTACAAGCATAGCCTTCGTCTTTTGCGGCACTCTTCGTAGTGGTGTCCTGAGTTGCGGCAGAAAATACAAATGATAGCCGGCTGAATCTGAATCTTCTGCTGGGCTGAAGAAGCGTTGTTTGAGTGCGGCGACGCTTTACGGATCCACAGTAGTTGCTATCTTCATCATAAGTCTTCATGTTCCTCATGAGCTTCAATTTCCCGTTGTGTCCTATTGTCTGTGCTATATTTTGGATCTCCTGGCTGGTGGCTCCAATCTCCAGAGGAGTCGGATCCTCCAAGACTTATATGATCTTTAGTGGTGGCTCCAGGTTCTCGATCTGCTCATCGATGCAAGATATGCGCTCGGTGTCGGAGAAGTCCAAAAGTCTGAGAGTCTGGAAGTCAGAAGTCCTCTCTAACTCGGGGAAATGCATTTGCAAGTCTGGATTGGAAAAGGACGGCCTGTTGGTGTCAAGGAACTCTTGAAACGTCTCTGTCAACTGCATACTACCCATGTGGTTAGTAGAGCGATAGAAGGTAGTGGAAGCTCGAAATCCTCAAGTGTAGGTGGATCAATAGTTTCGGTGTCGCGTACTTTAAACTATCTGAAAAACAGAAAACTGTTAAAATGACCTAGACCTAAATACAATAAGTGTTTATAGAATATTAATATACCCGATGTACCCAATTTTCTATGCTGTGATTCAAGTTTCCCTAGTATAATCAAGTCCCCAATTGTACTCTAATACCTAGGTACCATTAGGATAGACCTGCATGGGCCACCACTAAAAATATGTCACGACCCGCTCCCGAATAATCGGATACGAGTCGGACACGCCCAACCTTCGTCGTTAGACACGACGAAGTAAGCTGTACCAAACTAGAGAAATCTAATCAGATAATCATAAATGTATATAATCACAGCATCTAAAAACGTATCCCAGAATGATCACCATAATCCATAATTCTATGTATATACATGTACGAGTCATCAAGAATGAAATGTACTATGAATTCTAAAACAATATCTAAGAGTAAATCTAACAGTCTAAACCTGAAACCTCAAGCTAAGTCATGACCCATCCTGCTCAGCTAAGATCCCGGGCTCTGGCCCATATGGTAGAATGATATCCTGCAAGCATACTTGCAACTTATCCAGTCAGTAGCGGAGCAAAGTACAGTTCTAGGTAATAAAACATGAACATGACATAAACAGAGTACAGGAGTACAGGAAATGAAATACAGGAATGAACATGAAAGTACATGAAAGTAGTACAGGAAATAAGTACAGAAACTATAGTACATGAATGTAAAGTACAGGAACATGTAAAGTACATAAAATGTAATATACATGAATGAAACTATAATCTTGTAGTATCAGACATGATAAGTGCACAATATTTGAAATACATCTAGTCCATGTAACCGGCTGGGTGAGTACAAGAGCATGCACAAGAGTACATGAATATGGTATGACTTAGGGCCCGAGTGCACGATGCGAGGACTAAGCTAGGGACATGAGTATAGTAACCGAGATTGGTCACATGGCTAGTGTATTTTCCTACCCGACACTAATAAGTACTAGAAAAAGAGTACATGAGTACAGGAGTACATGATGTCGTGCCATGACGTGTCACAAGAAAGAGTACAAGAATGAAAATGCACAAAACCGTAGAAAAGTACTTACCTTGCTCCGGAAAGGTACGGGTAATGAAGTAGATCTGTCTGTCCTCCTGAATTATAATTTAAGTACAAGTTGGTTAAGGTTATGTATAAAGGTATAGCTATCCTTTTATTTCTAAATAGTTTGGCTAATATGAATTAGTACAAGAAGTTCACTAATCTACATTAATTTTCAAAGTACTCTTATAACTAATATTCACTTATTTTTATAGAACATATGTTAATAAAATTACTTAGATACATACACCAAAATTTACATGCAACTGAAAGTATATAGAAGAATTCTTGCACCAAATGTCACTATGGAATGTTATTATAATAATCCAAATAGTATTGGTACCACCTAATACCACATATGGCCACCCATGTATACTAGAAATAATACTCAATTCAAACTTCCTTCAAGCCCTTCCAGGTCAAGTTTGTAATGCAACCCTTTACCACAAGCTAAAGAAATAACACAACTCTACCAGATATGGAACACAACCTATATCCTACTGACTCTTGAAGCTGGACTTAAAAGTCATTCCAAACTTGGAAAGAAGTAGGAAAGAATGCTTATAAGGTCAAATCCCCTGCTGTACATATATACAATAGTAGGAAACATGATTACTCATAACCAGCTAAATGAGTTAGTCATTCCCAACTCAACTCTCCAACCCATTCTCCAATCATTTTAACATAATATTAGAACCAATCAGGAAAACTGGAGTAACATGGTTAGAGTTCACTATATAATATACAACCAATATTTCTCCAAACCTAGCAACAATTATATACAAAGAGTTTAATATATGACAACCAGCATTATATTACAACAGAGACTTATAGTACAATACTTGAACTTAACAATCATCTAATGTTCAAAAATATAAAGCAAGCCATCTCAGCAAGGTGAAGCATAGCAGTTCAAATTGGTTAAAATATTGCTACTGCGCCATTGGATGCAGACCAGACCTAATCCTTCCTGCAGTTGCAACTCCCACGACCCCATCGTCGATCACAACAGCGAACACATCCCCAACTAGACACGCATAGATGGTGCTTCCCCGGTCACAACTGACAGGACACGAACTTGACACGAATACACACCATTCCTACACTCGATCAACACTATACAAGAATTACCAGAGAACTAAAATGGAAACACGACAACTAGAAGGGAACAAATGGTGATACCTGAGTAAGGATGGCGTCCTGGAGTGGAATCACAAGAACTAGAAACTGGAAACAGCCTCCTCGTGTCCGCGGGTGGATCAAGGTTCTGTTCGAGTATTTCAACAAATAGGTTCCGATCAGCAAAACAAAACAGAGCAATATAGGAAAATTTGGAAATTCTTTCTGAGAAAAACTTAGAGGGATCAAAACTCCAACGTTAAAAACTCACACAAATCGAACATCAACAAATCTATATAATCCACCCCCTCGAACTCGTCCGATCCAAAACATCCAGGAGGAAAAACTCACAGTCGAAAAATCATCAAACACAGGAAAAATTTAGATCCGAGCCAAGTTGTTAAACTCACCAGTTCCAATAGATCGGTTGAACGAATTCCCTCGATCGATCTGGTCCAAAATCCCTATTCGAAAGCATTGACAAGAATTTCGTATTGAGAACGATGATTTCTTCGAAATAAATTTCAAGGAAAACTGGGATCAAATACTCAGCAGTTCCAATGGATCGAAAAGAAAATGGATCTTCAAAGCTTCGATCATTTCCTGGATCCAACCCTCTCGAACTCGTCGATCGCCGGAGAATGGAACGATCAGTTGCTATGGAATGTCGCACGCGCCATCATCATCTTCGTCATACCCCACCGTTGTATGCTGTAGCAGTCGTCGGCGTCGGGATCGGAGAAGATCGAGATGGAGAAGATGGTCGAACAGTAAAGAAATGGGAGGAAAGAGAATGCTCTTCTTTGTTCCCAAGCTGCTGAATAAATAACCCAAAAGTGCATTTCGCACTTAACCCCCTCCGCTCTCATGAATTTTACAAAGAGTTAAGAAAAAATCTCAGAAACCCCCTCTCCCCTTTTCGAATATTACAATAACTGTTGAGAAAACAGTTGAAAACTTTTATTATTATTTTTTAAACAAAGATGAGGGGACCACCAAATTGGTTGTAACAACTTTTTGAAATTGAAATTGCTCCTAAGTTAAATTTCCTCCAAAATAGATCATCAAAATTGTTAAATAAAAAATATTAACCTTTTTATTTGAAACCCAAATCAACAATTGCTATTATTAGAAATCAAAATTTTATTTTCTAAAAATCGGGAAGTAGAGTTACAAATCTTCCCTCCTTAAAAATAATTTTGTCCTCGAAATTCGAGAACAATCAAACAATTCTCAAAGCAAAATCTCAAGGAAGGTTTAAACACAAATCATTTATTGTATTTAAAATTCTCAATATCAAAATACACTCAAATAAACAAACTGGGATAGCGCTCCCGCATCTCGTCCTCGCGCTTCCATATGGACTCTTCCGGAGAGTGGTGTCTCCACATGACGCGGACAAGTGGAATAGTCTGGTTCCGCAAGCGCTTCTCCCTCCGATCAAGGATCTCCACTGGCTGCTCCTCGTAGGTCAATCTCGGACCCACCTCTAGCTCCGAAAAGTTCACCATATGGCTCGGATCTGGGATATAGCGTCGAAGCTGGGATACGTAAAAAACATCGTGCACTCCCTCCAAGCTAACTGGGAGCGCTGGTCGATATGCCATCTCGCCAATCCGCACCGTCATGTCGAAAGGCCCGATGAATCTCGGACTGAGCTTCCTGCCTCTGCCAAAACGAATGGTGCCTCTGGTCGGCGAGATTCTTCAGGAACACTCTGCTTCCAACTGCGAACTCCGGTGGCCATCTGCTATTGTCCGCCTAGTGCTTCTGTCGATCCATGACATTCTGGGCCTTGAGACCAAGTACACACAAGAAGTTGGGATAACACGATCAATGATCAAGAATCAAATAGGCACGAGATGGAATGAAGTTCCAATTACAACTTAAAGGAGTAAAATCATGAAGGCACAACTATTAAGTACGATAAAAAAATTAATATTTTAACACAAGTGGACTAGGACAAGATAGAAAAATCATGATCAGATAGTCATGATTTAAGGTCGAAGTTTAGACAAGACACAAACGAAGTATGGAATCAAACTCTGGCAATGTACAATTTTGAGGAATTCAATGATCTAACGATAAAATACTAAAGGGAAGTTAGCAAGGGTTGATCGAGGAAACGTATGAAATATATTCAGGAGGTACAATATCAAATTAGGATAAACGTACAAGGATTTGTGATTCTCGAAAACCAATAATCATATGAAAAAGGAAATATAATTTCCATGATACCTGAGAACATATAGGTATTTGAAATCACTTTGCTTAGAATCCCTACCCCACCAATATATATCTGACTACAGTAGACTTCGGCTCTGTGACTCAAATAACAATATGTCACCGAATATTCTGTGCACTATATCTATTTTCCAATAATCATCAACGAAGCAACCCAAGAGATCATGACATGAAGAATATGACAAGTCTCGATAATACTCGAAAACCTATGAGTGTTTGAAATCACTTCAACTTAGAGTTCCTGTCTCGCCAGTGCGCTACTGGCTGCAGTGAACCCTCAGTCTCCATAATCCAGCTAATGGCTGCAGCGCGTAACTGTCATGCCATGGTAGGTCATCGAATAGCCTCTCGACTTTATTCCTAGGTATTTTAAAAGAGTTTCAAGGAATTCAAAATGAGTTTCAATAATCCAAGTTAAGAAAATGGTGAGGTTACCTGTCTGTTAGAATATAAGGGTTTATTAGGTACTATGAAGCAACACGGAATCCCATCAAAGAGTAGTGAGTACAAAAGGGCAACCAGGGAGATTTAGAACCTTTAACAAGGAATCGAAGTCTCAAATTATAACGGAATTTTAACTGACATCTGGAATGGTAACAAGATTTCATATATGGTACATTATTTCGAAGGGATAACAGAGTCTCGAAGGATGAACTGAAGCAAGGTATCAGATAGGAGACAAATTTCAAAATAAGAAATAAAATCCCGTACTGGAAACAAGTTTCAATAAAATCTCGAATAACAATAAAGTCTCAAGCAAAAACTTGAATTGAAAACGAATTCTCCAATAAGGTACACAGTGAAAAATAGAAAATCAAGTATCAACAAAGTCGTGAATAAGGAACAAATTCTCGAATAGAAAATCTTAACGAGGAAATAAGATTTTGAATATGAAACACGGTCTCAACGAGTCATGAGTAGGAACTGAAGTTTCAAAGCCTGAAAAATCTTGGATATAAGACTAAATCACGAACGAAAGCAAAGTCTCGAAATAGGAAACAGAGTCTTAAAATCTCAAATGAAATCAAAGTCAAGAGTAGAAAAAAATTAATCAATGGGTGAATAGGAAACATGCATCGAATTGTGGATACGAATCTCAAATAAGAAACGAAATCTTCACAACCCTCAGAGGGATCCTCAACACTGTGCTGCATAGGACGGAGCTTTAAACAAGTTTCAAATGAGGTATAGGATTTCGAAATGAAATCTCGAGAAGCGATTAAATATCAATTAACACAAAGTTTGATAAAGGAACAAAAATTTGCAAATAGGAGCCATCACTAGGAAATAAGGTCAGGAATGATGAATATGCAAACGGTATCGATTAATGGATTTCAAACAATTATCAAATTGTTGATCTGAAACAAGTTTACCGAAATAGGAAACAATATCTGGAAGTAAGTTTCGATATCAACCAAGGTTTCAAACAAAAAGTTTCAAGAAATAAACTAGGTGCTTCAAGGAATTTAAGGGAAGGTTGAATTGTGAATCAAAATATATGGTTTTCCCAACCATGCAAAAGAAATCTTCTATCTTCAGTCTGTCTTCAGTATTCCTCCGGGACTGGAATCTCTTCAACATCTTCAGTTGTCCTGATGTAGGCTGGTCCCTACAGTAGTGCTCCATGCGTTTGCTGAATCTGGAGAGGCTGGTCCTTCTTCTGTGATACCGGTGCTCCTCGTGCCTGTCCTTGGGCAGTGTGATCAGCGGTCTCCAGCAGTCCTTGACTTGGTGGGCAGGCGATTAGCAGTACAAGCATAGCCTTCGTCTTTTGTGGCACTCTTCGTAGTGGTGTCCTGAGCTGCGGCAGAAAATACAAATGATAGCCGGCTGAATCTGAATCTCTCGATGGGCTGAAGAAGCATTGTCTGAGTGTGGCGACGCTTTACGGATCCACAGTAGTTGCTATCTTCATCATAAGTCTTCATGTTCCTCCTGAGCTTCAGTTTCCCGTTGTGTCCTATTGTCTGTGCTACATTCTGGATCTCCTAGCTGGTGGCTCCAATCTTCAGATGAGTCGGATCCTCCAAGACTTAGATGATCTTCAGTGGCGGCCCCAGGTTCTCGATCTGCTCATCGATGCAAGATATGTGCTCGGTGTCAGAGAAGTCTAAAAGTCTGAGAGTCTGGAAGTCAGAAGTCCTCTCTAACTCGGGGAAATGCATTTGTAAGTCTGGATTGGAAAGGATGGCCTGTTGGTGTCAAGGAACTCTTGAAACGTCTCCGTCAACTGTGTACTACCCATGGGGATAGTAGGGCGATAGAAGGTAGTGAAAGCTCGAAATCCTCAATTGTAGGTGGATCAATAGTTTCGGTGTCGCATACTTTGAACTATCTGAAAAATAAAAAAATGTTAAAATAACCTAGACCTAAATACAACAAGTGTTTATAGAATATCAATATACCCGATGTACCCGATTTCCTATGATGTGATTTAAGTTTCCCTAGTATATTTAAGTCCCCCAATAGTACTCTAATACCTAGTTACCATTAGGATAGACCTGCATGGGCCACCACTAAAAATATGTCACGACCCGCTCCCGAATAATCGGATACGAGTCGGACACGCCTAGCTTTCGTCGTTAGACACGACGAAGTAAGCTGTACCAAACTAGGAAAATCTAACCAGATAATCATAAATGTATATAATCACAGCATCTAAAAACGTATCCCAGAATGATCACCATAATCCATAATTCTATGTATATACATGTACGAGTCATCAAGAATGAAATGTACTTTGAATTCTAAAATAATATGTAATGACCCACTCCGCCCTAGCGGAACGCCGATTCAAACGGCAAGTGCAACGACTCAAACGAGTCGTCGACCCGAAGAGTTGGCATCGACCCGATAAAGTATCGATGCGAATCGATGCAAGACTTACAATGGCCCGTCAAAGATGAATCCAGACTTAGACTGTCAAAGGCGCGCTCGGAGTATCGCTCGGCCGACGCGAACATCGCTAAGGTGGGTGGCTCCGATGAACCCGTCTTTGCTTAGCCTAGACACATAATAATACAGACACTATCACTGAAATCGCTAGGCGATAACACCGCGCATGCTAATAAATGACCCAACGCACCTAGCTAAGGGATTAATCGCATCTTTATGCTTGTATAGAATATGGAAAAGAACATGAAAAATACGAGAACTCTCATACCGCGCTCCACGCTCGTGCTAAGGCACAAGCTTGCGTTCAAATCCCTTACGCGTTCAACAATGAAACAATGAATGGTTTACAACAATGAAACGGAAGACTATCAACATAGTCGTTCCGAGTAGAGTATAAGCAACATTGAAAGGCTATGGGACCGATGGGTCGCCAAGGCGACTCCCGCACAAGGAGTTACGTAATGTATAAATAAAAGAGTAAATGAATAAGTGAATGAATGAATCAACGAATGAATGAACAAGTGAAAGAAAGAATGAATAAAAGATAAGAAAGATGTAAATGGTTAGCGACAGGTATGACGGGCACGTGCAACGGGGCTCGCTACCTGTGCTGCACGGACGTCAACCTGGTCGATAACGTATTAAGGCTAAGGGTTAGCCTACGGCTCAGAGATAGCCGTTAAGTTAAAAAAGACAAGTTAATACGAAATAGTCGTGGACAAACGGCACGAGCGAGGGGTGGCGAATGCTGTGACCGTAAAGAAAAAGGGATTCCGCGGCATGATCAAAAGGGGGGACATGCCGGCCTAGGCGGGATCAAAGTCATGGCTTACGGGCTGCCTGGGTACGGACTCGGCCACCCGGGGGACGTAAGTGCAGGAGTATTTCAAGAGACTAACGGGGTGTGTGCCAGTCCTCACCCTACGCTAGTTGAGAAATACCACGGCTTGGAAGTGTCCAAAATGGCTTGTGATGCTAGCGACCGGTACATATAGATTTAAGTGGGCTTTGCTGGTGGCAATCCATGTGCAAGTCCTTGCATTGAAATCAAAGTAGTCTAAGTTAACTGTACAAAGCACCTTCTGAATAGGTTTGAATATAACACACAAAACGATCAAGAATACTTCGAGCAAACGAGTTAGAAAACGTGCCTACGACATGCTTGAACCCGAGGCAAGGACACGCACTTTACATTGAATGCTTTCATGAACTACGTTAAGTTATCTCATTTGAATTGTTGACTAACTTGGTTTACGTTGGACAGGAAAGGCCGGACGGTAAGTATGGGTAAGTCGTGTATGTATTTCCATGCGACACTTGAATTTGGCAACACGGAATAGGTTATGACATATGCCATAAAATTGATCCTAAGGCAAGATTAGAAAGACAATGAATGATAGAGATGCACAAAAGTAAATAGAACGTGTTTGGTAATGATAGTATTGTGGGTGAGCTAGCCTCCCCACCAGTGCATAACAATGTACTGATAACCCCACAGTCTGCTTGCAGGTAGCAGGAAATGTCGGCAGGTGTGGAGCTTTCTTCGAACATGCTAAGGCGCGGAGCTATCTCTCGAGCCTTGGAGCGTTGCAAGGAGCTGAAGCACCATATACAGGACATAACATATTGGAACATCGCCATGAATCATTCCATCTTGTAAGCCACTTGGCACGCCTTCTATGTTTCAGAGAGAGAGAGAGAGCTTGAGCGATTTGTAATATCGGCCTAGTGCCGCTTGTAAACTTCTTGAATATCAATAAAGAATTTGAATTCGCTTTAACTTGTGTTCATTTACTTTCCGCTGCAAATGGGGACACTCTGTGCGACTCTGTGGCCTATCTCAAATCGGCCGTTTCTGGACTTGGCCTTGCACGGGCGCAACCTAGGCCCGTGCGGCATCATGCCTTAGCGAGGACGATCGCTCCTGCGGGAGTGGGGCGTGACAGATTGGTATCAGAGCACGGCTTTACGTCCTTGGACTTTATTTCGATTTTCTCAGTTTTGAAAGCTCGTTGGAAAAAAGAAGTGTACGCTCTCTCTTATTGTGCCTTGGGATGTTCCATACAATAAGTCTAATACTTTCAAAATCTCGTACGAGTACTCGGTTGGACGGGATCGATAGGCGAAGGCCTTTGTGCCACCACGATGGACTTGAGTTGGAAGGAACCGATGCTAAGAGTTAGCAAACGCAGTGTGTGCTTGAATGAGCTTACGCTGACAGCAAACGACTACACGAGACCAAAGTATATGTCACTCCCCAATCCTGGAATACGTATTTCAATACGTAAACCGATAAATTGTATTTACCTTGTAATTATACTATATTTATTATGCAGTATTTCTTCATGCATTTCCCAAAAATATTCGATAAAATATTATTTTCTAATTTATTTTCTGCATTTGGGCCTACAGTTTTGGCTCATTTGGGTAACCTATTTTTGGTTCACCAATGGTTCATTATGAACCCTTTGGTTCATCATGAACCCATGGGTTCAAGATTCTATATAATAACTCATCTCCTTCTCTCTCCTCTCATTTACTTCCTCTCATTTATTTCCTCCACCAACCAAGGCAAGTGCCAACTTGCTCAAGAGATGGATTTATATTTTGTTAATGATTTCTTACAAAATTATTTGTCAAAACATGTTCTTCTCCTCAATCTATACTAGTTTAGAACTTGGAAATTTCCATTTTGAAGCTTTGATTTTTGTAGATCTAAGTTTTAATTATTTTTGGATTTTGCATGGTTTAATCTACTTTAGTTGGATTTTATGGGTTTTTGATGCTTCCATGTGGAAGAGCATTCAGTTTCACCCAAGTTGGAACTTTGGAAATCTGGATTTGGAGTTCGGATGGCCAAGTTGTGATATTTTGAAGCTTTGGGTTCATCCATGGTGTTCTTGCTGTTTGGAGAAGACAGTGAGCAGTGTGCTCCTGTTTGAGCACGCTTCCTGTTGGAAGCGTGTCTCTCCTTGAGTCTGCGTGACTTTTCACGCAGCTCTCTCCTTGAGTCTGCGTGACTTTTCACGCAGCTCTCTCCTTGAGTCTGCGTGACTTTTCACGCAGCTCTCCCCTTGAGCCTGCGTGACTTTTCACGCACGCTGCCTTGAGTGAGCCTGCGTGACTTTTCACGCAGCTCTCCCCTTGAGCCTGCGTGACTTTTCACCCCTAGAGCGTACGTGTTTTTGTGCGTACGCTTTTGATATTTTATTAGATATTATATGCCCATTTTATATCCGTACGCCTTTTGTCCCGAGCATGATATGAGCACTAATGTGACCCCGGAGAACAAAGTGTTCCTACCTGATACATGTACCTGAATGTCACAGTTCTTGTTCATGTTCGACAAATGACTCGTAACTCCACGTGGCGTATTTGCAATGATGCATTACACTAAGGAGGGTAGAACATGTTGACATACTGATTGACATGGATCCTCTTTGGGGTACTCGTACTAAAGTACGACTTTAGGAGGATAATTATGCAGGCCACAGCATGTGAGTCCAAGATTTCACCTAGGATTAAATTAGGCAACTAAATGTACTAGATGCATGGGGAGGGCAAAATCCCGAGATCGTGTTACACCAGTCGCCTTGAGATATTGTCTTGACGCGCCGGCTGGTCTCCACGGATACTGTGTCATCTGCAACGAGTAGATGACTGTATCCGATTAATTCCTGCTATATATTATATGTTTTGGCAAGGTGGCCTTACGAGGAACCGGTGCTCAATCATACCTGTCTACGCGAACCCCTAGGTTGGCTAGCCTTGCTGGAAAGATACGATCTGAGGATTTTCTAATAACATGACGCGAGGATAACCTCGTCCCACTAGAAACTCGTAGACTTGATTGGCCGTGAAAACGACTTGCTTGTATCCTATTACCATCCGTGAATAACTGAGGGAAGCGGACTGTCATGGTACGTGATCCAACCCATGTTCTTGTTTGATTGTTGGGTTGGTTATCGTACTATGATAGGCTGTGGACCGAAGTTATGAACGGAAGACATATTCTGGTTGTGAAGTGCTACTTCTGTGAATGACTGAGGAACATGGTCTATCATGGTACAGGATCCAACCCATGTTCTTGTTTGATTGTTGGGTTGGTTATTGTGCTGCGATAGGCTATCGACCGAAGTCACGATCAGGAATTTTTATTGTTTATACCTTTAAACTTATGTGAAAGTTATAGAGTACGACACGTCCCGACTCCATGCGGCACCTTTTGTCCTTGTTTGGTTGTAAGGGTGCCATATGGGTTCGAGGATGTTGCGCTACCCTATAATAGTTGCATAAGTATTACTATTATCAATCATTCTATTATCTGGGTTTTTAATCTTAACTCTTGTGCCTCTTTGGCGGTACTTGCTATTCGGGGCTGACCCCGCTGGTTTTGTTTGGCCAGATCTCGTAGCAGAGCCAGAGGATACGATCTTCCTCCCTGACATCCATGGTACATACTAGGAGCATGGCGGTTCGGGGACTCGAGTGGGTTTCTTCTCCACCACTCCTGTTTATACTTTTGCGACGTTTAGCCACCGGCACCTGTTAGCCGGATTACTTGATATTTTGTGTCAGTACATCATTGTAATTAAACAGACTGCAGCTGTGTATAATTTTGTACTCCTGACTCTCTGAGATAGCTAAATTATAAAGCTAGTCTCTCATGACCATTTTGATGAAGCGTCGGGGACGCCTTACTGCTTTATCTTTAATGTTTATTTAATTGCTGATATGATTTGAGTGATTGAGACATAGAACTCTGTGGGACCATAGGAGACTTGATTGTAGCATGTACCCCTAGTCTCTCGACAGCCACGATCGCCGTATGACGTTACGTACCTCATATGGAGTAGCTGGCCTAGTCCGTCTCCGTATTTCGGTACTGGGGTGTGACAAGGTTTTAGTGGTGGCCCATGCAGGTCCGATTTTCAGACTTGTGGGGTATTGCGAATTACTAGGAGTCTCAATCAAAACTTGTTCCCCTTGAAATTCTGTTTCGAATTCTCTGTCCTTGCCTTGATCTCTAACCTGACTTGCATCCTCGAAATCTTCCTCGTCCGGACTTGATAATCTTATATTTTTCTCTATAGGGGTGCTTCATTCTCAGTAGCAGGTGAGGCCCATAAGGAAGAGCAGCAAGAGCATGGCTCGACTGGGCAGCAACAGGGGAAAGAACCTTCTCCAGTACAGGTACGAGCAGAAATAGAACCAGAGGCAGTGCAGCCACAGGTTATTGAAACTCCTGCAGCACCAGCAGCGACGGCAGTACCAGACGCCGTAGCACTCCTGGAGATCATCCGAGGGTTTCTTGTCACTAACTAACAGCAACAGACTCAGCAGCAGGAGCAGAACGTGTTGCTGAACCAAGGGATTCAGTTAGCTCTTGAGAGGAGTGCCAGGGTTGACTCGGGAGCATCAGAAAGGTTCCGTCGCTTGAACCCGAGGTATTTTGATGGCACGGAGGATGCCATCACTGCAGATGCCTGGATTCAAGACATCGAAGCCATTCTTGTGGCAGCCAAGGTTCCAGATGATGAGAAGGTTGATCAGGTCAAATTAGTACTTCAGGATCTTGCCCGCGACTGGTGGGCATCAGAAGAAGTTGGTACAAGACGCCCTGTTCGTTGGACCACCTTCAGTGACAGGTTCAAGGCCAAGTATTTTGGCGTAGTAGCTCGATATGAGCTCCAGCAGAAGTTCATCAGTCTCAAGCAAGCAGGCAAGACCGTAGATGGGTATGCAGTAGAGTTCTGCAGATTGTGCCGTTTCGCACCAGCAATGGTGGCAACAGAGCCTGAGAAAGCTATGAGGTTCCAGCAGGGACTTCATTTGGAACTATTACAGCATGTGGAAGGACACGACTACCAGACGTTTGATGCTGTTTTGACGGCCGCTCGGAGGCACGAGCTTATCCAGCAGAGGTTGGCATCGAGGACAGAAGGTCAGAAGAGATCTCATTCCCAGGTTGGAGGAGGAGCAATGCAGCGAACATCGGCACCAGCACCCGGTGTACGTATTCATGATGCAGGAGCACCGCGGAGGACGGCCGTGTCAGCTAATACAGCGCCAGTTCGGCATCAGCAGCCGAGGAACCAACAACAGCGTTAGGGAGCACCCCAGGGCTGTACATTCTGTAGGAAGACAGGGCACACGAGGGAGGTGTACCGGTCAGCGAATGGCTTATGCTTGAGGTGTGGTAGTTCAGACCACCGTATCTCCACTTGTCCAGTGATACAGAGGCCAGGAGGGCCAGCTCAGCAGTTTCCAGCATTGCCAGCTCCGGTGGCAACCCCGAGTGGAGAGCCAGTATTAGCAGTAAGGCCCCTAGCCCAGCGTCTACCAACGCATACACAGATGTTCCGCCAGGCACAGGAAGTCGAAGGCCCTTAGAGGCAGCAACAGCATGGTCGAGGAAGGCCGCAACAAGGGGCTCCACGGGGCCAGGCTCTCACATGGACCTTGGGAGAGGCTCTAGCGTCTAACGACGTGGTGGGAGGTAAAATTCTCGTCACCTCATTTCCCGCTGTAGCATTATTTGATTCAGGCGCTACTCATTCATTCATCTCTGCACAATATGCTACACGGATTGGATTAGAGTTTGAGGCATTGCCGGAGAGGATGGATATACTCACCGGCAATGGGCTCGTAGAAGTTAGCAGAGTGCACTTTTCATGTCCGGTGGAGGTGTGTGGGCATTTATTGCCCGCATCATTGATTGAATTCCCTATGGGGAATTTTGATGTTATTCTTGGCATGGACTGGTTGAGAGACAGTCATACGACAATTGATTGTAGAGGAGGTAGGGTTATATTCAACGTTCCTGGGATGGAGCAGTTTATCTTTACTCGAACCTTGAAGAATCAGGCCGGAGGCGTCATCTCAGCAGCAGTGTCAGAGCCAGGACAGATTCCGAGATTGGTCGAAGATTTTCTCGACGTCTTCCCTGATGAGCTCCCAGGGATACCCCCAGTCAGAGAGGTAGAATTTAGCATCGAGTTGAACCCTGGAACGAGGCCTATTACAGACAGAGTTTACAGAATGTCGCCGCCAGAACAGGATAAGTTGTATCAACATGAAGAAGAGTTGAAGTCTAAGGAATTCATCCGAGACAGTAAATTGCCCTGGGCCGCGCCAGTAATTCTAGTTCCCAAGAAGGATGGGTCGACGAGGATGTGCATCGACTACCGCAAGCTGAATGCAGTAACAGTGAAGAATAAGTACCCACTACCAAGGATTGATGACCTGTTTGACCAGTTGAGCAAGGCCAGCGTCTTTTCCAAGATCGATCTTCGGTCAGGATACTATCAAGTAAGAGTCCGGGAGCAAGACATACCGAAGACAGCATTCAGATCTAGATATGGACATTATGAGTTTTTAGTAATGTCCTTTGGACTAACCAACGCTCCCGCAGTATTCATGGATTTAATGAACCGCATCTTTCTGCCGTATTTGGATAAATTTGTGGTGGTTCATAGATGACATTCTTGTCTATTCCAGTAGTAAAGAGGAGCATGAAAAACATCTTAGGACTGTCTTACAGACATTGAGGGAGCATCAACTTGATGCGAAGCTCGACAAGTGTGAATTCTGGTTAGATCATATTTCGTTCCTGGGGTATGTAATTTCTGGGGCAGGAGTGTCAGTGGATCCGAAGAAGATTGAGGCCGTAGAGCATTGGCCAGTCCCGAGAACGGTTGCAGAAGTGCGAAGTTTCTTAGGACTAGCTGGTTACTACAGAAGGTTCGTGGCGGACTTTGCCAAGATCTCTGCGTCCTTAACGCGTTTGACGCACAAGGACGTAGAGTTTGTTTGGTCAGCTAGCTGTCAGGCATCATTTGAAGAATTGAAGAAGAGATTGATCTCAGCCCCGATCTTGACGCTTCCAGTAGGAGCGGGAGGCTTTACAGTATATTGTGACGCATCTGGGAAGGGTCTTGGATGTGTATTAATGTAGCACGGAAAGGTGATAGCATATGCGTCTCGGTAGCTTCGAGACCATGAGAAGAATTACCCGACTCACGATTTGGAGTTAGCAGCTGTGGTGTTTTCACTCAAGTTATGGAGGCATTATTTATACGGAGATCGGGTAGAGATCTATACTGATCATAAGAGTTTGAAATATGTATTCACGCAGCGAGATTTGAACATGAGGCAAAGAAGATGGTTAGAACTGCTGAAGGATTTTGATTTAGATCTTCAGTATCATCCAGGCAAGGCGAATATAGTTGCAGATGCACTGAGTAGGAGAGACAGTGCCTTTATCTTAACCTCGCAGAAGCATATTCTAGAAGACCTTCAGAGTATGGAAATCGAAGTAGTTTTGCCAAGGGATATAGGAAGAATGACCAGTATGCAGATTCAGTCAACCTTAGTAGAGAGGATAAGGGCAGCACAAGCTGGAGATCCACAGATTCAGAAGTTGCGGTTGGAGTGTGAATCAGGCCGTAGGAAGGAGTTAGTGATTCATGAAGATGGTACGCTCAGGTTTGGTAACAGACTCTGTGTACCGAGTGGAGACCTTCGGCAAGAAGTTATGTTCGAAGCTCATAGTTCTATTTACTCCATTCATCCAGGAGGAACGAAGATGTATCGAGATATCAGGCAGTACTTTTGGTGGAATGGCATGAAAAGAGAGATAGCGAGATTTGTATCCAAGTGTCTGGTATGTCAGCAGGTGAAGGCCGAGCAGCAGAGACCAGCAGGGTTGCTACAGCCGCTTCCTATCCCAGAATGAAAATGGGAGCACATCACGATGGATTTTGTGACCGGTTTACCTAGATCCCCGACTGGTAAGAATGCAGTCTGGGTAATAGTGGATCGACTCACGAAGGTCGCTCATTTTCTTCCCTTCCGAGTTGGACAAACTACTGAGCAGTTAGCAGAAATGTACATGAAGCAGATAGTAAGGCAGCACGGTGTTCCAGTTAGTATAGTATCAGATCGGAATACGCGGTTTACTTCCCATTTTTGGCGGAGCTTACACCAAAGTTTAGGAACCAAGTTAACATTCAGTACTGCTTATCATCCACAAACTGACGGGCAATCGGAAAGAACCATTCAAACGTTAGAAAATATGCTACGAGCGTGTACCTTGGATTTTGGCGGATCTTGGGAGGATCACCTTCATCTAGTGGAGTTCTCCTATAACAACAGCTATCAGGCTAGCATTCAGATGGCCCCGTTCAAAGCATTGTACGGAAGAAAGTGCAGGTCCCCTTTGGCATGGGACGACGTCGGGGAACGAAAGTTGTTGGGACCAGAGATGATCACACAGACTGTAGAGATAGTTAAGTTGGTCAGAGAGCGCCTTCGAGTTGCATAGGACCGACATCGTCATTGGGCAGATCAGCATCGTAGGCCTCTAGAGTTCAGAGTTGGCGACCAAGTATTTATGCGAATTTTGCCTACTCGGGATATCATTAGATTTGGAACCCGAGGAAAGCTTAGTCCAAGATACGTTGGTCCTTTTAAGATTCTCGCTCGGGTAGGCGATATGGCTTATCGACTTGCCCTTCCGCCTTCGTTAACTGGCATACATGATGTGTTTCATGTGTCCCAATTACATGGGTATGTCCCGGATCCGAGTCATGTCCTCGATCATTCTGAGTTAGTCGTTGGTACCGACCTAACTTACGAGGAACAACCCGTATCCATTTTGGACCGGCGAGAGAAGGTACTCAAGAATCGGACGATAAGCCTTGTCCGTATTTCTTGGAACCATCACTCTCCGGGAGAGTCAACCTGGGAGCGCGAGGACGAGATCAGATCTCGGTATCCGTATTTGTTTGACTAATAAGGTATATTTTTGCACCTTATTTGTGAGACTCGTCTCACAGTATCGGTATTTATATACGGATACGTATTTTGTATTATATTTCGTATTTTCTCAATTTTTGGAACGCTTTAAAATTTTCCCAAATTATAGATTTTCTCCTTGGCCGGTATACCGACGGTGTACCGGAGTACACCGACGGCATGCCGCTCGGATAGATTTTCCACATTTTAGATATTTTCGATTTCAGATATTTTCGTGAATAGTGTTTCCGATATTTTCATGAATAGTATTTTGGATATTTTGATGAATAGTATTTAGATATTTTCGTGAATAGTGTAGATGCATTCTTTTATCCAATGGACAATTGGTTTTCTTTCAATGGCTAGGATTGATCTAGATTTTGACTCGGATCACGATCCGACGGTCATGACTAATTCCCCCTCTCTATATATATCCTATGAGTTTCTCTCTCCTCTCTTTTCTTTTCTTTCTCCATTTCCTCTTCCTTCTTCCTCAAGCCTAGGAAAGCTTGGCCTTGAGGCCTAGAGTGTGGTTTCGGAACCCCTCTTGGTGGTGGAGTAGAAGATTAGGCTCGGTTGCTAAAACCTAGGCAAGTACATCTTGCTCAAAAGTGACATGACCATGCTATAATTTTATTTTTCATAGAAATTAAAGTTTTATTGTTCTATAATATGCTCCTCTAAATTGTTAACAAGTTTAATGTATATCACTTTTGGTTTTGATCGATAATATGGCATAGATCTGAGTTTCTAGATATGATTTTTGAGTATTTTGAGGTTTTGATCTATCAAATGTTTTAATTTGTGAAAACAAATACTTCCATGTTGTAGGAAATTCAATTCTATTCAATTTTGACTTTTGAAAGTCTGAATTTCGATTTAAAATGAAGTTTTTATGGCCGAAACGAGTTTTACCAAAAATCTGGATTTTGTTGCTGTTTGGAAAAATGGTATACCGCCGGTATGCCGCAGTATACCGCCGGTATGCCGTTTTTGGCACCAGAAACTTACTGTTTTTAGTCCGGTATACCGCCGGTATGCCGCGGTATACCGCCGGTATGCCGTTTTATGCTGTTTTAGGCTGTTTTTGTCCGTTTTTGCCCGTTTTTGTCCGTTTTTGATAATTTCTCGATTGTAATAAACTCTTAACATGATTAGATGACCTTGGTTAGTTAAAGAATGATTGTACACTCTATATACATGGTACATGCTTATGTTCATGTATTGTTCTATATCCAGATTGTAGATAGTGGCATGTCATGGTGCACTCCAGATTACTATATATGTCTAGCTCGATTCAGTGGCTCATAGTAGCGCACTCATGACTTGATTTTCTTATATGCTTAGCTCGATTTAGTAGCTCGTAGTAGCGCACTCATGACTTGATTTTCTTATTGATTTCTAGACCCGAGATATGAGTACATGTTCTTTCTTGACACCGTGGATATAGCTTGTTGAATGTTTAATCTATTGCATCTTGGCACTGGACAATCGAGTGTGAGTATTGTTCCGTGTATCACGTGATGTTAGTACGGGAATGTTCGTAAGTGATAACTTACGATTTACTCGTACATAGCACATGTCATCTTAGGAAATTCTTGAGTGTCCACGACTTGAGAATTTGACATGAATATGATAAGGTAAATGACTAGTAAATTCAAGTAGATCATTGTAGGAGGAAATTCGCACTACCAACCCCGAGCTCCAAGGGCCCCATGAGGCATGGCTCAACCCTGCTAGGCAAGGGCTCCATGACCTACCAAGTTTGCGTGTATTGATATACGATCGAGTCACATGTCGTGCCGGGTTGCGGCACAGTCAGTTATATGTTTTCTTTTACAAGTATATGATATGGTTGTTCATGTTACAAGTATAGACACGTTTTATCTGCCAGCAGTCTTGTTGGGCAATAGATGTACTACTCGTACCCCTGGACATCCGGGTATCTGCAGTCAGGTAGTTGCAAAAATCCTCAACTTGCATACTAGTAATTATGATTGTGATAACCCTAGCTAGTTAATGATAGCAAGCCGTAGACAATGATTGGCCGTGCACTTTTGATTGTGTGTTACCTTATATGCTCTTGTGTCGGTGAGTGGCCAGAGGCTAAGTTCTGCTAAGGAAAAGATCTGTAACCCCGGTCCTTGTTTGGTTTAAGGGTTGTAGCTCCGATTCCTAGTAGTTCCTAAACCCCTTGTTGCTCATCGGATTATTCTGTTCCATAGCTATATTATTCAGTTTTTCCAGTCATTTATATTTTTGAGATACGTGCATTGGTACCGCACTAGTCTCGATCCGCATTTATTTACTTCTGTCATTATGCTATTGTGTTGTTGTTGGATTTTGTCGTGCACCTCGAGCTTCCTTGTGGTACTTGCTATTTGGGGCCTGATCCCACTGGTTTTGTTTGGCCAGATTTACCGCTGGAGCCCGAGGATTCTCCCTACCTTTCTCTGGATGACCCGCCGCCTGCTTAGATCTGCGGTTGTTCCTCCTCGCGAGTGGGTTCCCTTTTGTACCGCTCGTGTTTCATTTCATTTTGGTGGTATTAGCTAGGGCATGTGTTAGCCCTATTATTTTGAGACTTTCTCAGACTTCGGTCAACATGATGTATTATATTAGATCTAGACTGATATAGTGATCATGTATATTGGTACCTTGCTAGTGTAGCATTTTGTATTCACTAGCTTCATGATCATGTATGATATAGTATTTTGGGACGCCTCTTTACTTTCATATTTGATATACTCTTGATACTTGTTGTCGTTGGATTGAGATAGGATTTGTTCGACCATAGGAGTCGTCAGTGGCATGCTAGAGTCTTCCCACTTGTCTTCTAGACAGCTTTGACCGTATCTCGGGGTACTGGCGTACTCTGATATACGTAGCTGGCTTTGTCTCGCCCCCGATCTCCATTATTCTGGTTTTGGGGCGTGACACTGACGACTCCATTATACGTAGCTGGCTTTGTCTCGCCCCCGATCTCCATTATTCTCGCCCCCGATCTCCATTATTCTTTGTCTCGCCTCTGATATACGTAGCTGGCTTTGTCTCGCCCCCGATCTCCATTATATTTTTGCACCTTATTGACACGATTCTATGCCTATCTGCACCTGCTTGTTTTGCACTTTGTGATGTATGATAATGACTGCTATGATGGTTAACTTGTATATGATTGTGCCTTGCTTGCCCTGATTTCACTATCCTGTCTTGGCTGGAATTCCGATGACGGAATTTTTTCTAAGAAGGGTAGAGATGTCACTCCCCAATCCTGGAATATGTATTTCAATACGTAAACCGATAAATTGTATTTACTTTGTAATTATACTATATTTATTATACAGTATTTCTTCATGCATTTTTTAAAAATATTCGACAAAATATTATTTCCTAATTTATTTTCTGCATTTGGGCCTACAGTTTTGGCTTATTTGGGTAACCTATTTTTGGTTCACCAATGGTTCATTATGAACCCTTTGGTTCATCATGAACCCATGGGTTCAAGATTCTATATAATAACTCATCTCCTTCTCTCTCCTCTCATTTACTTCCTCTCATTTATTTCCTCCACCAACCAAGGCAAGTGCCAACTTGCTCAAGAGATGGATTTATATTTTGTTAATAATTTCTTACAAAATTATTTGTCAAAACATGTTCTTCTCCTCAATCTATACTAGTTTAGAACTTAGAAATTTCCATTTTGAAGCTTTGATTTTTGTAGATCTAAGTTTTAATCATTTTCTGATTTTGCATGGTTTGATCTACTTTAGTTGGATTTTATGGGTTTTTGATGCTTCCATGTGGAAGAGCATTCAGTTTCACCCAAGTTGGAACTTTGGAAATCTGGATTTGGAGTTCGGATGGCCAAGTTGTGATATTTTGAAGCTTTGGGTTCATCCATGGTGTTCTTGCTGTTTGGAGAAGACAGTGAGCAGTGTGCTCCTGTTTGAGCACGCTTCCTGTTGGAAGCGTGTCTCTCCTTGAGTCTGCGTGACTTTTCACGCAGCTCTCTCCTTGAGTCTGCGTGACTTTTCACGCAGCTCTCTCCTTGAGTCTGCGTGACTTTTCATGCAGCTCTCCCCTTGAGCCTGCGTGACTTTTCATGCACGCTGCCTTGAGTGAGCCTGCGTGACTTTTCACGCAGCTCTCCCCTTGAGCCTGCGTGACTTTTCACCCCTAGAGCGTACGTGTTTTTGTGCGTACGCTTTTGATATTTTATTAGATATTATATGCCCATTTTATATCCTTACGCCTTTTGTCCCGAGCATGATATGAGCACTAATGTGACCCCGGAGAACAAAGTGTTCCTACCTGATACATGTACCTGAATGTCCCAGTTCTTGTTTATGCTCGACAAATGACTCGTAACTCCACGTGGCGTATTTGCAATGATGCATTACACTAAGGAGGGTAGAACATGTTGACATACTGATTGACATGGATCCTCTTTGGGGTACTCGTACTAAAGTACGACTTTAGGAGGATAATCATGCAGGCCACAGCATGTGAGTCCAAGATTTCACCTAGGGTTAAATTAGGCAACTAAATGTACTAGATGCATGGGGAGGGCAAAATCCCGAGATCGTGTTACACCAGTCGCCTTGAGATATTGTCTTGACGCGCCGGCTGGTCTCCACGGATACTGTGTCATCTGCAACGAGTGGATGACTGTATCCGATTAATTCCTGCTATATATTATATGTTTTGGCAAGGTGGCCTTACGAGGAACCGGTGCTCAATCATACCTGTCTACGCGAACCCCTGGGTTGGCTAGCCTTGCTGGAAAGATACGATCTGAGGATTTTCTAATAACATGACGCGAGGATAACCTCGTCCCATTAGAAACTCGTAGACTTGTTTGGCCGTGAAAACGACTTGCTTGTATCCTATTACCTTCTGTGATTAACTGAGGGAAGCGGACTGTCATGGTACGTGATCCAACCCATGTTCTTGTTTGATTGTTGGATTGGTTATCGTACTATGATAGGCTGTGGACCGAAGTTATGAACGGAAGACATATTCTGGTTGTGAAGTGCTACTTCTGTGAATGACTGAGGAACATGGTCTATCATGGTACATGATCCAACCCATGTTCTTGTTTGATTGTTGGGTTGGTTATTGTGCTGCGATAGGCTATCGACCGAAGTCACGATCAGAAAGTTTTATTGTTTATACCTTTAAACTTATGTAAAAGTTATAGAGTACGACACGTCCCGACTCCATGCGGCACCTTTTGTCCTTGTTTGGTTGTAAGGGTGCCATATGGGTTCGAGGATGTTGCGCTACCCTATAATAGTTGCATAAGTATTACTATTATCAATCATTCTATTATCTGGGTTTTTAATCTTAACTCTTGTGCCTCTTTGGCGGTACTTGCTATTCGGGGCTGACCCCGCTGGTTTTGTTTGGCCAGATCTCGTAGCAGAGCCAGAGGATACGATCTTCCTCCCTGACATCCATGGTGCATACTAGGAGCATGGCGGTTCGGGGACTCGAGTGGGTTTCTTCTCCACCACTCCTGCTTATACTTTTGCGACGTTTAGCCACCGGCACCTGTTAGCCGGATTACTTGATATTTTCTGTCAGTACATCATTGTAATTAAACAGACTGCAGCTGTGTGTAATTTTGTACTCCTGACTCTCTGAGATAGCTAAATTATAAAGCTAGTCTCTCATGACCATTTTTATGAAGCGTCGGGGACGCCTTACTGCTTTATCTTTAATGTTCATTTAATTGCTGATGTGATTTGAGTGATTGAGACATAGAACTCTGTGGGACCATAGGAGACTTGATTGTAGCATGTACCCCCTAGTCTCTCGACAGCCACGATCACCGTATGACGTTACGTACCTCATATAGAGTAGCTGGCCTAGTCCGTCTCCGTATTTCTGTACTGGGACGTGACAGTATAGTTTGAACGGGATGGTTATGCACACAGCCTTTTGGCTAAGCTGTGCAGAGTATCGTGCACCTAGACCTTCTGGTGCAAACGTGTTGCGAGTGAGATCGATTATCGCTCGAACGAGAATAAGTGAGCATGCGAACTCGAATATAGTCCGCACAGGATAGCTATACACACGGCCTTTTGGAAAAGTTGTGCCGCGTGTTGCGCACCTCGACTTCTGGTGCAATTGAGTTGCGAGCGATATCAAGTACCGCTCGGTCGGGAACGGAGATACACTTAGAGTGTATATCGATAGGAACGCTATCAAACTAACGCTTAGGCGTACACGAAAGATTGGCTTGGATTTTGAGGATTTATGCGAATGACTTAGTATGTCGAGGCGACGTGATTTTTTACGCTAGAGATTCGTCGAACAAATCTGAAGGATGTCTTACTGCATGACGCGAACATGATTGAGGACTGATTGAGGACTAGATCGTATGGCTTGAATCCGAGTGGTGTATGTGATAGGTTCAGAAAAGAATAAGAATGAGTGTCGACGACTAGTCGAGTGGCTTGAACCCTGAGTGGTGTATGGACGTCATAGAAATTGTTCGAGCGAGACTAAAGGACTTACGGATCGTACGAGTATGTCGGCAAGCGATGCGATCACGCAAAGCCTTAGAACGTGTCACGCTTAGCTGGCCGTGACTTCAATAGTCCCGAACGAGATGTCGTTGGACAACTTGTCATTGGGCAACGCGAGTTAGAAAATGATTCGAGACGATGAATAAAAGTGAATATCGTGATCGAGGAAACTTAAAGGATCGCACGTACGATTTCGGATTGATTCAAATGAAATGTGACTTGAGTTTTGAACAATGATCTTGAAATGAGCTTGAGGAATAGCGATCGAACTTGATCTTGAATATCGAAGAAATTGTGGAATATCCAACTCGGACAATAGCGTCAACGCACGACTCGAAATCGGTTGCAAAGGAAGATCGTTAGGTTACGCATATTGTCGATGGTATTGAGGCGTATCAATGATCGATATGCGATAACTCGGGGGTACTCTGACTCGGCGAATGACGATCGTGCAAATGTTATTGTCCCGTTGGATGTTATACTTGGGATGTTAAAAATGTGTGTCGAGGAAAAGATAGATTTAGCTCGAGGATTTTCTAGTTGAACGTATGACGGTTAGACTATCGAATTGATTTGGCTTGGATGAAAATATGAATGCTTGGATTTGCTTCGTTGACAACCATAACGTTGACATTCTTGTCTTATGCGAGTGCAACTCCAGCCTCGCACATGCGTCGCGTCGGATTATGACGATCACTCCGCGTGAGCGCTGATATGGTGATTCATACAGCGGGAGTGATTGAACTTGGATGGCGTGGCAATCTGATTGCTTCGACTTGTGGTTTGACGCGAAGGTGGACTCAAGAATGAAATTGTGTGCTTGAAGAATTGAATTTGAGGATTGAGTAGGTCCAATTCGCGTATCGAGAATGGGTTAGTCTAAAACTCAAACAAGAGTTACGCCCCGATGAGGATGATTATTCCGCGGGAGCGTTGCATGGTGATTCATGAACTGTCGTGGATAATCGAACTCGCGTGAGATTGGGGCGCAATGTATTGTCGAGCTGGATGACCTCGTGATCGAATACATGAATTGGTTAGAACTGGTGATTGAACGGAATTGAATATGTGCAACGTAAGTCTTGATGCGAATTAGGTGATCTTGTTCGATGTTTAGAAATGTGAGTGAAACGAACTTGGGTAGAAAATCCCGTACAAGCGAACAAATGGCTTGACCATAGGATTTGGGGAGAGCATTATGCAACGACCTTGCACGACGAGCCACGGACCTAACGTGTAACTATGACCTTGTGAGCTGACCTAGCGGATAGGCGGACGACCCTATGCCGATTGATTGAACCTGTGCGATGGCATTTACAGTATCGTCTGGATGGACGATAGACTTGGGGAAACAAGACTTAGAGTAGGACGGGGAACTGGGAGTGTGCGTGAACGACGATGAAATTGGCCCCAAACGAAGGGAATAATAGGGATGGATGATGCGCAAGTAAAGTTGGAATAACGAATTGAATCATTGGTCGGAAGACGTACTCGATGATAGTACAATACTTGGTCTCGAATCGGACGAGAATTACTTAGACTTGGTCGACTCCGCTAAGAAGAAATCATTTTGATTTTGTTGGCAAGAGCGCTTGAGAAGCGAATCGAATCATCTCGAGGACCGAGATAAACGATATGTGATACACACATGATTCGGTTTTAAATCGAAGTTAGCAAAATGATCGGCAAATCAAAACTATCACGAGTAGCTTATCCGACTTCGCTAGTCGCTAAGCTTGGTTGAAATGTGCATATTTGGGGGATGCCTTGGATGCGTGCACGATCCAAACTCAACGATATAATAAACTCGAATGCAGCTGCAAGTGGGTATTGCGATGCGCATAAACGAAAGTGAGTTTGCTTCAGCCTACGACCCTCGTATTTGATGTATTGCAACGTGCCTCGTTCGACCATTTCAGTCCCATGACACGTTGAAGTAGCAACCAAGTCGAAGGAAACACGAAAATTGAATAAGAACCATCAACTCTGAAATGAATGAAAAGCCATTCAAAAAAATTGACCCAAACGTATGCGACACGGAACTTGGAAAGGTATCGAGTATAGTTCGGTACCATAGAACGATAGAGCCGTTCGATAGGGATTGCCTAAGAAACACGACGACGCGAGTTAAGGAATGGTAGGATGACCTGCACTCAGGAAGTCTCGAGAACGAGACTTATTTTGAGTGGTGTATTATGTAATGACCCGCTCCGCCCTAGCGGAACGCCGATTCAAACGGCAAGTACAACGACTCAAACGAGTCGTCGACCCGAAGAGTTGGCATCGACCCGATGAAGTATCGATACGAATCGATGCAAGACTTACAATGGCCCGTCAAAGATGAATCCAGACTTAGACTGTCAAAGGTGCGCTCGGAGTATCGCTCGGCCGACACGAACATCGCTAAGGTGGGTGGCTCCAATGAACCCGTCTTTGCTTAGCCTAGACACATAATAATACGGACACTATCACTGAAATCGCTAGGCGATAACACCGCGCATGCTAATAAATGACCCAACGCACCTAGCTAAGGGATTAATCCCATCTTGTATGCTTGTATAGAATATGGAAAAGAACATAAAAAATACGAGAACTCTCGTACCGCGCTCCACGCTCGTGCGAAGGCACAAGCTTGCGTTCAAATCCCTTACGCGTTCAACAATAAAACAATGAATGGTTTACAACAATGAAATGGAAGACTATCAACATAGTCGTTCCGAGTAGAGTATAAGCAACATTGAAAGGCTATGGGACCGATGGGTCGCCAAGGCGACTCCCGCACAAGGAGTTGCGTAATGTATAAATGAAAGAGTAAATGAATAAGTGAATGAATGAATCAACGAATGAATGAACAAGTAAAAGAAAGAATGAATAAAATATAAGAAGGATGGAAATGGTTAGCGACAGGTATGACGGGCACGTGCAACGGGGCTCGCTACCCGCGCTGCACGGACGCCAACCTGGTCGATAACGCATTAAGGCTAAGGGTTAGCCTACGGCTCAGAGACAGCCGTTAAGTTAAAAAAGACAAGTTAATACGAAATGGTCGTGGACAAACGGCACGAGCGAGGGGTGGCGAATGCTGTGACCGTAAAGAAAAACGCGGCATGATCAAAGGGGGGATATGCCGGCCTAGGCGGGATCAAAGTCATGGCTTACGGGCTGCCTGGGTGCGGACTCGGCCACCCGGGGGACGTAAGTGCAGGAGTATTTCAAGAGACTAACGGGGTGTGTGCCAGTCCTCACCCTACGCTAGTTGAGAAATACTACGGCTTGGAATTGTCCAAAATGGCTTGTGATGCCAGCGACCGGTGCATATAGATTTAAGTGGGCTTTGCTGGTGGCAATCCACGTACAAGTCCTTGAATTGAAATCAAAGTAGTCTAAGTTAACTGTACAAAGCACCTTCTGAATAGGTTTGAATATAACACACAAAATGATCAAGAGTACTTCGAGCAAACTTGTGCTTACTCTTATCAACCAATAAAATACCTATAGTTTGATATGTAATAATTTTTTTCATAAATTTGACTTTCTTTGATAGACGAATTGGTTCAAGAATAAACATTCCTTTGTTTACCAATTCTTGCAAGGTGAGCCTTTGTGGAATCAACATTAGATCCAGATGCATCTCTCCTCTTTCAATTGAGTATATAGCAATTTCCTTTGGATCCATCAGTCTAAGTAGGAAACAATATACCTTGATATTATTCATTATTCTTTGATTCAAATTAGAAAACGTGCCTACGACATGCTAGAACCCGAGACAAGGACACGCACTTTACATTGAATGCTTTCATGAACTATGTTAAGTTATCTCATATGAATTATTGACTAACTTGGTTTACGTTGGACAGGGAAGGCTGGACGGTAAGTATGGGTAAGTCGTGCATGTATTTCCATGCGACACTTGAATTTGGCAACACGGGATAGGTTATGACATATGCCATGAAATTGATCCTAAGGCAAGATTAGAAAGACAATGAATGATAGAGATGCACAAAAGTAAATGGAACGTGTTTGGTAATGATAGCATTGTGGGCGAGCTAGCCTCCCCACTAGTGCATAACAATGTACTGATAACCCCACAGTCTGCTTGCAGGTAGCAGGAAACGTCGACAGGTACGGAGCTTCCCTCGAACGTGCTAAGGCGCGGAGCTATCTCTCGAGCCTTGGAGCGTTGCAAGGAGCTGGAGCACCATATACAGGACATAATGTATTGGAACATTGCCATGAATCATTCCATCTTGTAAGCCACTTGGCACGCCTTTTATGTTTCAGAGAGAGAGAGCTTGAGCGATTTGTAATATCGGCCTAGCACCGCTTGTAAACTTCTTGAATATCAATAAAGAATTTGAATTCGCTTCAATTTATGTTCATTTACTTTCCGCTGCAAATGGGGACACTCTGTGCGACTCTGTGGCCTATCTCAAATTGGCCGTTTCTGGACTTGGCCTTGCACGGGCGCAACCTAGGCCCGTGCGGCATCACGCCTTAGCGAGGACGATCGCTCCTGCGGGAGCGGAGAGTGACACAATATCTAAGAGTAAAGCTAACAGTCTAAACCTGAAACCTCAAGCTAAGTCATGACCCATCCTGTTCAACTAAGATCCCGCGCTCTGGCCCATATGGTAGAATTATATTCTGCAAGCATACCTGCAACTTATCCAGTCAGGGGCGGAGCAAAGTACAGTTCTAGGTAATGAAATATGAACATGACATGACATGAATAGAGTACAGAAGTACAGGAAATGAAATACAGGAATGAACATAAAAGTACAGGAAAGTAGTACATGAAATAAGTACAGGAACTATAGTACATGAATGTAAAGTACAGGAACATATAAAGTACATGAAATGTAACATACAGGAATGAAACTATAATCCTGTAGTACAAGACATGATAAGTGCACAATATTTGAAATACATCTAGTCCATGTGACCGGCTGGGGTGAGTACAAGAGCATGCACATGAGTACATAAATATGGTACGACTTAGGGCCCTCGTGCACGATGCGAGGCCTAAGCTAGGCACATGAGTATAGTAACCGGGATTGGTCACATGGCTAGTGTATTTCCCTACCTGACACTAATAAGTACTAGAACAAGAGTACATGAGTACAGGAGTACATGATGTCGTGCCATGACGTGTCACAAGAAAGAGTACAAGAATGTAAATACATAAAACCGTAGAAAAGTACTTGCCTTGCTCCGGGAAGGTACGAGTAATGAAGTAGATCTGTCTGTCCTCCTGAATTATAATTTAAGTACAAGTTGGTTAAGGTTATGCATAAAGGTATAGCTATCATATTATTTCTAAATAGTTTGGCTAATATGAATTAGTATAAGAAGTTCACAAATCTACATTAATTCTCAAAGTACTCTTATAACTAATATTCACATATTTTTATAGAACATATGTTAATAAAATTACTTAGATACATACACAAAAATTTACATGCAACTGAAAGTATATAGAAGAATTCTTGCACCAAATGTCACTATGGAATGTTATTATAATAACCCAAGGAGTATTGGTACCACCTAATACCACATATGGCCACCCATGTATACTAGAAATAATACTCAACTCAAACTTCCTTCAAGCCCTTCTAGGTCAAGTTTGCAATGCAACCCTTTACCACAAGCTAAAAAAATAACACAACTCTACCAGCTATGGAACACAACCTATATCCTACTGACTCTTGAAGCTGGACTTAAAAGTCATTCTAAACTTGGAAAGAAGTAGGGAAGAATGCTTATAAGGTCAAATCCCATGCTGTACATATATACAATAGTAGGAAACATGATTACTCATAACCAGCAAAATGAGTTACTCATTCCCAACTCAACTCTCCAACCCATTCTCCAATCATTTTAACATAATATTAGAACCAATCAGGAAAACTGGAGTAACATGGTTAGAGCTCACTATATAATACACAACCAATATTTCTCCAAACCTAGCAAGAATTATACACAAAGAGTTTAATATATGACAACCAACATTACATTACAACAGAGACTTATAGTACAATACTTGAACTTAACAATCATCTAATGTTCAAAAATATAAAGCAAGCCATCTCAGCAAGGTGAAGCATAGCAGGTCAAATTGGTTGAAATATTGCTACTGCGCCATTGGATGCAGACCCGACCTAATCCTTCCTGCAGTTGCAACTCCCACGACCCCATCGTCGATCATAACAGCGAACACATCCCCAACTAGACACGCATAGATGGTGCTTCCCCGGACACAACTGACAGGACACAAACTTGACACGAATACACGCCATTCCTACACTCGATCAGCACTACACAAGAATTTCCAGAGAACTAAAATAGAAACACGACAACTAGAAGGGAACAAATGGTGATACCTGAGTAAGGATGGCATCCTGGAGTGGAATCACAAGAACTGGAAACTGGACACGGCCTCCTCATGTCCGCGGGCGGATCAAGGTTCTGTTCGGGCATTTCAACAAACAGGTTCCGATCAGCGAAACGAAACAGAGCAATACAGGAAAATTTGGAAATTCTTTCCAAGAAAAACTTAGAGGGATCAAAACTCCAACGTTAAAAACTCACACAAATCGAACATCAACAAATCGATATAATCCACCCCCCTCGAACTTGCCCGATCCAAAACATCCAGGAGGAAAAACTCACAGTCGAAAAATTATCAAACACAGGAAAAATTTAGATCTGAGCCAAGTTGTTAAACTCACCAGTTCCAATAGATCGGTTGAACGAATTCCCTCGATCGAAATCCCTATTCGAAAGCATTGACAAGAATTTCGTATTGAGAACGATGATTTCTTCGAAATAAATTTCAAGGAAAACTGGGATCAAATACTCACCAGTTCCAATGGATCGAAAAGAAAACGGATCTTCAAAGCTTTGATGATTTCCTGGATCCAACCCTCTCGAACCCGTCTATCATCGGAGAATTAAATGGTCAGTTGCTGTGGAGTATCGCACGCGCCATCATCATCATCGTCATACCCCACCGTGGTATGTTGTTGCAGTCGCCAGCGTCGGGATCGTCGGTATCGGGATCGGAGAAGATTGAGATAGAGAAGATGGTCGAACATTAAAGAAATATAAGGAAAGAGAATGCTTTTCTCTATTCCTAAGCTGATGAATAAATAACCCAAAAGTACATTTCGTACTTAACCCCCTCCGCTCTCATGAATTTTACAAAGAGTTAAGAAAAAATCTCAGAAACCCCCTCCCCTTTTCGAATATTACAATAACTGTTGAGAAAACAGTTAAAAACTTTTATTATTATTATTATTATTATTATTATTTAAAAACAAAGATGAGGGAACCACTAAATTGGTTGTAACAAGTTTTTGAAATTGAAATTGCTCCTAAATTAAATTTTCTCCAAAATAGATCATCAAAATTATTAAATAAAAATATTAACCTTTTTATTTGAAACCTAAATCAACAATGGCTATTATTAGAAATCAAAATTTTATTTTCTCAAAATCGGGAAGTAGAGTTATAAATCTTATCCAGTCAGGAGTTGAGAGTCTTGCAAAGTCTGATACGAACCTTCTGTAATATCCTGCCAATCCTAAGAAACTTCACACATCTGCTACAGTCTTAGGCATTGGCCAACTTTCTACTGCTTCTACTTTCTTGGAATCTACTGCTACTCCCGCCCCTGATATGATGTGCCCCAAGAATAAAATATAATCCGTCCAAAACTCATACTTGCTGAGCTTGGCGTACAACTGGTTCTCTCTCAGAACCTGTAACACTTTCTTGAGGTAATCTCCATGCTCTTCTTCACTAGCTGAGTATGCGAGAATGTCGTCGAGGAACACAACGATAAATTGATCTAAGTATGGCATAAAGATGCGGTTCATCAAATCCAAAAATATTGCTGGAGCATTGGTCAAACCAAATGGCATAACTAAGAATTCGTAATGCCCGTACTTTGACCTGAATACCGTCTTGGGAATATCCTCTTCTCGAACTCTGACTTGATGATACCCTGATCGAAGATCTATCTTGGAAAAAACTCTTGCTCTGCTCAACTGATCAAACAAGTCGTTGATCCTTGGTAGTGGGTACTTGTTCTTTACTGTTGCTGCGTTGAGCTTTCTGTAGTCAATGCACAATCTTGATGACCCATCCTTCTTCCCTATAAGTACTACTGGTGCTGCCTATGGTGATTCGCTATCTCGAATGAACTTCTTTGCCTTCGGTTCCTCTATGTGCTGATATACCTTGGCCTGCTCTGAATCTAATATTCTGTAAACCCGATCCGATATCGGTTTAGTTCCAGGTGCCAATTCTATACTAAACTTAATATCTTTAACAGGTGGTAGACCTGGAAGTTCTTCGAGAAATACGTCAAGAAACTCTTCAACTACCTTTGGGACTTGAACTTCTTCCATTACCGTTACTATTCTTTGTTTATGTTGGTCTGTCTCTGACCTGACTAAGGTAAACCGCTTCTTACCCGGAATATTAAAAGATACACTTCCTCTACGACAATCTATTGTCGTATGACTGTTTCAGCCAGTCCATGCCTAAGATAACGTCGAAATTAACAACAAAAAATTCTATCAACCTGGCGGGTAAGGAACGCCCGTACACTACAACTCTACACGCTAGAATAACTCTACTAACTCCTACGAGTCCATTACCAGTGAGTATATTCAACCTCCCTGGCAATGCCTTGAATTCCATTCCTAGTTGTGTCATAAATTGTGCAGATATAAATGAGTGTGATGCTCCCGAATCAAACAATGCTACTGCGGGATATGAGACGACTAGAATGTTACCTGCCACAACATCTCTCGATGCCAATGTCTCTTCCAAGGACAGATTAAATGCCTGTCCTCGGTCTCCTTGTTGGTTCCCATGCTGCAGCCTAGCCTGGTGTTGCTGCTGGCCCCTTGTCACCCCCAGTTTTTAGGAACGGAGGTATTTTTGTTATTTTGTACTTTTGAATATTTTTGAAATTTATTTTATTAATTATGATATTGTTTTGGGGTTATTTGAGTCGGGTTCGAATTTCAGCTCATTCCGACTTGTATCGGGGACCCGGGGTAGCTTAGACTCTGATCGAGACCCAACTGGAACCGACCAACTTGTCATGACCAAACCCAGATATTTATATTTGACTAATCCCATTTGATTTTAGTGGGATTAGGGATTAGAATTAGATTTAGAACTTGAAATTAGGAGTTTTCAAGTTACCATTTTGACCCCAACTCAAACCACTCATTTCTTTGACTTGGAGGGCATTTTGGTCAATTGCCAAATGCCCCCAACCCTCTAGGATGTGGCCGGCTATGTATGGAGCACCCCCTCTCCTTTGCTTCACTCCAAAGCAACCTTTCTCTCTCTATTTTATTTCTATCTACAACTTTCTCCCTCTTGTTCTTCCCCAAATTTCTAGAGAGCAACTCTATTGATTTTATCTCCAAATCCACCATTTCTTCTACCAAATATTCTTATTTTCTCTTCTACTCCATGAAAGGAAGGAGCTAGCCAAGTTTGGGAGGATTCGGAGCTCGTTCGTGTCCTTTTGAAATCTCTACGTGTCGGTGTCGAGTCGGAAAGCTTTTCATTTGAATCTCTCTCCCGGAAGGTATAATCTCTCCTCTAATCCACCCCTACATGCATTAGGAATATTTTGAACCCGTAGGAATGACCCCCATGGTTGTATCTCCATTTGTGTCCATTTCGTGTCCATTTGGAGGTCATAGGAGTGTCCTTTGTGTTGTGCTTTGTGTCCATGTGAGAAACCCCCAATTTTGGACACACCATGTGGTTAATATTGTGTGATTGATTATTCTTATTTTAATTTCAGATTTAGATATTGTTCTTGTGCGTCCCTAAATATATATATATATATATATATATATATATATATATATATATATATATATATATATATATATATATATTATTTTGTGTCCCTATGTGTATTTTCATGAGTGTGTGTGCTTGTGCGAGGGGGTGTGTGTGTTTGAGTGTGTATGTGCCTATGTATATATGTATGTATATATATATATATATATATATATATATATATATATATATATATATATATATATATATATATATATATATATATATATATATATATATATATATATAGACACGTGTGTGTGTATGTATTTATATATATAGATGTGTGTGTATGTGTCTACATATATAGAGTATATATATATATGTGTATGTATATATATATAGATAGATAATTAGATAGTTGTATATATATATATATATATATATATATATATATAGAGAGAGAGAGAGAGAGAGAGAGAGAGGGAAGGAAGTAGTGAAAGAAGTAGAAGAAGATGAAGAGAATAAGCCACAGCAGCAGCAATAGCACTAGCAGGAGCAGTAGTAGCATGAGAATGAGGAGGAGAATGGGAAGGAGAATAAGGAGAAGAATAGGAGTTTGAGAATAAATCAGATATGGGTTGTAAGGGTTGGTAATGATTAGAAATAGTCGTCTAGACCTAGTATTGACCTTGGTTGACCACGGTTGACTTTTAGACCAAAAGTCAACTATGGGTCAACACTTTATCCAATTTAGTTCCAAATTCCATTAGACTTGAACGGTTGACCAAAAGTCAACTGTTAGTCACCATTGACCTAGGGTTGACCTAGAGTTGACCTAGAGTTGACCAGTTGATCAAAACTCAACTGTAGGCTAACTCTTGACCCCGTTTGACTTTCTTCGACTTGTTTTGACCTATGATGACTGGTATGACCTAGAGTTGACTTAGTCTGACTTAGATTGACTTGATATAACTTGATTTGACCTAGATTAACTTGACAAGACTTAGTGTGACTCAGTGAGACCTAGTTTGACTTGGATTGACTTCTAGTGACCTTGTTTGACCTTGGTTGTCCTAGTGTGACCTAGTTTAGCTTGGTGTGACTTAGTTTGACCTAGTTTTGACTTAGACTTGCATATCATGATTAGATTAGCTTTCCTTTTATTATTAAACCATTTTTTGACTTGTAGTATCTCATCTTTAGGTCTGTGATTACTCTGAGCGTCTGTTCACCTTATCAGCTCAGGACCACAGGCGAGTACATTCACTGATAGTTTTTATTGTCTTGATATTTGCTATATCCGATTCAGTTGTAGTGTCTTATTTGATTCTCAGTCACGATAGTTCACAGACTAGTATTGTCGGATTCCTGTCATGAGATGTCATTTATGGATTTCTTGGGATACTTGTACTTGCTTGGTCTTGATTCTTGTACTTGTATTGACGTCGATTCCTGAAGAGGACTTGCTCCCCTCTTAGGGAATCACGCGTCATGACGTGCTATGTCCGGATCCGTATACTATTCGGGGAATGGGGAATATTATAGATAGTGTGATCAATGCCCACCTTGAGTTACTACTTGTATCATAGCTATACCCTCACCTCACGATGGGTATAGCCTGACCTGTGCTACTACTTGCTCCATAGCTTACCATTCCGGCCAGACCGAGTCCACGTACTTGTAGCCGGTCGGCTGGAAGCCTGATTCTTGACCCATACCTATCACATTAGGCTATAATATTCGAGGCACATTTTATATTTACTTTTCTTATCATATATCCTGTTCTGTTCTACATTCAGTACTTTCTCACCATGCATGATATACAGTTACTCACATGCTCTACATGCCTTTACATTGTATCTTGATTGAAGACTAAGTTCTGCTCGGGAGAAGAGTTACAACCCCGGTCCTTGTTTGGTTTAAGGGTTGTAACTCGGCTTCCGAACGGTTCCCAAGTCTTCATATATCTTTGTCTTGTAGTTCATTATACTGTCTCTTATAGAATTTGTCAATTCACATGGAACTGCTGTTAGCGCTTGTACTTGCTCATTTTCCTGACAGGATACCGTTATGATATTTTACAGATGATTCAGAGGTTGATTGCCCGACCTATTATGGGGACGGGTTAGATAGAGTAGACTTGGACCGTGGCTTGTTAGTAGAGCCACTAGACTTTGTTCACCATGAGTAGTGTAGTTTAGTTAGGTTTGTCTGGCCTGCGAGCCATCTAGTACTCTTCAGACTATAGTATTATATTATATTCTGTGATGTTATGTTTAGTTTTGGACTTGTGTGGATCTCGAACTTATTTCCTGCTTCATCTATCATATTTCCTTTCCATGCTATCTACCTTAGTTTTATATTTGTGATTGAGACTGTATTGCTATGTCACCTCCATTCGGAGTGTATATACTGTACAGGTACCTTTATCTGTTTAGTTGTAGTATTTCTAGATGACCTAGACAGCGTTCTACCGCCGCTGCTGCGACGTAGGCTAGACGTACCCACTTCTCGTGCCCCTAATCAGGGTGTGGGTCGTGACACATTTTTGTGGTGGCCCATGCAGGTCAGTGTCGCAATTATTGCGATCTCGTAATGGTGCTCGACTTAGAGTGCTAATTATGAGCCTGCGACTAGGACATAGGATCTAGGATATGATAGGAGTTACTCATTCACATTTTAGGAAAATTCTGATCTTTTGATTACCATGACAACTCTTCTTACATTTGAATTTAATTGTCCTCCTTTGATAATATCTTATCTTGTGCCATATTGATCTCTTGGGTTCAATTCGTCCTTAGGATGACAGTGACTCGTTCTCAGGCAGGGTCTAGTACAGTTCCAGAAAGGTCAGATCTGGGAGGTCTTCCACCTCCAGTAGAGGGAGCTGCAGTTCAGGGAGCTTCCATCTCAGTTCCTGTCCTTCAGACGGGAGCAGCAGCGACGGTTTCAGGAGGTCTTCCACCTCCAGCAGCGGGACCGTCCATGGTCGTTCCTGATATTCTTCCACCGTCGCCTCCGCTACCGACAGATACTCAGGGGATGATGGCCCTTCTGCAGCGGATATTGCAGACTCAGAGCGTACAGGCAGATCTATTACGACGAAGCATGGAGTGTTGACACAAAGTCACAGTCAACCAAATATTGATAACATTGACTAAATAATATTTATAATAATTCAATACGACACACGACGCTCAAGTCAGACGACAGCTCAGTCTCAGCTTCTCAGTTATATTTGAGTCTGTATTTTACATTTTGTTGAGTCTAGACTGATGTAAACTGTGTCATGCTGAGCTCTTGAGACTTGACCTATAGCCTACCCAATAATCCTCAAACTCCACCATCCAGAAAAATACCCACTGGCCACTTAGACCAGCTCTGTGCTCTGGAGACAGAGTTCGGGCCGAACTCTGCCTCCACACAGAGTTCGGGCCGAACTCTGTCCCCTAAAAATCAGCATCCCTAATTTTAGGGTTAGCTGGTTGCTAGTTGTCCAACGGCCAAATATTTGAAATTTCCTACCCGAATTCTGGCCGAATTCTGCCTACAAAAACCTTATAAATAGGCCATGAATTCTCTCATTTCAAATCATCCAATCTTCTCTTCTCTTCTCTCTTATAGCTCAATAAGCCATACCCTTCCCATCTACTAGCCACAAGCCTCCTAAGTCTCGAGTGCTCAGCATCTCTCCATTAGGATTCTTGTGCAAGAGTTGAAGAAGTCGCTTGGACAATTCCAAGCAAATCGCCACTGCGATCCTCTGTAAGAAGTTGACGTGCTCTTCTGAAGTAAAGGCACGGGTTGTAAACTACTATTTCATAAATAGTGAATTTAATCCTGAGCTAGAGTTCTCAGGCCTGGATCCTAGTCCTCCACGAGGGAAACCAGGTTAAAATCGCTGTATTTGCGTATGCTTTCTTGCTCTTCATTTACTTTCGGCATTTTACTCTGATTATTTATAATTCGTGAAAGAGTTAATTTTTAATTGGTTATTTTTTATATAAACTCTATTCACCCCCTCTAGAGTTGCCATCTGTTCTTCAATTGGTATCAGGCTGGCCATGACGGAGTGCAGCAGGCTAGAGGAGGCCAGCAGGGACGAGCTTTCACCATGACAGTTGAGCCCACTCAGGCAGTAACAGAGCAGATAGCAGGTTCCAATCTTTCGATCTCATTTCCGCATTTGCTTCCTTATAAACTGTCTTGAACTTCGATTCTATCTGTTCCTTGATCGTTGGATGAAATTTTGTCCTTGTGATGTGATATTCTTCTGAGATAAGTCGTATGGGCTAGGTTGCCTCGATTATGAGATTTTAGAATCCTCTAGGGTCATGCTAGCTGGCAGAGTGAGGACATATAGTCGGACTATGGACGTATTTTTCGGGTGTAGGAATTTAAGGTTTTTGCTGCCAAGCTAGCGGCAATACAAAAATTTTAAATACCATAATTCTATAGGTATGTACCTTAGTCAAGGACTCTGTGATTATCGTAGCCTTGCTCACTAGCATGACGGAGATTCTGAGTATCATGATGATTGGACAGACGCATACGATTATCGATTGCATGATTTTTTTGTGTTTACTTGTTTTAAAATTTTGAGGATGATTTTTTAAGGTGGATAGACTTATAGCACCCAGTTTCTATTTTAGAGTAATTTTAAATTTATAATTTTAGTCATTTAATTCATGCTTTGATTTTGAGATTTTAAATCATTTTAAATTTTAAGTCAGGATTTTTTATTTTAATGATTTACTAGTGAAACCTTAGAGACTGTTTGACTTGGGATATTTTTAGTATCATTTCTGGCCCAAGTGTATTTTGGTCATTGGACCTCTTTGATTTATTTTGATATTTTGCATTGGTGATTGTTGATTTGGCTTTTGATAGGTGAGATTTTGTGATGGTTTCGTGTCCGTGTCGGACACGTAACAGTTTTTATTTGCAAGTGTTGTTGGGTCTTAAGAGATTTTATTTTGCTGAATTTTTTTTCTTTGGAAGTATTCAAGAGGGATTGTTTTATGCGTGTGTTTTTCTGTGATTGCTTTGTTTTAATTTCGAGGACGAATTTTTTTAAGGTGGATAGATTTGTCACCCCCAGTTTTTAGGAACGGGGGTATTTTTGTCATTTTGTACTTTTGAATATTTTTGAAATTTATTTTATTAATTATGATATTATTTTGGGGTTATTTGAGTCGGGTTCGAATTTCAGCTCATTCCGACTTGTATCGGGGACCCGGGGTAGCTTAGACTCTGATCGGGACCCAACTGGAACCGACCAACTTGTCATGACCAAACCCAGATATTTATATTTGACTAATCCCATTTGATTTTAGTGGGATTAGGGATTAGAATTAGATTTAGAACTTGAAATTAGGAGTTTTCAAGTTACCATTTTGACCCCAACTCAAACCACTCATTTCTTTGACTTGGAGGACATTTTGGTAAATTGCCAAATGCCTCCAGCCCTCTAGGATGTGGTCGGCTATGTATGGAGCACCCCCTCTCCTTTGCTTCACTCCAAAGCAACCTCTCTCTCTCCATTTCATTTCTATCTACAACTTTCTCTCTCTTGTTCTTCCCCAAATTTCTAGAGAGCAACTCTATTGATTTTATCTCCAAATCCACCATTTCTTCCACCAAATATTCTTCTTTTCTCTTCTACTCCATGAAAGGAAGGAGCTAGCCAAGTTTGGGAGGATTCGGAGCTCGTTCGTGTCCTTTTAAAATCTCTACGTGTCGGTGTCGAGTCGAAAAGCTTTTTCATTTGAATCTCTCTCCCGGAAGGTATAATCTCTCCTCTAATCCACCCCTACATGCATTAGGAATATTTTGAACCCGTAGGAATGACCCCCATGGTTGTATCTCCATTTGTGTCCATTTTGTGTCCATTTGGAGGTCATAGGAGTGTCCTTTGTGTTGTGCTTTGTGTCCATGTGGGAAACCCCCAATTTTGGACACACCATGTGGTTAATATTGTGTGATTGATTATTCTTATTTTAATTTCAGATTTAGATGTTGTTCTTGTGCGTCCCTATATATATATTATTTTGTGTCCCTATGTGTATTTTTATGGGTGTGTGTGCTTGTGCAAGGGGGTGTGTGTGTTTGAGTGTGTATGTGCCTATGTATATATGTATATATATATATTATATATATATATATATATATATATATATATATATATATATATATATATATATATATATATATATATATACGTGTGTGTGTGTGTGTATTTATATATATAGATGTGTGTGTATGTGTCTACATATATAGAGTATATATATATATGTGTGTGTATGTATATATATAGATAGATAATTAGATAGTTGTATATATATATAGAGAGAGGGAAAGAAGTAGTGAAAGAAGTAGAAGAAGATGAAGAGAATAAGCCACAGCAGCAGCAATAGCACTAGCAGGAGCAGCAGTAGCATGAGAATGAGGAGGAGAATGGGAAGGAGAATGGGAAGGAGAATGAGGAGGAGAATGGAAAGGAGAATGAGGAGAAGAATGGGAAGGAGAATGAGCAGGAGAATGAGGAGGAGAATAGGAAGGAGAATGAGGAGGAGAATGGAAAGGAGAATGAGGAGGAGAATGAGAAGGAGAATAGGAAGGAGAATGAGAAGGAGAAGAATAGGAGTTTGAGAATGAATCAGATATGGGTTGTAAGGGTTGGTAATGATTAGAAATAGTCGTCTAGACCTAGTATTGACCTTGGTTGACCACGGTTGACTTTTTAGACCAAAAGTCAACTATGGGTCAACACTTTACCCAATTTAGTTCCAAATTCTATTAGACTTGAACGGTTGACCAAAAGTCAACTGTTAGTCACCATTGACCTAGGGTTGACCTAGAGTTGACCTAGAGTTGACCAAAGTTGACCAAAAGTCAACTGTAGGCTAACTCTTGACCCCGTTTGACTTTCTTCGACTTGTTTTGACCTATGATGACTGGTATGACCTAGAGTTGACTTAGTCTGACTTAGATTGACTTGATATAACTTGAATTGACCTAGATTGACTTGACAAGACTTAGTGTGACTCAGTGAGACCTAGTTTAACTTAGATTGACTTCCAGTGACCTTGTTTGACCTTGGTTGTCCTAGTGTGACCTAATTTAGCTTGGTGTGACTTAGTTTGACCTAGTTTTGACTTAGACTTGCATATCATGATTAGATTAGCTTTTCTTTCATTATTAAACCATGTTTTGACTTGTAGTATCTCATCTTTAGGTCTGTGATTACTCTGAGCGTCTGTTCACCTTATCAACTCAGGATCACAGGCGAGTACATTCACTGATAGTTTTTATTGTCATGATATTTGCTATATCCGATTCAGTCATAGTGTCTTACTTGATTCTCAATCATGATAGTTCACGAACTAGTATTATCGGATTCCTGTCATGAGATGTCATTCCTGGATTTCTTGGGATACTTGTACTTGCTTGGTCTTGATTCTTGTTCTTGTATTGACGCCGATTCCTGAAGAGGACTTGCTTCCCTCTTAGGGAATCCCGTGTCATGACGTGCTATGTCCGGATTCGTATACTATTCGGGGAATAGGGAATATTATAGATAGTGTGATCAATGCCCACCTTGAGTTACTACTTGTATCATAGCTATACCCTCACCTCACGATGGGTATAGCCTGACCTGTGCTACTACTTGCTCCATAGCTTACCATCCCGGCCGGACCGAGTCCACGTACTTGTAGCCGATCGGCTGGAAGCCTGATTCTTGACCCATACCGATCACATTAGGCTATAATATTCGAGGCACATTTTATATTTACTTTTTTTGTCATATATCCTGTTCTATTTTACATTCAGTACTTTCTCACCATGTATGATATACAGTTACTCACATGCTCTACATGCCTTTACATTGTATCTTGATTGAAGACTAAGTTCTGCTCGGGAGAAGAGTTACAACCCCGGTCCTTGTTTGGTTTAAGGGTTGTAACTCAGCTTCCGAACGGTTTCCAAGTCTTCATATATCTTTGTCTTGTAGTTCATTATACTGTCTCTTATAGAATTTGTCAATTCACATGGAACTGCTGTTAGCGCTTGTACTTGCTCATTTTCTGACAGGATACTGTTATGATATTTTACAGATGATTCAGAGGCTGATTGCCCGACCTATTTTGGGGACGGGTTAGATGGAGTAGACTTGGACCGTAGCTTGTTAGTAGAGCCACTAGACTTTGCTCACCCTGAGTAGTGTAGTTTAGTTAGGTTTGTCTGGCCTGCGAGCCAGCTAGTACTTTTCAGACTGTAGTATTATATTATATTCTGTGATGTTATGTTTAGTTTTGGACTTGTGTGGATCTCGAACTTATTTTCTGCTTCATCTATCATATTTTCTTTCTATGCTATCTACCTTACTTTTACATTTGTGATTGAGACTGTATTGCTATGTCACCTCCATTCGGAGTGTATATACTGTACAGGTACCTTTATCTGTTTAGTTGTAGTATTTCTAGATGACCTAGACAGCGTTCTACCGCCGATGCTGCAGCGTAGGCTGGACGTACCCACTTCTCGTGCCCCTAATCAGGGTGCGGGTCGTGATACCCCTGCCTTGCTGATGTTGGGGTGGTCTTTGTTGTTGCTGCATCGACGGTCCCTGCTGCCGAAACATCTGAGCATATGACATCAACGGACGTTGTGCCAACGGTCTCACTACTACTACTGGTCCTTGATACTGGCTTGCCCTGGTGCTGGCAGCAGAGGAAATTGTTGCATTGGTCCTCCTGAGGTAGAAATCCGATGATATGGACTTCCAGATATCAAACAATGTCCGGTCAATGCCCAACACACACCTCTAGTGTGTCATGCCTTTCCATAATAGGTACAGCCCACCGGGGGTTGCTGGTTCTTCCTCTGTTGTTGTTGTTGTCTTGTTGGTGGTGCTGGCCCTCGTACTGCCACATTGTGAATGCGAATGCCAAGAGATTGTACTATTATTCATGGTGCTACTCCCCCTCCCCCTTCAATCTGATTGTGAGACCTCTTCTGACCTCCAATCCTTGATGTGATCCTCTGGATGGTGATCTCATGCCTCCGAGTTGCCGTCAATACATCATCGAAAGTCTGGTGTGCTCCTCTATCAATTGCAAAAGTTCAAGATGGAACCCTTGATCAAATCTCGTAGCCCTCTGGCTCTCTGTTGCTACCATCTCCGGGGCGAACCTACTCAGTCTGCAGAACTCTGCTGCATAAGCATCCACTGTCTTGCCAGCCTGCTTGAGGTTGATAAACTTCTGTTGTAGCTCGAACTGTGCCACAACTCCATAGTACTTCATCTTGAATCTCGCAGTAAAATCATCCCAAGCTATAGGACGTCTGATGCCCACTTCTTCTGATTCCCACTAATCACGTACGAGGTCCTGAAGTAACAGCTTCACTTGATCTACACGTTCTTCCATCAGAACCTTAGCCGCTGTCAGAATAGCCTCGATGTCCTTAAGCCATGCATCCGCCGAAATAGCATCTTATGTGCCTTCGAAATAATGGGGGTTGTACTTGCAGAATTTGGTTGACGCCCCTAAATCAGTCCTCACTCCTCTTTCCAAAGCCGTCTGCAATCCTTGGTTGAGTAATACATTCTGCTCTTGCAGCTGAGTGTGTATGTGTTGCTGGGCTAACATCTGATGTTGCTGAGTAGCCATCATCCCTCTTATGATTTACAGAACGGCCGGTGTGTCTACTGCCAAAGGGGTAGGCGGAACTGTTGGTGGTATTGGAACCTCCGGATACTGCGGTCCAGTTGTTGGTTCCACTATCACCTCTTCTTGGATGTTCTCTTGAGGTAGTACTGGTCTTTGTTGCTGATCAACATGGTCATATTGTTCGTATTGCCCTTGTTGTTGCTGTCCAGCTCTGACAGATGCGGACTAGGTGTCCCTAAAAAAGGGACAAGAGAACAATCAAATGATCAGACAGGAAAGATTAATGAAGTCAAAGGATACCGGAATGTCAAGCTAGGATCGAGAGTAACGAATCATGAGATCAAGGGAAAACATGTGTGATTGAGACATCCTATAAACTAAAACACCCCACAAGTCTGAAATCAGACCTGCATGGGCCACCACTAAAACTTTGTCACGCCCCAAAACCAGAATACCGAAGAGCGGGAGAATGACTCAGCCAGCTACGTATTACGGGTAGATGAATACCGTATAATATGATCAATGCCGTCTAAAAGACGAGGGGGTGCATACTACATGAAAGTCTCACTAGTGTTACTCAACATCTATTGTCCAAATCATTCAATGAAAAGCAGTAAGTAGAGAACATATAAGAATGAGCAGTACGACGTCCCAAACGCTCAGTCAAAATGTTCTTGAGATCTGGCTTTACAAAACATAGCCAGATGATATAACAAGGTATACACATTGTTATCAGCTGCAGTCTGACTTAGTTATAATTATGTAAAATTAAGTGCAAGACAGTCTGACTAACATATCGGTGCCAAGCGGCAAAAGTAAAGTAAGTAGCAAAATGAGCATGGAAGCAAGGAACCCACTCGTGTCCTCCTGCGATCATCCCTCTAGTATTGACCATCTTGGGGGTGGAAGTAAGCTGAGTCCTCGGAAGCTGGCTCTAAATCTGGCCATGCAAAACCAGAGAGGTTAGACCTCAAATAGCAAGTACCACAAAGGAAGCACGACATGAAAAATTAGAACCAGTGATAAGGGTTAAGAATATGATAAATAATGTCTCTGTTTGCTACTGGGATTCACACAACATCACGATACTTCAAGCCAACTTTCCAACCAAACAATAACAGAAGTTGACCCATCATATCCTGACATTCTGCTCATCTTAGTAGTTAACATAGTAGGTACAGTACACAAACAAATCAATTTAAACGGCAGTACAACTACTACGACTTGCTAACTGTAAGTTCCAAGTTGTCCTGGAAATATGCAATAAGGGATTCCTCAGTTCTTACAATGTACAAGCAAGGCTAGTCTACCCAATAATCAATTGCGCCAATCATGAATTAGACGTGTCCCAGCGGAACGCCCGTCATCAATATACAGAAAATATAAACAGATACTACTCCCTGCCTGTATGGCAGATTTACAGTATCCGTGGGAACCAGACGGCATATCGAGGCACTGATTGTCCCGAGATGGCTGCCATGTAAGAACTCGAGAATCCATTCTCTTCATACAATAGTTATTTTATTTAACTTAATAGTCCCTACGTTAATTGAAATCTCATGCCATGGATCATGGTCATTCAGAATGAGTACTTTCGTACAGAGTACGATATGCATAACTCTACAACGCCTGTGCGGTTAGATTGTAGGTCTTACATAGCGTAATACAACAATCAAACCTAGCCACAGAATAATCATGCCTTGACCGTAAGGTACACATGCTGCTTTTGTAGAAATAAGTTGAAGTCTGTACGTGTCCGTATGCCAATGTTCGGGATCGGCTAGTCGATTGCAATGGCTCATGGTTAATATATGAACGTGTCTCATTCAATTCAATAAGACGACTAGCCAGTCTTTTAGTTCCAACTAGGAACACATGATCAATTATTAGTTGAAGTAACAATCAATGTCAATTCGTGATAAGGCATGAAAGTCAAACTAGTATCTAGTATGGTCGAGTCTATAACTCTCAGGGTTAAGTTCCAGTCATACTGGGTATCCACACTCCACACAACAATATGTATTAAAATATTAACATGCAACAAGTGGCACAATCCAACGAAATGCGCGAGATAGGTCAAAGAGCATAATGTAAACGGATGGTGCGAGAGACAAGACAAAATGCTCGAATTCGGCGAATCGCACGGTCTAAGATAACTGGAGTGCACTGATCACTGTGGGGGCATAGACTGTATGTAGGTGCATAGACTGCATGTGGGCGCATAGACTGCATGTGGGCGCATAGTGCCTTTGGGCGCATAACATGCCTTCGGTCGCATAGTGCCTTTGGGCGCATAGCATGCCTTTGGGCGCATAGTGCCCTTGGGCGCATAGTGCCTTTGGGCGAATAGTGCCTTTGGACGCCTAGTATGCCTTTGGGCGCATAGCATGCCTTTGGGCGCATAGTGCTTTTTGGCACATAACATGCATGCCGCTACACTAGCAAGCTTCAGCCATGGAGCTTCAAAAACTTCCAATGGCCATAACTTGGGCTACCGGACTCGGAATTGGGCGAAATAAAAGTCAAAATTGACTAGAATTAAATTCTCTACAACATGGAAGAACTTGTTTTTGAAAACAACAAAGTTTGATAAATCAAAACTATGAAAACCCATAAAATCTAAAACTTAAAACCTAGATCTACACACAACCATCCATGGAAATCAAAAGCTTCAAGACCTAAACTTGTAGAGGAAGAGGAGAAAAACAATATAGACTAAAAATAAATGGAGATGCATGAAATCCCTCATGGTGTGCAAGATGTACTTGCCTCTCCAAAGGGGTTAGGGTTTTAGTGGAGGAAAGAAATGAGAGTTTGTGAGGAGAGAGAAAGAAAAGGGGTATAAATATCTAGTCCAAGTTAATCTCCACCACCCATTCCTTCCTACAAAATCTAGGCCATCCATCCCTTATCATGATGAACCAAGCTAAACCAAGTTGGTTCAACATGAACAAAATAAACCTAGAGCTAAGCAAAAGCAGAAGATAAAATACAGAAAAATAATTAGCATAAAATTAAAGGAATTAAATACAGAACAAATGCATGATAAATATTAAATAAATACATTCAAGCAGTACACGTATTAAAATACATATTCTGGAAACGAGAGGTGACACCGGGATGATATTATAGGTTGATGTCGTAATCCACAAGTAGCTCTAACCATCTTCTCTGACGCATATTAAGATCCTTCTGGGTAAACACATACTTAAGACTCTTATGGTCAGTAAAAATCTCTACCCGATCTCCATACAAATAATGCATCCATAAATTGAGTACGAAAACCACCGCTGCTAACTCTAAGTCGTGGGTTGGATAATTTCTCTCATGATCACGAAGCCGACGTGACGCATAAGCTACTACTTTATCATGATGCATAAAGACGCATCCCAATCCCTTGCCAGAAGCGTCACAATAGACTAAAAATTCTCCAATCCCATCTGGAAGCGTGAGAATAGGAGCCGTCATCAATCTTCGCTTCAACTTCTCGAACGAACTCTGACACTCTGCTGTCTAAGCAAACTGCACATCCTTCCGGGTCAACTGCGTCAATGGTACTGAAATTCGAGCAAAATCTGACACAAACCGCCGGTAATAGTCGACCAATCCTAGAAAACTCTAAACTTTTGCGACGGTGCTAGGTACTGCTATGTCTCTATAGCCACTATCTTTTGGGGGTTAACTTCCACTCTACCTCTGGTGATGATGTGACCTAAGTACGAAATACGATCCAGCCAAAATTTGCACTTACTGAACTTCGCGTACGACTGGTGCTATCTGAGAATCTGAAGAACTACACGAAGATGCTGCTGATGCTCCGCCTCATTTTTGCTATAGACTAAGATGTTGTCTATGAACACTATCACGAACTGGTCCAAATAGGACATGAAGATACGATTCATGAGGTCCATAAATACGGCTGGTGCATTGGTCGCTCCAAATGGCATAACAAGGAACTCCCGATGTCCATATATATATCTGAATGCTGACTTCGGGATGTCTTGCCCTATGACTCTTATCTGATGGTACCCTGACCGCAAGTCAATCTTCGAGAATACTGCTGCCCCACTGAGTTGATCAAATAAATCATCTATCCTTGGTAGAGGATATATGTTCTTGATTGTTACATAATTTAAGGTACGATAATCAACACTTAATCTTAATGTACCATCCTTCTTTTTCACAAGAAGCATCGGGGCTCCCCAAGGTGATCCACTAGCAAGAATGAATCCCTTGGTTCTGAGTTTTTCAATCATCTTGTACAAGATCTCCAATTCTGAAGGTGCTATCCTGTAGACTCTCTTTGACACTGGTGCCATCCCTGGAATCAAGTCGATAGTGAACTCTCTCTCTCTCTCCGGTGGCATACCTGAAAGCTCTTCGGAAAACACATCAGGAAACTCTTCTACTACTCTGAGAAATTGAACTACCTCTACTACTGCCATCCGCAATACTGGTGGAGAAGGTTCTACTTCGCCTCTGGAAAATGAAAACTCTTCTTCACCGGGAATACCAAAAATAATCCTGCCAACATGGTAGTACATTCTTGCGTATTGATCCTTCAACCAATCCATTTCAAGGACCAAATCATAATCGGCCATCGAAAATTCTATCAATCTAGCAGAAAACTCTCTACCGCTGACTACGATTCGACACGAGGAATAGACTCTATCTACCCCCATAAGACCATTACCAGTAAGTATATTGAGCCTTACTGATAATGACTCGGGCTCTAATCCTATCCGTGTTGTAAATTGTGCAGACATAAATGAATGCGATGCACCGAATCAAATAATACTGATGCTGGAAAATAGTTAACGAGAATGGTACATGCTACCACCTCACTTGAAGCTAACTCTTCTGCTACGGTCAGAGCCATAGCCTGACCTTGCCCTCTTGGTGCTGGTCCCCTCTACTGGTGACCTCTCTGTCTATTCTGAATCTGAACCTGGGCATACTGTTGAGCCTGAGGCGACAATGGCCTCGGAGGCTGGTACTACTGCTGCACTAGTGCTGGACTTCTAACCGATGGACTGGTTAGATTTGATGACGATGGACTGGCCCTATTCGGACAGGACCCTATCTTGTGATCCGGTGCCCCACAAGCCAAGCACAATCTATGTGCTCTGCGACACTCTGATACTACATGTCATAGCTTTCCACAATGAGAGCAGCCCATTGCGAAAAACTGCTTCTGCTTCTGTTGCTGAGGATACGTCGGCGTCGAGTGCTGAACCGACGAAACTGTGGTCGCCCTCCTAGGAGCTCAAAGCCCTAGCTATCGGGACTGGTGCTGAAGACTGGGACACCTGCCCATGAGACCTCTTCCGTCCTCCGCTTCTATCTACAATCCTCTGTGAAGTATACTCATGCCTCTTTGCTGCTCGTAAGACGGCATCAAACATCTGGTGCTCAAACTGCTCCACTGATATGATAATCTCTAGGTGGAGCCCCTGCTGGAATCGCTAGGCTCGATCCAATTCGGTTGCCACCAAGGTAGGAGCAAACCGACTGAGTCTAAAAAACTCGGTCGCGTATCCATCGACCGTCCTGCCCATCTGCTTAAGATTGGTGAATCTCGTCAGCAGATCATACCGAGCTACTGCATCGAAGTACTTGGTCTGGAACTTGTTACTGAATACTACCCATGAGACAGACGTCGGTAATTCAACTTCTAGCATCGCCCACCAGCTGTGGGCTAAGTCTAATAACTGCATGTGCACAATGGCCACCTTCTCATCCTCAGGAATCCTAGCTGCTTCCAGGATAACCTCTGTGTCCTGAAGCCATGCATCAGCAGCAATAGCATCTTCACTGCTATCAAAGAAAGGAGGGTTCAGATGCTTGAAGCTGTTGGCCGCATTGTTCCCTTGGTAACCAACTCTGCCCATGGCATCTTGTACTGTATGGTGCAGGGCATAGCCCCGACGATCTTGAGATGCAAGCAATTCCCTGATGAGACCCACCAGGGTTCCATTATCAGGCTCTGTAGGTTGGACTGGCTGAACTGGGGGCTCTGGATCCCCGGAATACATGACTCGAGAGGCCGCTCCAGAGTGCTGGGTTTGGTCTCCAGGTTGTTGTTGGTCCACTGGAGGTGCTCCGCCTTGCTGATCGGTAGGACCATAAATAATGTCACTGAAGAAACGGCATGGGAAACAATAAGGAAGGACCATGATAGATCGAGGATATAAACATGTGATCAGGTCAAGATTTCAGAAAGATTAGAAGACGAGAGTAGAGATCAAGGACGAGTGCTGATTAAGACATCTATTCAGTAAAACCCTCACACATCTTGATTTACAAGACCTGTATGGGCCACCACTTAAATCGTGTTACGCCCAAAAACCAGAATACTAGAGAGCGGGGGACAGACACAGCCAGCTACGTACATTGAAGTGTAATCCACCTCGATGTACGGTCATGGCTGTCTAGATACATGAGAGTTTTACTACAAGCCAACAGTCACTTATGGTCAAGAATAATCCTAGTGTCTCAATCTCAAACAAACAAGTAAATGTAACAAGATGGTAGATCATCAGACATACAAAGTAAGGTATCCAATATATTACATATTCATATGATCATGAAGCTAGTCATACAAAATACGAAGACTAGCAAGAGTTTAAGTCATACATGATCAACCCTAGAATTTGTCAATCATGTTACAGCCCTTAGGTAGACAGGAATGTAATTTAACACGAGCTAACACTTGCTCGGCGGCTAAACACCTAAAATGAATAATTTATAATAGAGTGAGAGAGCAAAATAAAACACACTCGTTGCCAGGGTTGCACCTAGTGTTCACCATCTGGCTGGAAGGCAGGGAGATCCTCGGAAACTACTCCGAAATCTGGCCATACAAAACCAGCTGGGTCAGACCCCAAAAAGAGCAAGTGTCACAAGAGAGGCTTCACTTAAGAACTAAAACCAGCATAATAGAACATAAATACATCAATGATAACAGAATACATGAGTTAGAGAAACAAGACGATAAACGATAAGATAAATAAAGGACTATTCCAGTAGCCAAGTTACAACCCGTAAACCAAACAAGGACCGGGGTTGTAACCTTTCACCTGAACAGAACTTAGTCTCTAACCAATTATAGATAAGGAAAAAGCATAACAGTAATATGCTGAAATAACCATGTACTGGTCTTGCCTAGACAAGACTAGACGGGTCTCCATCCATCAATCACGGCCAAGCAATGAGTACGACTTGATACTTTAACTAACTAGGGTTATCACAAGCCTAGTTACTAACAAGATGCATCGAGATGTTCCAACAGCCACAAGCCCTACAGTCTTAATCCAGGTTATTCGGTCACAAGTTGAGAGAGTTGGATTAGGTGACTTAGAGGTGCAACACATGACAGTGTGCTGGAAATGTGCCGTACTCGACGGCAGGCTATAAGTCCAATTAAAGCGCCCAGATAACGGGACTGCATGTAGCTGAAAAATCTCTTCATGGACTACTTGATCAATCTAGTCATTATCCTAGTCAGATTCAGTATGAATCCCTGACCGTGGTAACCAGGGATCCATGTCCTAGACATGATACAAGATGAGACATGTAGCTTATACAAGCACAAACACCTACGGTGTCAAGGCAAGAGTTACTTTAGCAAGTCAAGCAGCTGTTGCCACAGCGTTCAAGACTGTCATGTCAGGCTAGGTTACTTATTACTTGTCAAGATTACTTGTCAGGAGTGTGCCTCAACGGACCATTATCAAGACTTATCATATCAGGTTGCTTGTCAATAGTGCACCACGACGGGGCACTATCGGGGAAATTATCATGTCATGTTGTCTTGTCGTGTTCGTGTGGTCATGTCATGATCATGCTTTAGATTAAGACAAGTCAAGCCCAAGAATTCACAATCATCAAATCGGGTAGTCACAAGTTAGGTCAAGTACAAAGGATAAGCAATTAACATAAAACAAATAATAAAATGACGAATCATGCAAGGGACAAGGGGTACCATGGCCAACAAGTGGCATTAGCCAAGTTGCGCCAGGATAATAGGTTGCGACATGCACTAGGGGTGCCAAGGCTACAGGTTGCGCCCAAACATTAGGTTGCGCCTAGGCACTGGGGTGCCATGCACTAGAATGCACAAGGTCGGGTCAAGTTGCGCCAGGTAGGGGTGAGCAGAATACGGGTTTCACCCGAAAACCGAACCGATCTGATCCGTTTAGGCAAAACGGATCGGTTTTGAAAACGAACTGTCGGGTTACGGTTTGGGAAAATTTGAATTTTGGGTCTCGGATCGGTTCGCGGTTTTGGGTTTTTTGACCCGAACCGATCCGAAAACCGAATTACATGGGGCAATTACCAATTTGCCCTCGGTATTATATATATCAACCCACCCCGGCTATTTCTCTCTCCTTATATTATTTTCGGCCGCTCCTTAAAAGCTAGGGTTTGCTCTCCCTCCCCCCGAGCGATCCCCTTCTGTTCCCGCTCCTAAAAACTAGGGTTTGCTCTCCCTCCCGAGCGATCCCCTTCTGTTCCCGCTCCTAAAAACTAGGGTTTGCTCTCCCTGTCTCCTGACTCCAGTGGAGATTTGGGTTTGCTCTCCCCGTCTACGATCCCCTCCTCTCTGAGACTCTGACTCTGATTCTCCACTGGAGACTAGGGTTTCTACAGGTCCGAGTGGACAGATCTGAGCTACATCTACAGGTAAATTTTTTTACTTAGATTTACTCAAAGAATCTAAGTTATATTTCTATTTTTAATTTTTGTTGTGCAGATCTATTTTTTTTGGACCATATTCTCGCTTTAGGAGACTCGATCTCTCGGATTTCTGCATATTGGAGTGAACACTACAAAATTACTGGTATAATACTATTATCTCTCTTTAACTTTCTTATTCTTTCTTGTTTAGCAAAAAAAATTCATGCTGGGAGGGAAAAATTGCAATCTTGTTGACTGTTGAACACTACACTTAGACTCTGTGAACACTTAGACTCATAGACTCTGGTACAAAATTACTCCACACACTTAGACTCTGTGAACACTACACGCTTGTTGACTATTGAGTTGTTGTTTGTTATTTGGCAAAAATGCTTGCATGAAAGAAAATGGTTGGGAAAAAATGGTTGGGAAAAAATGTTTGTTATTTTCTGGAAGAAATGGTTGGGAAAAAATGCTTGCATGAAAGAAAATGGTTGCAGGGAAAAAATTGCTTGCAGGAAAAAAATTGCTTGCTTGCAGGGAAAAAAAATGCTTGCATGAAAGAAAATGGTTGCAGGGAAAAATTGCTTGCAGGAAAAAAATTGCTTGCTTGCAGGAAAAAAATGCTTGAGTTGTTTCTGTTTCGTAATGTCCATAAAATGTGCTTGTTGTTTCTGTCTTCGTTTAATGTGCATAAAATGTTTTATGGTTAAGCAAATTAGTTTTTTTTGTTAGCAATTAATTAACACATAGCAGTTAGCACTAGGATTTGGGCTTTTTGCAAGTAAAATCATATTTTGTGATGTTTACTAGGTAGCACGCACGAAACCAATCAATGGCAACATCATCATATTCATGCAATGTGCGTATTTCTTTACTGAAATTTGTTTTCTATTGTTCAAATTTTGAAAGCCACAAATTTTATATTTTAGATGTCGCAAGAAGATCCTCCTCAACCACCAACTAGTTCGCAAGCCACAAATGAGCCAATTTCTAATCCAAATTCAAGGCTTGGGGTTCATAGAAAACCTATGAAGCAACAAACACCATTTTGGATAGATTTTAATAAGTTTGTGGATGCGGAAGGCCATCCTAAAGCTAGTTGTAAGCATTGTTTGAAAGAATACCATTGTCATAGTAAATTAAATGGTACAAGCAATGTAAAAAATCATTGGAATCAATATCCGGTGAATCCAAGAAATCATGATCCAAATCAATCTATACTCAACTTGCAATCAAATACGAAGGGCACGGACAAAACTCTTACTAGTTGGAGATTTAATCAAGAGGAGGTGAGGAAGGCTTTGACACGTATGGTAATCCTTGATGAGCTTCCGTTTCAGTTTGTTGAGGGCGAAGGATTTAGAAACTTCGTGAGTGTTGCATGTCCTATCTTTCGTATTCCATCAAGATGGACTGTGGCACGAGATTGTTATGAAATTTACTCTATTAAGAAGAGTAAGTTCAAAGTATACTTGAAGGAGTCTAAGCAAAGGGTATGTCTTACAACGGATACGTGGACTTCGGTACAAAAGGTCAATTATATGTGTCTTACGGCACATTACATTAATGAAGAGTGGGAATTAAAGAAAAAATAATCAACTTTTGTCCAATCTTTAGTCACAAAGGTGAGGACATCGGGAAAGCGGTAGAAAAATATTTGCTTGAATGGGGTATTGATAAGGTATTCACTATCACCGTTGATAATGCAAGTTCAAATGATGTAGCTATTTCTTACTTGAGCAAGAAGATCCAGAATTGGGGAAATATCATTCTACATTGCAAATATTTGCACATGCGGTGTATTGCACATATCATCAATCTCGTGGTGGTGGATGGTTTGAAATTGATGTCTTCTTCGGTTACTCGTGTTAGGAATGCGGTACGTTATGTGAGACATTCTCCTAGTAGATTTTAAAAATTTAGGGAGTGTGTTGAAGCCGAGAAGATCCAAAGCAAGAAATTATTATGTCTTGATGTTAGCACACATTGGAACTCTACTTTTGTTATGTTGGAGACTGCACAAAGATTTGAAACGGCCTTTGAGAGGTTTACTTTTTTAGATCCGTGTTTTAAAGCGGAGCTAGCGGAGAATGGTGGGTACCCAAATGAAGATGATTGGGCTAATACAAGAAGACTTTGCACTTTTCTTCAACACTTCTATGAGCTTACCAAGCGTGTCTCAGGTTCTTTGTATGTCACATGTAATAATTTTTTTGATGAAATCACATCAATTGACATTCTTTTACGCTCTTCGAAGAATAGTGACGACTTTGACTTGACTATCATGGCCGATAAAATGAGAGAGGAGTATGAAAAATATTGGGGGGATATAGAGAAGATGAATATGGTGATATTTATTGCACCAATTCTTGATCTCCGACATAAGTTGAAGTATGTGGAGTATGCTCTTGATCATCTCTATGGTCCGGAGAAGAGCAATTCTATTAAAAGTAAAGTGAAAGTTGTTGCCTCATCTTTGTTCAATGAGTACAAAAGTATGAGTGCTTCTCAAAGTGGTGGTGCTAGTGCTACCATTGAAAGAGTTGAACCTTCTACCGAAAATCAACCGTTGCAATTGAAAAAGTTCATGAAAGCCCAATTCAAGAAATACAAGATGGAGTTGGGTGGTGGTGATTCAAAGTCGGAGCTCGATCGTTATCTAGAAGAGAGTATCGTAGATGAAGAAGATGATGATGATGATTTTGATATATTGGGTTGGTGGAAGCTTAATTCTCCTCATTTTCCTATCCTTTCAAAGATGGCTCGGGATGTGTTGGTCGTTCCCATATCTACCGTGGCGTCCGAGTCCGCTTTTAGTACCGGTTGTAAAATCCCTAAATTTCTACTTTTTTTATAGTTCAAATAATATATATAATAAATATTTGTATTTTACTTAAAGTTTATTTTATGCAAATAGAGATACATTAATATTGAATTTATATATATAATTTTATTTTTCTAAATTTTAGTAATATTAATATTTTATTATTCAAAAAGATATTTAAAAATATTTATTATTTTTGAAATTATTATTATTGGTATTTGGAAAAATATATTTGGAAGTTATTGTGGCCATTTAAATTTTGATTTAATTTTTGGATTTATTTAAATATATTAACTTAATACATATAATTGAAATTTGATTTATTTAATTTGATTTTATACTATAGGGATATAATTAGATTTAAATGGGATTTATATTTGGATTTGGATTTGAAATAAAGTAGAGAATTATCTAACGGGGTTTTAAACTATTATAATCTTTATCCGACTGGGAATTCCCACATCCTATAAATAGGCAGGTACTCCTCCAAGAAATTTTTCATCCCAACGCACACGTGTATCGTGTCTGTGTTTCATGTCCATCCACTATATTTTTACAGCTACATTAGTCGGAGCCCAGGCCGACAAATCCGACCCTCACCCGACACGGACTATACAACAGTACTACTCCGGCCCCGTCCCCTGCGGCCATCATCACCACATCCGGCTCACCATCACCTTCACCGTAACCACCGTTGTCACCATCACCACCAGATCCCACCCATCGTCGAGCCACCACCCTGCCTGGGACGGCACCACACACCACCGCCATCGCCCCGGCTAACCCAGCCATCCGAACCACCGCCACCAGAAAAAGAAAAAGGAAGGAAGAGCCCTAACCTTCCAAACCACGCCGTCTCCCTCTCTGAACCCAGCTGCGTCGAGCCGACGAATTCTGCCACCTCGACGAGCTCCACCGCCCGATCGGATCCCGCCTTCAGCGTCCTCCTCTATGTCGCGCATGGTCGACCCGCGTCGCCGCAGTCCATAGCCGTGCCAGCCCTGGTGGGTGGCGGGTCCAGCCATCGCTGCCCGCCGGTGCGCTCCCCTCCGTCAATTATCCCCGCGACCACCGAGATCGATCCAACGCGTCGGCCACCGCGTGAGCCGACGAGTTCCCCGAACTACCGCCGACCCCTCTGGCCCTTGCCGACCTTCGTGCTCTGCCTCGCCTTCTCCTCGCGCTAATCGCCGACGCCTTTCCGCTCCGGCCTCGCCGAGATCGCCGGTGCACCTCCACCAAACCCCCGAACAGCCGCCTCCACGGCATTGGCCCTCCGCCTCCGATCCGCAGTGCCCGGCTGCCGTGCTGTTCCCCTCCGACGGCCGTGCCGTTTCCTCACTGACCACGCCCGTCCGCGCCGCCTCCACCAACCCTCCAGCGCCGCCCCCAAATCCGTGAAACCGCCCCTTTCGCCCTCGGCGTCGACTACACCGCCGCAGCCATGCGCACAACCGCGCGTAGACTCTTCCCTCCGCCTGCCGCCCGACCGCCGGCCTCGATGATTAAACCCTCTCCGTTCCCTTCTCCCCCTCCTCTGATATTTTATTTATGAATGTTAATCTCTCTCTCCACTCTCTTTGAAAGTACAGCATTAGCTGCTAATTCTTCTTTTAATTTTTTTAATTAATTATATTATCAGTAGTATCAATATTATTATTATTATTATTATTATTCATATTTTTATTATTAGAATTATTAATACTATATTATCATTATTAATATTATTATTATTATTATGGTTATATAATAATGCATATTTGTTATTTTATTTTTACTAGTATATTGTAGATAGGATTATTTGAATAATAGAGATATATAAAATTTTAAATTACTATTTTATCGATAATCTATTTTATAGTACGACTAATTGAGTTTTGGGTTCGCTACCGCTTTGGTCGACAAAATATATTTGGATTACTAAAAGAATTACAGACACATTTTTGTACTGCCAATTATAATATATTCTAGGCCATATTTTGAAAACTGATTTGGGACTTTTTACCAAATACTCCTTAAACATGTTTTCATAGGAACTTGTATTATAATTTTGGGACAAATTATTGTGGGCACTATAAATAATTTGGATGTGTAGCTAAAACGTATATGTACGAGTATTTTTATATGTTATGACTTCAACAAATAATTTCTAAAAAGCTTATACATACTTTTCCACATATATACATATATTTTTTTTTCCACATATATACATATATTAAGAAAATCCTTTTTACAAAACCAATTCTCTATTATGATTGTGAAATATGTTATAAAATATTTTGTAGTAGTTTTTTTTTAGATATATATGTAGGAGCGTAAAAAGTGCTTCACAGAATGAGTTAAAGTGATAGATCATTCTACTCAAATTGATCTACTTTACGGCGCAGGGAGGTTAAATACTTTACGCCCAAGGCAAGGCTAATCGCTTTTTACGCCTAAAGTAGCCAGGGTCAAGACAATGGTTTTACGCCTAAGATAGGCTAACCCTCTTTTTACGCTGGATAAAGCTGTCAAGGTCTCGTATTTAATGCAAAGTCTGACATGAAGATATTGATGATGGCATATACCACAGATTTCGAAGGGATTTGTTTTATACAGAGACCAATGTTGTCGTTTAGTATGTGGACTGAGCTACTTTACGCTCACACTATGGCTTCTTTTACGCACGGAGATTATATGAGTTTTTACGCTCGAAAGTCGACGTGTGCGTAAAGTCTATTTGGGCTACTTTACGCTCAAGGTTATTTAATAACCACTTTACGCGAAAAATCTATGACAAGACTGTTTTACGCCTAGTCCACTACTTTACGCTCAGAGTACATTGGGGTTGGTTTACGCCCTATTCTTCTTCATCAGTTGAGAATGTGGTCTGCCTACATGGCTTTCATGCCACACATCTCGAAGAACGTTTGTACGTGCATCCTATTCTTACTGAAATGATGGGACACGTGTCAACATATACAGAGGATAACTTCGGTCATGGGTGGCAGTTGTTAGCGTAAAGACGGAACTTTTGCTAAGTTTTTACGCACAAGAGCCCAAGTCTATAAATAGACTTATTTTCTCATATAAGACACACAGAGACAGGAGAAAAGACAGAGAGATTAGAACTCAGAGATTTTTGATTCTCTGGAGCATTCTTCTTCAGCCTTTCTTTCAGAACAGGGTGAAGCAAAGCAGGAAAGCATTCGGCCTCGCCATCAGTGCCCAAGTACGTCGATACCTTTCTGGTGACTTAGTTCTTCCAAGTTGTTCATCTTCAAGCAGCGATCTTCATCATCATCGTATGGTCCAAGGAACAAAGTGATCATTTACAGATCAGACTTCTACAGTAATACTTTCCTAGAATCAAATTTGTACTTCTTGTACTTCTTCTCGTTTTATTTTCAAAATCCAATTTCCAGGCATTTTGTTAAGTGAAACAAAAATGGCGACTCTGCTGAGGACGACCTTCTCCTCTAACGAGGAGGCAATTGCTCAATACGATGATGTGTCGATTGGATCGACAAAGAAGACTCTGGTTGTACACTTCGACCAGACTGCTTATGAAGGGATGCTCCAAACTGGGGGTGGTTCTCGCTACTTGTCACGACCTGCACCTACTGTTAGGGTACGAGAACGTAACTACGCCCAGCTTACGCCGCAGTGTCGGCGGTAGAACACTGTCCTAGGTCACAACATTTAACAATATAATGCTAAGCAGTTTATACTTCCCGAATGGGGGTGACATAGCAGATACAGACTCAATCACATCTAAGGTAGAGCATGATAAGAATAGATAAAACATGAAATCCAAAAGAGATACAGGAGATAGAAGTCTAAGTGTCTAAGATACATAAACCCAGAAATACATCTCAAAACTCAAATACAGATACAATAATTCACAAAGTAAATATAACTCCAGACAAATGAAATAACTATCTAAACAACCCCTAGTGTGTCTCCTCTAGGCTAGCAGGCAACCTCCAGGCTATCTGTAAAATTTATCAACAGGTCCAGTCAGGACAGGAGCGAGTACAGTACATCTCAACAGATCATAGCAGGTTAGAAAATATAATCATGCAGTAAAGTAAGATACAGGTACTGAAAGAAATGCAGTATGTAAACAGAGAGAGAGCTGTAATAGAAATATCTACTATAAATAGAGACTAACAGTGGCTATTGATTCACAGTACAATATAGACATGTAAATGGCCTGGGATGATTCTGATGCTACACTATGGAATGATTCTGATGCTACACTACTGGTGTATTATTCACATGTCTATTTCTACTCCCCCGTACCCCCAATCAATACACAAAGATCCAATCAGGTTATGTTATGATACTATGTATAGCCCCCGAAGGGTGGTAAGCCTCCGAAAGGTAGTAGCCTCCGAAAGGTGGTAGCCCCCGAAGGGTGGTACATAGTAGACCCATAAATGGGATAAGGATTCCAGGAAAACTCTGTGATCATAAGAGTATATGTCACAAGTGATCGAAGAATCAACGAAGCATAGTGATACGCTATGTAAGTGAAACGCACAGAACATAGAGTTCCCGATGCTCCCTAAGGATAACATCTCAAAAAGGGATCCATATAGTACCAATCCGTGTGACCAACGTGACAGTACAAGTAAAGTAATCTACTGCAGGAAATAATTCTAAGCACGATATGAAATGATCAGAAAATGTACTCGCCTGATATCTGAATGTCCAAGGTAAAGATACTGTCCGAGGAGAGGTGTCTGACTCCTACTTAGAACAGCACAAGTCACAATATGTCCAGAAGGGTAATATAAAGTACTACAATGCATTCTACATGAATCTAGGTCAAACTAGGCCAAAGTCAACCCTTGGTCAACTCTGGTCAACTGTACTAGTCAAACTAGGTCAAACTAGGTCATGTCCTAACCCAGCAAGTCTTACTAGGCCTAACCAAGACTATCCTAGCAAGCACACATCAATACAAGGCTATACAAGCCAACATACACCCAACTCTATATAGCATGCAATTATTCAATACTCAAATAGGCAAGAATTCACATTGGATATACACTAGGTAATCTATTACTTTAAGCTATATATGTCTACACATATATACACATGCATATATTGGTATTCAACATTAGGTCTATAATCATGGCATTTCAAATGGTTATATAAACTTATATATTACAACACAATATGCTAACATATATATAATATGCATACATAGCTAAGTTAACTATATTCATAAATACTTATTTAAGAGGCTATGTGTGTGTATGTGAACATGGCAAAAGGGCAAGTGAGGGTTAAATGGGCATACATAGTGTATACATATCAAAGAGTGTCAAAGTGTAAGTGAACAATGTGTCAAGTGTGATAGTGTCAACATAGTGTAAGGGGGTACATGAGGTAATATAGGATTTGTGTTAACATAGAACATTACATCTCATTAACTTGTATATTGCATACATTACATCTATTATTATATTACATTCATGCTTGCATTCATTCATCATTCATTTATTCTCTTGCACCACTATATGCACCATACATTATATACTATGGAACCTACATATTCATTACAAGCCATACTTATACATGCTTACATTAGATATGATACTTACACCTCATACATCATTTATTTAAATATTTACTCATGCTTGCATTCTCTATTTAATTACATAATGTATATACATTAACATGGGTTAAAATTAAATAGAACATTATATTACACACAAGGGTGCACAAAATGCATATGCCGAATAGTAACTCCTACTAATAATCAATACTGTACCATCTCAGCATGAACTAAAATATAGGATTAAAGTATGTTATAGATCTATGTGTTAGCTTTCCGAAACTTCAAACGGATCGCATTTTTGTTTCCGAAAACTCCCGAAATCGCAAAAACACCGAGAACGCATTTGTCTTTCGTACAGCTGACACTCAAATAATTCTCCAGAAAGTTAAAGAAAGAATTAGGCCTATTAATACATGTTTTTGGAAATCTAACTTCAATACACTTCTTTTAAAAAAATGGGAGATTAAACCGAGCTTTGAGCTAGAAGTTATGACATTTCTAAGTTAGGGCTGAAAGTAAAAACGTGGATAAAAATCATGACGGATTTGGGTAGTTTGAGACAAAAGAACACAAGTATATAACATAATATATCAAGAACTCACTCTCTACACTAATATATATATGAGACACTATAGAACATATCTCCAATACAAAAATATGAGATTAAACATGTAATAATTTATTCATACATAACAACAACACATAGTGTGTCCAAATTTGGGATTTTCCCACATGGACACAACCACAACACAAAGGACACTCCTATGACCTCCAAATGGACAAAAATGGACACAAATGGAGATACAACCATGGGGGTCATTCCTATGGGTTCAAAATAGACCTATATACATGAGAAAATGAAAAGGAGAAGGAATTTATACTTCCCGGTAGATCGAATCGAAGAAAAGTCTTCCCGGAGCGACACCGACACGTAGAGATTCCAAAAGGACACGAACGAGCTCCGAATCCTCCCAAACTTGGGTAGCTTCCTCCTTGGCTAGAATGGAGAAGAAAAGAAGAAGATTTGGTAGCGAAATGGAAGGATTTAGTGGAGAAATTGCTAGGGATTGCTCTCTAGGAATTTGGAGAAGAACAAGAGAGAGTGTGTGGATGAGAATAATTAAATAAACTTGAGCCTATCCTCTCTCAAAGTGTCTGGCCATATGGGGCTATTTGTCCTATTATGGTAAGGTCCAAAATGCCCCCACTAACCTATTCTATGAGTATTAGGAAAGGGCTAATTGGTTGGGGCTAAATTAGTCATTCTAAAGTCTCTAATCACACTAACCTTATCCATAATAATTAGTCTAACCTCTAACTAAAATATTTCTATCATGTGGACTAAAATTAATATCATGTGGTCCATGCCTAACTAGTGTGTGGGTCCCACTAGAGTCAAACTACCCCCGGGTCCCCGTTTTAAGTCGGATTGAGTTAAAATTCGAACCCGACTCAAATAACCCCAAAACAATATCATAAATAATAAAATAATATCAAAATAATTCAAAGAGGTCAAATGCAAAATATCCTTAGGCCAAAAATGATATTAAAATATTATAATCACATGGTTAGACTCTAGGTCAAACAGTCTCTAGGATTTCACTAGCAAAACATCAAAACCACAAGTCATTGATTTAAATAATTTTAAAATAATTTAAAATCACCAAAAATCATATCATGAATTAAATATCATTATTAAAATAATTATAAACACAAAATTTTAAAATTATCCTCATTTGGGAAACTGGGTGCTACAACTCTACCCACCTTAGAAAAATTTCGTCCTCGAAATTTAAGATCGATAGTAGTCCTTCTAGAGCCTCTAACCTACCCAATATCTAAGGTAACACTTTCTAATACTGAAATAATAAACGGACATCTAAAAGTGTCAATCTAGGAATACCTCCAATACTGCTCTGCTGTACGGCGGTAATGGAACTTCAATAAAATATGGACTGGAACCTATATCCAAGGGACTGGACCTATTTTAAAGTGGTCTTAACTAAGGATAAAAGGAACTGATCATAGGCTATAGGTATGCTCAAACTATTATCTTCCTATTAACCATCTATTAATACATTCTATTACCATAGGAACGATGCATTGCTAAGACATATAGGCCCCTATCTCTCATAACACATTTATACTCACCAAAAGACTAGTACATCCTATCAAGGCTGATACTATAATCTTTCATAAATCTCATAAGCTACATGTTTAGAGACACACATCCCCACATCAAGGACTAACCTATATATATCTACAACTGATACTAATGAGGTGACGTGTCACGTCCCGATTCATAGAGTCATTTAGTCACATATTTTATCTCTTGGAATCGATCGTCCTCGCTTGGACGTGATGCCGTACAAGTCTGGAATTGCACTTGTACAAGGCAAAGATGGTACATAATTGATTATTCTTCAAATAGGAACACATCGCAGCGGCAGAAACAGATAAATTAAATTTAATGAGGACAATCCTTCTCATTGAATAAAAGTACATCACTTCTTTATAGCAGCGGAGAAAAGAGTAACTTGAAACCACACAGAGATATGTAGAACTCTATTCTCTTTATTGATAATTGAAGAAGAGTACAAGACTTGTATTGAAGTACAATGATTACAGCACATCTCACTTTACATTGGGAACCAACTGAACAATGCTATACAGCATACATTTGATATTTGGATACAATGGATTACAACTCAATATACTGACTTGGCTTACAATCTCACTGGTACAACTGATTACAATGTTCCATACATTATGTCCTTTATAAACAGAAGACATTATCTTGTGCAAGGAGAGCTTCTGTATGCCCAACAAATCTTCGATGCCGCAGGACCAATCCAGCTAAACTTCATGTGTAGAGCATTCCAAGCACGAGCACCTGCCCACAAAACGTGGGTCAGCACATCATCTATATACTGGCGAGCAGAATCCAACCCACTCGCATAAACCAACATTTAAGTGATCATTTAAGCAAGCATTTATTAGAATGATCTTTCTACTTGGGGCCTAGCATCAGTTTACAGTTCATGGGCAATAATCAGAGTGAAGCATGTAAACATATTCTTAGCAATATTCATGTGGACTTATCATTATAGCATTCTTGGTGTTATCATGCAAAGGCGTCATTGAGGCATCGTTAACATTAACATCTTAAACATGTTATAACAATTCTCATTTCAAGCATCACTTAGCAGGTATGTTGTGTTTGAGCAATGATTATAGCAAGGCATCTTTCTAGCATACGAAATAGAACATGTTAAGCAGGCAAGTTAAACCAACTTATACAATATCACAATTATATGATTTCTTACCGATAGCCGACTCCTCGTACATGTATCAAATACAGGTTATCTGATATACTTACTCTGCCTGCACAAAACATTCATTAGCATGCATTCTGACTACATGGTCACTGGTGTTGTTAAACCATATGGACTCTTCTCATTTCATTTCATTTTAAGATAATGCGGTCAGCATAGTAGGTGGCGAGCCTCTATGCCACCCCGCCTTATCCGTGCTCCCATAGCACTCATCATTATTTCTTTCTAGGCCGAATCGGTCCCCAGGGCCCTAGGAACCGTTCGAGGAAATTATTACTCAAACCTTGTATACAAGTTGTCCATGACCATGCGAATGCGTGTCCGACTCGATTGTGAACAAAATCGCATGGTAAAATATATTAAGGAAAGTAAAGGCAACAGTGCATCATTAGTCATGTTCAATGACTTATTCATTTCATCATTACCATCATTTCATTTGGTGATCTCAATGATCCCAGCTTTATCATTTCTCATTCATTGCTTCATTTGGAACGTATCTCATATTATTCCTTTCTTAAGAGGAACTTAACATTCATTCATTTCTTATAAGGGACAGGCAGGCAGCATTTCATATTCTTGCAACAGTTATAGAGAGAGTACATGATTCTAGAGTTTCATTCAGTTCATTGGGTCGATAGCACAGCCAGTTCATTTCTTATTCTATCATTCACAAGGCATCTCAATATTCAAGTGTTTTGTCGTTTCAGCAGCATTAAACATAAGGAACAATGTTATCAATTCAATCTCAGGCATAGAATCACATTTGCGGTTCAATGAGTTGTACATTTCAATAATTCTCAGCATAAGCATCTCTATTATTTAGCAACGAACATATGGGACATTTAGGGACAGTTCATAGCATTTCAATACTTCATTTATTAAGCATGAAGGAGTAAGGAGGAGGAAGGACAGTTCCACTCACCCAAAATTCTACTAAGCGTAGCTCCACCAGCGAGCCATGTTCCAATATCCATTCCATCTAGCCAGCTAAGAGAGACTGCATTAGTCTCAATTCTCCTGATTCCCAACATAAGTCACAATATTCTGATCCCATCCAATAAGCCAACCAAATGCCTCGTACGGAGCGGGGCATTACATGACGTCCCTATTTTCCAACAATCAAGGTCTAAATTTTTTTAATCTAAATCATGCAATTTGAAAGAATAGTATACAAGGTCAGGGCATACCGTAGCAGTTGGAAGTCTCACCTAGGTGCACTGGTCATTCTAGGTCAAAACAGTACTATGGTATCAACACACAAACAATCTAGGGTGTCCTAATTGGGAAGGTAAGGGAACAACAATCATCAAGGTTGTAGGGCTGTCTACCATCCTATATAAAAATTGGTCATTAACAAGCAACTAAGAAATTATTAAAAGGTTACTATTCCATAAAATGGCAAAAATTAAAAATTTAGGCACAACAAATCACAAATAGATTTTTGTCTTGACACGATCTAAGTTGATCAATTTCGGGATAAAACGAGATTTGGACAAGAAGGGAAATCAATAAAATCAAAGTATGAGCACGAGCATTAGGGGTGAGCATTATTCGGTTTTGGACCAAAAACCGAACCGAACCGAACCGAATAAGAGGTTCGGTTCGGTTTTAAAAAAATTCGGTTCGGTTTCGGTTTTGAAAATACTAAATTTTCTTATTCGGTTTCGGTTTCGGTTTTGGGTTTCGGTTTCGGTCCAAAACCGAAAACCGAATAAGAAAATTTAATTAATTAATTTTTATATATATATGTGTGTGTACTATATATATAAGTATTAATATATATAGGTACATACTAAATATATATAGGTATATACTAAATATGTCTATGTATACTTAGTTACTATATATATTAACAAAAAAAAAGCTCAAAAAAAATCAAAAAATATGAATAAACCGAATAAACCGAAAATCGAACCGATTTAATTCGGTTCGGTTTGATTCGGTTTTGGGCCAATTCGGTTCGGTTTCGGTTTTTCTTATTCGGTTTCGGTCCAATTCGGTTTTGGGTTATTCGGTTCGGTTTAAACCGAATAAACCGAATGCTCACCCCTAACGAGCATCCAATGATGGAGGTTCAGGTCATGATTAAATTTAATTCGATTGAGTACGAATACGAGGTTCATAGGCGATGAAAAGATTTCAAGGAGAATTGTCAAGGCTGTCGCGAATGAGACTCTAGGGTCAAGTTTAACTATGTCTCCATTCTCGTAGATTGATACATGAAAAAGTGAACCAAAGTGCAATAGGTTGATCAGACCATCATGTACCGATTCTGATTAGACAATATGTTAGTGGGTGGCCACCCAATAAAATATGTCATGACCAAGCTCGAAATTAGATAAGCTTGCAAAACTAAGGCTAATTTAGTAGCACAAGATATAAGGGTGGTAATGATGAAAGGAATTACATAGTCCAAGTTTCTTAACCAACGGGTCAAGTAATCAGATAAGGTACAAGGTTAAGCATCTAAGAAAATAAGCAGAACACCATCACATGTCGGGTCGAAAGAATTAAGTCAAGGCTGGATTTCTAATTGAAATAAGAAGAAATTTAGTATAATGGTAGAGGTTATAGTTTATCCAGTTGACCAGAAAATCATATCAAGAAAATAGAGTACAAGAAGACGGGTTTTAGTGGGACATGATATACCTACACGAAGGTGAGCTCGTATAGGTCTTGCATATAGGATTTGTTGGAGGGTAACAGCTAGTATTACATTCCGAATATCAAAGTCACGATAAGGAACGTCAAGATCTCAATTAGAAAGTGGGAGTTCAAGAGGCGGTAATTAATGCACAAAATAATGAAGATCGAGTTAGTCATCTGCTTCTGATACTCTTAAGTTCATCTGGTCATAACTTGCCAATCATATCTTTACCTCACCAGTCTCCATATGAAAATTTAACCTTTACTTAAACCCTTACCATGACTACCGTAGACAATTTCCAATTTTTAAACATCACTCTTGAAGCACAGCCCTGACATTTAGGAATCAACATTAACCATTTATTTAAATTTCCAAGTTCTTTCACCTTGTCTTAAATTTGACCCAAAACCTCTAAATCCCGTTTACGAATTCCTTGAACTTGTTCAAATTGTTCTCCTCGTATTATTTAATTTAAATCTCTCGGCCTTACAAAACTTATCTTCCATCATAAAATCAACTTCCGTATTTTCTTCGACCCTTGAATATTATTCTCCTAAAAATATTTCACAACAATCTCTAAACTTCCATAACTTTGTGTTCTCTCTATCCCTAGTCATTTCCTCGCAACATCTTGTTTAATATCCTTATTAAACACAATTAACTTCTCTTTTCCATTACTAACCTTCTACATAGCCTCAGAGTAAAAGTTTTCTCCAGAATCAATAACCAAGATTTTTTAAGTTCTCAAAACTAGGTTGACCTCTGATATCCTCATTAGTTTTGAATACACCTATAAACTATCTCATAACCCCAAAATTTCTCTAAATGTAATTATTTCCAGATTGACAGTATACATCTCTTTATTCTATTCGAGACCTTTACCATATTTCTATCTCAAGTTTCCATATGGAACACTCCACATTTGATTTCCTTTAGATCATCATAAAATAACCAGTTACGTCTTCTTTGAGCTACATAATTTACGTCACTTCCTTAGCCTTTCCCATGCAAAAGATACGAAGATTCAAGGGTTTCGAAGTACATCTGGTAGGGACGACAAGATATGGGTAATTAATGTAATGAGACAGAGTTTAAGATAAGAGGTAAAAAAGAATGCAAGGGAATAATGGCGAGAAAGAATAATGAAGATATGTTCCTTCTCATCGGTTCAAACGAGAGGAACCCATCAAGCTTAAATTCAATAGCAAGGAATGAGGGTGAATCCAAACAAGAGAAAAATAAATTCCAATTGAAGTTCAAAATGAGTTTCTCAGGGGTCGTCCCAGAAATCTTTCAAAGAATCTTAAGTGTGATTGAGTACCTTGGATTTGAAAATATTAATCTAAAGACAAAATTAAATCAACAACTACAAAATTTTATCAAAATCATCAACTAATACCAGGATTCAAAGTTCTACAATGAATCCACAAAATCAAATTCAAATCAAGGAAAAAGGTGAATCAAAATAAGGAAAAGGAGTTTAAATCGGAATTCAAAATGAGATTCTCAAGGGTCATCCCAGGAATCTCTCAAGGAATCCTAACAGTGATTGAGTATCTTCAAAAATATATCCTAATCCTACTGCAGGCTGTAGTGGTACTCTAGTTCGAATACCACTATACAAACTCGACCTGCATAGGCCACCACTAAAAATGTGTCACGACCCGCACCCACTGTTAGGGTACGAGAACGTAACTACGCCCAGCCTACGCTGCAGTATCGGCGGTAGAACGCTGTCCTAGGTCACAACATTTAACAATATAATGCTAAGCAGTTTATACTCCCCGAATGGGGGTGACATAGCAGATACAGACTCAATCACATCTAAGGTATAGCATGATAAGGATAGATAAAACATGAAATCCAAAATAGATACAGGAGATAGAAGTCTAAGTGTCTAAGATACATAAACCCAGAAATACATCTCAAAACTCAAATACAGATACAGTAATCCACAAAGTAAATACAACTCCAGACAAATGAAAGAACTATCTAAACAACCCCTAGTGTGTCTCCTCTAGGCTAGCAGGCAACCTCCAGGCTATCTGTAAAATTTATCAACAGGTCCAGTCAGGACAGGAGCGAGTACAGTACATCTCAACAGATCATAGCAGGTTAAAAAATATAATCATACAGTAAAGTAAGATACAGGTACTGAAAGAAATGCAGTATGTAAACAGAGAGAGAGCTGTAATAGAAATATCTACTATAAATAGAGACTAACAGTGGCTAGTGATTCAGAGTACAATATAGACATGTAAATGGCCTGGGATGATTCTGATGCTACACTATGGAATGATTCTGATGCTACACTACTGGTGTATTATTCACATGTCCATTTCTACTCTCCCGTACCCCCAATCAATACACAAGGATCCAATCAGGTTATGTTATGATACTATGTACAGCCCCCGAAGGGTGGTAGCCTCTGAAAGGTGGTAGCCCCCGAAGGGTGGTAGCCTCTGAAATGTGGTAGCCCCCGAAGGGTGGTAGCCCCCGAAGGGTGGTACATAGTAGACCCATAAATGGAATAAGGATTCCAAAAAAACTCTGTGATCATAAGAGTATATGTCACAAGTGATCGAATAATCAACGAAGCATAGTGATACGCTATGTAAGTGAAACGCACAGAACATAGAGTACCCGATGCTCCCTAAGGATAACATCTCAAAAAGGTATCCATATAGTACCAATCCGTGTGACCAATGTGACAGTACAAGTAAAGTAATCTATGCAGGAAATAAGTCTAAGCAGGATATGAAATAATCAGAGAATGTACTCGCCTGATATCTGAATGTCCAAGGTAAAAATACTGTCCGAGGAGAGGTATCTGGCTCCTAATTAGAACAGCACAAGTCACAACATGTCCAGAAGGGTAATATAAAGCACTACAATGCATTCTACATGAATCTAGATCAAACTAGGCCAAAGTCAACCCTTGGTCAACTCTGGTCAACTGCACTAGTCAAACTAGATCAAACTAGGTCATGTCCTAACCCAGCAAGTCTTACTAGGCCTAACCAAGACTATCCTAGCAAGCACACATCAATACAAGGCTATACAAGCCAACATACACCCAACTCTATATAGCATGCAATTATTCAATACTCAAATAGGCAAGAATTCACATTGGATATACACTAGGTAATCTATTACTTTAAGCTATATATGTCTACACATATATACACATGCATATATTGGTATTCAACATTAGGTCTATAATCATGGCATTTCAAATAGTTATATAAACTTATATATTACAACACAATATGCTAACATATATATAATATACATACATAGCTAAGTTAACTATATTCATAAATACTTATTTAAGAGGCTATGTGTGTGTATGTGAACATGGCAAAGGGGCAAGTGAGGGTTAAATGGGCATACATAGTGTATACATATCAAAGAGTGTCAAACCATAAGTGAACAATATGTCAAGTGTGATAGTGTCAACATAGTGTAAGGGGGTACATGAGGTAATATAGGATTTGTGTTAACATAGAACATTATATCTCATTAACTTGTATATTGCATACATTACATCTATTATTACATTACATTCATGCTTGCACTCATTCATCATTCATTTATTCTCTTGTACCACTATATGCACCATACATTACATACTATGGAACCTACATATTCATTACAAGCCATACTTATACATGCTTACATTAGATATGATACTTACACCTCATACATCATTTATTTAAATATTTACTCATGCTTGCATTCTCTATTTAATTACATAATGTATATACATTAACATGGATTAAAATCAAATAGAACATTATATTACACACAAGGGTGCACAAAATGCATATGCCGAATAGTAACTCCTACTAATAATCAATATTGTACCATCTCAGCATGAATTAAAATATAGGATTAAAGTATGTTATAGATCTATGTGTTAGCTTTTCGAAAATTCAAACGGATCGCGTTTTTATTTCCGGAAACTCCCAAAATCGCGAAAACACCGAGAACGCATTTGTCTTTCGTACAGCTGACACTCAAATAATTCTCCAGAAATTTAAAGAAAGAATTAGGCCAATTAATACATATTTTTGGGAAGCTAACTTCAATACGCTTCTTTTAAAAAAATGGGAGATTAAACCGAGCTTTGAGCTAGAGGTTATGACATTTCTAAGTTAGGGCTGAAATTAAAAACGTGGATAAAAATCATGACAGATTTGGGTAGTTTGAGACAAAAGAACACAAGTATATAACATAATATATTAAGAACTCACTCTCTACACTAATATATATATATGAGACACTATAGAACACATCTCCAATACAAAAATATGAGATTAAACATGTAATAATTCATTCATACATAACAACAACACATAGTGTGTCCAAATTTGGGATTTTCCCACATGGACACAACCACAACACAAAGGACACTCCTATGACCTCCAAATGGACACAAAATGGACACAAATGGAGATACAACCATGGGGGTCATTCCTATGGATTCAAAATAGACCTATATGCATGAAAAAATGAAAAGGAGAAGGGATTTATACCTCCCGGTAGATCGAATCGAAGAAAAGTCTTCCCGGAGCGACACCGACACGTAGAGATTCCAACAGGACACGAACGAGCTCCGAATTCTCCCAAACTTGGGTAGCTTCCTCCTTGGCTAGAATGGAGAAGGAAAGAAGAAGATTTGGTGGCAAAATGGAAGGATTTGGTGGAGAAATTGCTAGGGATTGCTCTCTAGGAATTTGGGGAAGAACAAGAGAGAGAGAGAGAGTGTGTGGATGAGAATAATGAAATAAACTTGAGCCTATCCTCTCCCAAAGTGGCTGACCATATGGGGCTATTTGTCCTATTATGGTAAGGTCTAAAATGCTCCCACTAACCTATTCTATGAGTATTAGGAAAGGGCTAATTGGTTGGGGCTAAATTAGTCATTCTAAAGTCTCTAATCACACTAACCTTATCCATAATAATTAGTCTAACCTCTAACTAAAATATTTGTATCATGTGGACTAAAATTAATATCATGTGGGCCATGCCTAACTAGTGTGTGGGTTCCACTAGAGTCAAACTACCCCGGGTCCCCGTTTCAAGTCGGATTGAGTTGAAATTCGAACCCGACTCAAATAACCCCAAAACAATATCATAAATAATAAAATAATATCAAAATAATTCAAAGAGGTCAAATGCAAAATATTCTTATGCCAAAAATGACATTAAAATATCATAATCACATGGTTAGGCTCTAGGTCAAACAGTCTCTAGGGCTTCACTAGCAAAACGTCAAAACCACAAGTCATTGATTTAAATAATTTTAAAATGATTTAAAATCACCAAAAATCATATCATGAATTAAATATCATTATTAAAATAATTATAAACACAAAATTTCAAAATTACCCTCATTTGGGAAATTGGGTGCTACACTACTCCAATGTTCAAAAATCTCGCAAAGCACGAAAAGTTTGGATTCCTAAATCCAAAATAGCTTCTGATCTCTCTGTTGCTGCTAGTGGCAAGGGAATTCTTCCCACTCCTGTCGTAGGGGCTCCCGTTCGTAACGAGGCAGTCCTTACTTCAGAGTTGCACTCAAAGTGTGACGATTTATCTCCCTTTTGTAACGGTGAAGATAATCAGGTTTCACGCCCACTGCGTAAGAACCAGGTTTTATGCTCAGTGGGTAAAAACCAACTTTTACGCTAAGTACATAAAGATGACTCTCACATTTGTAATGGGACAGACTCTAACGATTGTGCTTCTGGGTGTAAGAATCAGTCTCCCGTCGGTGACGTGGTAGGCTCAAATAAATTACGCTCCTCGCGTAAAAATTTTACGCTCTACGCGTAAAGGTAAATCTTCTGTCTTTGACAGTGTAGATAAAATTCGCAATGATGTTTTTACATTAATATGAATGTACCTAAACGTGTGCAGCATAAAAATGATGTTGGTAAAGCTTCAGTTCTACACCAAAAGCCTTCTTATACTGCTCTACGTAAAGTACCAATCTACAAATTACACGCAATGAAAATGGAGTCCTTCGTGCTAAAAAATCTCAAGATTTACGCACACAACTCCAAACGCATAGAAATGTACAATTTGGTTCTGTGAATGCAGCCAGTAATCTTCTTTATACACAGGGGACTAAACGTTTTTCTACTCCTAATGTAATAAAGAAGACTACTCCCTCCATTCCTTCTGACTTACGTGAATTGCTAATGCAAAAGCGTAAGAATAGACAATCTCCGGTGACATTTTCCCAAGAAAAACATCATTGTGATTATCACCAGGTTGTAATCAATTGTTGTTGTTCGGCTTCAAAACGGTCAGTTTTTGATCGATTGAGTTTTAATGTGTCTCAACAACAAACTGAAGACCAAGAACATGAGTTGTCATATGTGTCAGTGAACATGGCATCTCATACTAACAGAGGACGACGTCCAAGACGAAATACGTCTCAAACCCCAGGTCAGCAACAGTTCAACAGACTTCTTGATTCTTTTGAGGGAGTATATCAAAACACTCGATCAAGAAGACAAAGACAAATGCAGACTTTTGATTCAGAAGCTGGGGGTACTCAATCTTTTGAGTCCGAGACTAACAGTGTCGATTCATACTTCTATACTGATCCTTCTATATCTTCAAGAGAGGTTGAATCCTACGCTGTCAGAGATGAACCAGAGACCTCATCTGTTAATACAGAACAGCGTCTCACTGCCGTTGAGCAATCACTGAAAGACATGCTTAACATGGTGCAAAACATGCATCAGATAATATTGAATCAGCAAACTACTCAGCCGACAGTGATAGCACCAGTACCAGTAGCAGCACAAACTCAAGATAGTCAAGGGGCTGATATACCTTTGAATGTTCAGGAGCCTGCTGTTAATCAAAATTCTGCATCTCCAGATCCTATTATTCCAGAAGATGTACCATCTCAGGTGGGGATTACGGTACATCCAACAACTATTCAATCAAATGTGCTTCCGTAAACTAGTGAGGCCATTCAAGCAGTGCGTGAACTCAAAGCACAGTTTGAAGTCTTGAGGCACAAGGATCAACTCCAGAGGTTAGAGATTAAGCAACCTTATCCTCCTTATTGGAATGATGTACCCTTTTTACCAAAATTTAAGCCACAATCCATGGTATTGTTTGATGGAAGGGCTTCTCCTAGTCAATATATCAATTATTTTGATATTATGACTGTACATCTGCAGAAAAATGATGCTCTTCTCACTCGAGTGTTCATTGGTTGCTTGACGGGTTCGGCTTATGATTGGTATCGAAGTTTACCCGACAATTGTATTTCGTCTTTCGACGAATTTAAGGCAATATTTCTCTCCCGCTTCTATGAAGAAGGTATGGACATGAACATGTCCTCCTTGATAGAAATCAAGCAAAAGGAGAAAGAAGATACTCGGACGTTCATTGAACGTTTTCGACAGGCAACTTTAAAGATGCCTCCTGGTATGCCAGATTCAGCACTCATTGATACATGCAAGATGAATCTGCGACTATCTATTGCTGTTTTTACGGGTTCTCAATTTACAGATTGGACTTCGTTCATCATAGCAGCAGTTTCTGCCGAGACCAATGGTAGGTTGGCTCGTGAACATGGGATAATTTTTGCCTCAGATGATAGAGGAAAGAAAAGTAATCATGGTAATAACCCCAGTAATCGTAATGTGAAAGGAAAAGATACCCTCATGGTTAATCTTTCCAAGAATAAAATGACGCCGAATAGCCAGGAATCTTCCAGGCCAAAGGAAGAATACTCTTTTGATGAGAGTGATATCCCAGGGATATTTCAATATCTGGTGAAGAGTGGCAAACTTCAGATTCCAGAGCCAAAGAGGCCTAATAAGGTGAATCTAACTAACAATCCCAAATATTGTATCTATCATAGATACATTAATCATCCTACCAGCGCTTGCTATATCCTGAAGAAGAAAATCCAGGAACTGATAAATGGCGGTGCTATCGCCTTAACTAATGATGACCATACGGTTACAACCAATATGGTTTCTCTTCAATTCGAGAATTTTCCTCCACAGCAAGTAGCAGATGGAATCATCCCAATCCCGAAGGCGACGATGAAGATTGTGAATATCCCGCCTCCTAGAGAAGAAAATGACGGATTGCTGCCTCTTACCTTAAAAATGGTGAAATTATGTGGGTACATCCTGACTTAATACCTGAATTAGAAAATGAAAGTAAAACTTCAAAATCCAAGAAAGGCAAAAAAAGTCAAAACCTGCAACATGATTTCTCATGTTATTCCAGATCCCGACGATTCAGATTATTTATGGGATGGCACTCCTTTGGAAGATAGACTAAGAGGATTGAACATATATCCTCCAAGTCTACCTCCTCCTACCAAACTCAAGCTTACTCATCAGCAGTGGTTAGCTATAAATAGTATCCCTTTATACCGGGCACAACAAGTCTTCGCTGCTTACAAAAAAGCTCCTACAGGGATTTTTCCTCGTATCCCGAATCCTTCTCCTCCAGTAGTTACAGAGACATCTATTCCTCATTCTCCTGTGAATACAGAGATCTCTTCTTCTTCCTCTGTGGAACCATTTGTTAAAAGTCTGCTGCCTATTCATCTATACAGTCAGCAATATGTCCTTCTCATGAAGAAAATGGGTTATGACTTTCAGAAGGCAGAATGTTTGAATTATGATAAAGGAATACGACTTCCTTTACAAATTTAAAATAAAAAATCCACTGTTGGATTGGGTTCTGAAATTACTCACAACAAACCTTACAAGAAAAAGGCTAAAGGGAGGAAGACTAAATCCTGTAATATGGTACTTCCTTCTCTTGAGTCTGAAGAAGAAATTTTTACTGGTACAAGATCCGGGAAGGAGTACCACAAAGATTATGAGGGATCTTCCAAAGAAGCAGAAGATGTAGTGGAAACACTACCAGCTCAACCTTCTCCTGTTCCTGCTAAACCCTCGGTGGTTGAAAAGGGGAAACAGAAAGCAGTACGTTTTGACATTCCATTCAAGTCTGCTTCCAGTCAGGGGGTGGTGATGAAACCTTACAAATTTGATATTCTAGCTCAGTTAGCCAATACTCCAGCTAGACTATCCATATTTGAACTGCTTCGTCTTTCTAGAGAAAGCAGGGAGACTTTGAGTGAAGCTCTACTTCAGGCAGATTCATGCTTGGCTCAACTCAAGAGTTCTGATAATACTCCAGTGTCGTGTCCGCAATGTCATAGTGTGATGGAAGCAATTCCCAATATAACCTTTACACAAGAAGATATGCTGTTGAAGCATAACAAACATGACAGACCTCTATGCTACACTGGGTATATAGGATCTACTGAAATTGACAGGATTTATATCGATCCTGGGTCGTCAATTAGCATAATTCTTCAAAGTATGCTAAGACCTCTGAGGATTCCTATTAGTGACCTGACTTACACTAGTACTACGATAGTTGGTTTTAACTCTGGCAAGAGTAAACCACTGGGGAAGATTCAGATTAGCGATCTGCGAACTATGGTAACCTTCTATGTTATCAACTCAGATGTATCCTACAATATTCTTCTTGGAAGACCGTGGATTCATGAACACAACATTGTGCCTTCAACTCTCCACCAATGCTTCAAGTATGTGGATTCTTAAGGAGTTGTAAAGTCTGAGTTTGCTGATATCAATCCCTTCAAGGGTGTTGAAGCCTATTTTTCTGATTCAAGGCTTTATAAACAAGAACATATGAAAGAGATATCAGACATAGCTGAAGATCAATCTTTTATTGAAGATCAGTCTATTAATGAAGATCCGCCAGAAGAACAACCTTTGAAGATCATAGTCAAGGGACGAATCCAATCCCAATCTGTCAATGATCAACCTTTGGTAATCAAGGTTAAAGGAAGAACTCAAGCTTCATCTGAGGAATCAGTAAATGTTCCTACTAAGAGCCAAGTTCAACCCTTTTTGATTAAGGTCAAAGGGCGTATCTCTTGTACGAATGATCCAGAACCACCATTGATTGTCAATCTTGGCAAATCTACGCAGAAGACGGATAATGGTCCACTGATAATTAATCCGAAGCGTAGCAGTCAAATCGTAAATGATGTAAATATTGATCATTCTGTACTTTTTGATATCAATGAAGATTTTCTTTTCGAATATATGGCTGCCAAGTTTATTGAAAGAATGAGTACTTTATCTACTGATAATCAAAGTCATCAATCTAAAGGCGACATAGAACCAGAAGAAACTTTATACATCAACTATAAAGAAAATTCCTTTCCTCTTCAGGTTGATGTTGGACCTTATGCTCAAAAGTTCTTGACATCTTCTCCTTATCTACTTCCGGTAGTTGCTCAATCATAAACTTGTGTAACTTATAGACGTCATAAAGAATCTTATTTCGTGGTTCCGTCTAATAAGAAAAACAAGCGCCAAATTGTTTTTGGCTTGGCTAGAAATATATCTGTTGCTCAGACAGACGATCTGAAAGATGAAGATAAAGGAAGAATCCAAATTGACAAATATAGTCAACAATCCATCAAGATCATTCAGAATATGGGATATAATTTGAAGACTATGCAAGGTCTCAATCAGGGCAAAGGTAGACGACTCCCGTTATGTGGTGATCCGTTTTACCAGAAGACTCGTCATGGATTAGGATATGACCCGTCCCATATGTTTAATGACGATATACAAGAAGAATTCTCTTCTAATTCCTCACAATTATCTGATTCAGAAGAAAACCAATTCATCGAATCGGATATATCTCGTTCCTCATTTGATGAATCTGAGCAAGTATTTTCAGCTTACATGGTTTAAATTTATGATGAATCCGAGCCATTCGAAAATGACCCTTGGGCCCAACAAATGGACACTCAATAGGAACTTCGTTTTGAACAGCGACAGCCACCTACAAAGGATGAGGTTGTCCAAATTGATGTCGGAGATGGAACTACGTCCAAACCAATATTCATCAGTAAGAACCTTTCTGACGATGAAAAGGAAGAGTTGATAAAACTGATCAAATAATATTTTGACATCTTTGCATAGAGTTATGAAGATATGCCGGGTCTAGATCCTAAAGTTGCTACTCATAAGCTCAATATTTTGCCTAACGCTAAGCTTGTAAAACAACAGCAACGACGCTTTAGACCAGATATGATGGATGCAATCGAAGCAGAAGTCAAAAAGTTGATCATATGTAGATTTATTCGTGAAGAGCAACACCCGGATTGGGTTTCCAACATTGTTCCTGTTATGAAAAAGAACGGAAAAGTCCAAGTTTGTATAGATTATCGAGACCTTAATACGGCTTGTCCAAAGGACGAATTTCCACTTCCCATTACTGATGTCATGATAGACAATACATGCGGTTTTGAACGTATGTCTTTCATGGATAGATTCTCAGGATATAATCAGATCAAGATGCATCCAGAAGACGAGAAACATACTTCTTTTCGAACACCCCTCGGAGTTTACTATTATACGGTTATGCCGTTTGGCCTTAAAAATGCCGGTGCTACATATCAACGGGCTATGAGCAACATCTTTCAAGAGCATCTACGAAAGACAGTTGAGTGTTACGTAGATGACATCGCTGTTAAAAGTCGATCAAAAGATGATCATATTTAAGACTTAAAGACAGTATTTGAATTGATGCGTCAACATCAATTGAAAATGAACCCTACCAAGTCTTTCTTAGGGGTTTCTAGTGGCAAGTTTTTAGGATTTGTTATTACTTCTCAGGGTATCCATGTTGACCCTGATAAAGTTAAAGCAATCCTCGAAATGCATTCTCCTCGCAATCTGAAAGAGCTCCGTGGTTTTCAGGGCCGCATTGCTTATATCAGGAGATTTATATCTAATCTCTCTGGGAGATGTCAACCTTTCTCCCGTCTGTTAAAGAAAGGTGTATCTTTTGTCTGGGATAAAGCGTGTCAAGAAGCCTTCAATGATATTAAACAATACCTTACAAATCCACATGTTTTGGTACCTCCAGTGGTAGGAAAACCATTTTACTATATGTTCGAGCCTTAGATCATTCACTTGGTGCTCTGCTCGTACAGAAAAGTGATATGGGTCATGAACAGGCGATTTATTATCTTAGCCGAATGATGGTTGGAGCTGAACATAGGTATACTCCTGTAGAAAAGGAATGTCTGGCTTTGGTTTTTGCCGTACAAAAGACAAGACATTATGTGACAGGACAAATTATTCATGTCATCTCCAGAATAAATCCTATTCGGGTATTGATGAGAAAGTCGAGCATTTTAATTCCAGATTAGCTACTTGGGCGATGTTGCTCACTCCTTATGATATGATTTATGTACCTCAAAAATCAGTAAAGGGTCAAGTATTAGTTGATTTCTTAGCTTCTCACCCTATACCAGAAATATCAAAGTTATATGAGGACATTCCAGATGAAGTCGTGGATTGCAACATGACTTTGAAGAATGATATATGGCAATTATATTTTGATGGAGCATCACGAGTAGGACCTAAAGGTAACATTGTCTCTGGGGTAGGAATCGTCTTGGTTTCTCCTGACAAAATGGTCATATACCGTGCCTATTCTCTCAATGAGCCATGTTCCAACAATGTAGCAGAATATAATGCTCTATTGATTGGTCTCCAAGTAGCAAAACAATTGGATATTGAGTTCCTAGAAGCTTATGGAGATTCTCAATTGATTGTTAATCAAGTTAGAGGGACTTATGAGGTCAGAAACCCTGATCTCATCCCTTACCATCAAGTGGTAGTCGAGTTGGTCCTTTCATTCAAAGGATTCTTCATTGAATTTGTACCACGTTCTCAGAATGTTGAGGCTGATGCTCTTGCTAGCCTAGCTGCATATTTGGCTGTTCCAATCCGAAGGCAAAATACAATTACTTTGTTGGACCGAGATCCGTGTTGTATCAAGAATAGTCTGTATGTTGAACAAAGTTATACTACAGAGCCTAGTTCCCAACAGAGGGATTGGAGAACTCCATTCATTGACTATGTGGTTCATGGAATTTTGCCTGAAGATCCAAAAGAGGCTGCATCAATTAAGAGACGATCATTTCGATTTTATTATGATTCGTCTTTACATATGTTATATCGTCGATCATATGACGGACTCTTACTGCGTTGTCTCTCAGAAAGTGAAGCCAAACAAACACTACGAGAGGCTCATGATGGTGTTTGTGGTGCTCATCAACCAGGTCCTAAATTACAAGACCGTATTCGAAGAATGGGGTATTATTGGCCTTCTATGATAGCAGATGCTGTAGACTATGCCAAAAGATGTAAAGCATGTCAGATTTATGCTGATTTTATTCATCAACCGTCTGAATTTCTACATCCTACAGCAGCTTCTTGGCCCTTCGAAGCTTGGGGTATGGATGTCATTGGTCCTATTAACCCTCCTTCTGTTAAGGACATCGGTTCATATTAGCTATAACCGATTACTTTTCTAAGTGGGCAAAGTAGTTCCTCTTGTTGAAGTGAAAACATCTAATGTGATCAGCTTCATCAAACATCATATCATTTATCGCTTCAGGATTCCTCGACGAATAATTCATGACAATGGTCCACAATTCGCCAGTCAGACATTTTATCGGTTCTGTGATAAGAATCGAATTCAAAATTTGGCTTCTACGGCTTATAATCCAGCTGCTAATGGTTTAGCTGAAGCTTTCAATAAGACGATCATTAAACTTCTGAAAAAGTTTGTCTCTTCTAATAAACGTGATTGGAATGAGAAACTTGGGGAATGTTTATGGGCTTATCGAATAACAGTCCGAACTCCTACTGGTTTTACACCATTTTCATTGGTTTATGGATGTGAGGCTGTTCTTCCTTTGGAAATCCAAATTCTATCTCTACGGATAGCCATTGCTAATGAGCTAACTATAGAGAATAATGATCGCTTACGACTCCAAGAACTTGAAGGATTGGATGAGAAGCGTCTTCAAGCACAACAGCATATTGAGCTATATCAAGCCCGTATATCTCGAACTTTCAATCGTAAAGTTAAAGAGAGGGTGTTCAAGGTTGGCGAACTAGTATTGGCTGTTCAAAGACCGATGGTGATGACTCACAAAAGCAAAGGGAAATTCCAAGCAAAATGGGAGGGTCCTTATGTTATTGAGACTGTATTCTCTAATGGTGCCTATCGGTTATCAAAGCCTAATGGAGATCTGCTCATGATGCCTATCAACGGCAAATTCCTCATTATTAATGCAAACTCGGGGAAGTGAAAAGGCGTTCGAAAGTTTTGAGAAGAAAATTCATTGTGACGGTTAAATATTGACCAACACTATTTAATGATATTTTACGCCGACTGTTGAATATCCCCGCTTTTACGCGGATGACTGTTGCGTATCCTGAATTTTACGCTGACTGGTCAAATCTCAACTTTTACGCTTTTGTTCAAAGTGTTTCGAATTATGAAGACATTTGAAAACTTTGAAGGGGGTCTTATAGGAGCGTAAAAAGTGCTTCACAGAATGAGTCAAAGTGATAGATCATTCTACTCAAATTGATCTACTTTACGCCGCAGGGAGGTTAAATACTTTATGCCCAAGGCAAGGCTAATCGCTTTTTACGCCTAAAGCAGCCAGGGTCAAGACAATGGTTTTACGCCTAAGATAGGCTAACCCTCTTTTTACGCTGGACAAAGCTGTCAAGGTCTCGCATTTAATGCAAAGTCTGACATGAAGATATTGATGATGGCATATACCACAGATTTCGAAGGGATTTGTTTTATACAGAGACCAATGTTGTCGTTTAGTATGTGGACTGAGCTACTTTACGCTCACACTATGGCTTCTTTTACGCACGGAGATTATATGAGTTTTTACGCTCGAAAGTCGACGTGTGCGTAAAGTCTATTTGGGCTACTTTACGCTCAAGGTTATTTAATAACCACTTTACGCGGGAAATCTATGACAGGACTGTTTTACGCCTAGTCCACTACTTTACGCTCAGAGTACATTGGGGTTAGTTTATGCCCTATTCTTCTTCATCAGTTGAGAACGTGGTCTGCCTACATGGCTTTCAAGCCACACATCTCGAAGAACGTGTGTACGTGTATCCTATTCTTACTGAAATGATGGGACACGTGTCAATATATACAGAGGATGACTTTGGTCATGGGTGGCAGTTGTTAGCGTAAAGACGGAACTTTTGCTGAGTTTTTACGCACAAGAGTCCAAGTCTATAAATAGACTTATTTTCTCATATAAGACACACAGAGACAGGAGAAAAGACAGAGAGATTAGAACTCAGAGATTTTTGATTCTCTGGAGCATTCTTCTTCAGCCTTTCTTTCAGAACAGAGTGAAGCAAAGCAGGAAAGCATTCGGCCTCGCCATCAGTGCCCAAGTGCGTCGATACCTTTCTGGTGACTTAGTTCTTCCAAGTTGTTCATCTTCAAGCAGCGATCTTCATCATCATCGTATGGTCCAAGGAACAAAGTGATCATTTACAGATCAGACTTCTACAGCAATACTTTCCCAGAATCAAATTTGTACTTCTTGTACTTCTTCTCGTTTTATTTTCAAAATCCGATTTCCAGGCATTTTGTTAAATGAAACAATATATACTTTATGTAAAGTAATAAAATTCCTAAACAAATCTTCTTTTAAATTAGTGTACCCTTGACCATGACTAATCTCGCTTTCCTATGTTCTCATGAAATTCGGACCCGTATGCAATGACCATGGTAATTAAAAAATTAGAACTTGTCGTACCATCACCTCACACCAGGCGTCCTACCAGGCAAGACACCTTGCCTTTACTGTTTAATTTTTTGCTCAATATCATGCATGTTTTTATTTCTTATAAGTTGTTCTTTCAAAACCATATGTAGTTGTAAATTATTATACTTTATACATTTGGCCTAGAGTTAAGGGACCACCTTTGTTTGTGCCGCATTCATTGGCAGACACTTGTGTGTCACGATGTCACGTGTCTCATATAGATTCGAACTTACGTACCGACCGTACATCGGTGCGTACAGGACGAGCGTTAGGATATAACTGCTAATATAATTGCCTAGAAGACTTAGCGGTTATTAGGAATATCGTGGGCGTAGGGGCTTTCACACCTTTACCTTCGTCTAGCTGCCATTTGTGACTCAGTCGAGAGCTAGTGGCCGTGCATTTATTTATTTTTCTCTAGACGCCACTAGTGCCTCGGTTGAAACACAAATGTGCCGTGCATTTACCTTCGTCTAGCTGCCGTTATTGACTCACCCAAGAGCTAGTGGTCGTGTATTTATTTTTCTCTAGCTGCCCCTTAGTTCTCGCTCGAGTGCTAATGGGCCGTGCATTTACTTTTCTCTAGACGCCACTGGTGCCTTGGTTGAAACGCTAACGTGTCGTGTTTCTAGTCTCGAGAGCCCTTGTGTGGAACGTTGTCTTCAAAATGCATTAACACATAGAATGGTTAAGGACCTTTATCTGTTTAGACATATACTTTTCTGTTGAGCTTTATTTATTCAGTTATTAGCATGATATTATGTGTCTTGTTACGTCCCTCTGAGGACCTGGTTATCTCTCCAGGTGTGTGCTATTGTCTTTCGCAGGTGTTCTAGCTCTAGCCGTGATCATCGCTATTCCTTCGAGGATGATTGCACTTGGATCGTCTTCGCTTCGCTCGCCAAATTCATTTCTTTTCTCATGTATTTTCTTTACTTGTTGGTAGTGGATTTGTCTCCGCCCAACATATTGTATCAAGACATTTATTCTCATTATATGATATCTTTTATTATTTTGTTTTGTGGATGAGATTAGTTGTTATGGTTTCTACTGCATTTCACAGCTTATGTATTCATACGAGATTTCCATATATTGGAGTATACTTCGTATGAATACAGTTGGCATGTCTACGTTCCTAGTCCTACGTATTTTGGGACTGAGGCGTTACACCGGTGGCCGTGCCCTTGATGAGTATAGGAGTTCATTGACTCCAAAAATTGTTCAAGCCCTTATTTGTTGTCAAGATTGGTTTCGGGGGCCATCCGATCGACCCATAGTATCTATTATTGAAGAGGACTTCGAAGACGTGTACAAAGTGGAAATGGGTAATATGTTTGATTTTGAATTTTATTGCATTACTTTCGTATCTTTAGTATTTCTATTATAACTTTGTTCATTGCTTCTTTCATTTAGATTTGAGTAACTTAACGCTGGAATCAACGTCAACAAGCAAGGTTAGCTAGGCTTGCTACTTTAGTATTTCTGCTGACTTTCTGTTCTTGCTATATTTTTGGAGTTGGACTTGCTGTCACATTAGTATTTTGTAATATTGGGGACTTGCTACTCTCCAGTTTTTACTGGCAGTGGCTAGCAGTTAGCCTGTGCTGACTTTTTGTGGGACTTTCTGTAGCCTGTATTGTACTATTTTTACTTTGCTGTGGGACTTTCTGTGGGAGTGGGACTTCTGGACTTAGTTACATTTTGGTGTTATAATCTAGGGCTAGTATGATGGTTGTATAATCATTTAGTATGATACACTTCTGGACTTTCTGTGGGACTATTTTTACTCTGCTAGACTGCTACTCTATTGATGGTTGTATAATCCTTTATGCTCTATGTTCGGATGTTCCTGCTACTCTATTGATGATGGTGGTATAATCTGGGACTTCTGGACTTTTTACTTTTGATGTCTTTCTTTTCTGTAGCCTGTACAATATGTATGCAGTGTGCAGAGTAAATTATTGCAGCCATTGAGGAATGAGGACTCTGGCGAGGCATATATTATAAATGCTTGCAATGGCGAGGCACTCGTTGCAGCCATTGCCGAGAAGTCTGCATACAACCATTGATGATGATGGCTTGTTTATTTATTAATGCCAGTTTATTTATTGTTTATTCTTTAAAATTTTACTAACATATTTACTTAGAAAGTGGCAATGATGATTAGGGCTTGAGAAAGTGTAATTGATACTACATGGCATCATACTATGATGCATAAATAAGCCATCTGAGCCACTTTTTTTTTCTTTTTTCTTCTTCCTCTTTTTTTGGGTGCAGGACATTTGAATAGTTGATTTTGTGTTAAGAAAGCGGCATCAGTGGCATGGACCTTCGTCAGTAACCATGCAAATAAAATCTGCTTGAATTGTAATATTTGCTTGAATTGGCCACACTGGCATTGTATTGGAATACTTGCTTTAATTGTATATTTGCTTGAATTGTATAGTGTATACTTATTTGAATTGTTAAAGTTGGCACCAGAAATTGTATATTTGTGAAATGTGAACTCTGTAAGTCCATGTTTGAGCTGGCATTGTATATTTGTGAACTCTGGAAGTCCGTGCTTGAGCTGGCATCAGTAAATCTGCTGGAAATTAATTTTTTAGGTTAAATTTGCCTACTTTTGTCCACAAACCGGCCCATTAAAATCAGGGCCCAAGAACTGAATTAACCGAACAAACCGAACCGATTTATAATGGTTCGGTTCGGATCGGTTTTCTACTAAAACGGTTTGGGTCAGTTTTCAACTATTTAGGTTCGGTCCTTGGTCGGTTTAGGAAATTGCGGTTCGGTCTGAACCGAACCGACCTTTTGCTCTCCCCTAGCGCCAGGGCAATGAGTTGCGCCAAGGCAAGTCGGGTCAAGACAGGCTGGGTTGCGCCAGAACAAGGCGGGCTAAGTCAGGTTGCGCCAGGCACTAGACTGCGCGAGGCTAGGTTGCGCAAGGCTGAGCGAGGCTGGGTTGCGCCAGGCACTAGAACACTGGGCTCCCCGGGTTGCACCAGAGCTAAAGAGCTCGTGCAACACAGTGGCGCAAGCTTTTAGCTTGCGCACACTGCTCACTGTCTTCTCCAATCAGCAAGAAAATTCATAGTTTGAACCCATGGCTTCAAAAGTCCATAATTTGGTCAAAACAAGTCCAAATCCAACTTTTCAAAGGTCAAAATTGGGTAGAATGAAATTTCCTACAACATGAAACAATTAGTTTTCGAAAATACCAAGTTTTCATAGATCAAAACTAAGAAGATCATGAGAAAGATCAAAACTTATATCTAAAAAAATCTATCCCTCAAAACCAAAAATGACAAGTTCTAAAGAGGCTTAGAACTAGGAGAGGAAGACAATGGAACAATAAAATCCAAGATCCATCATGAAGCAAGTTGCACTTGCCGAGAGCTCTTGGGTGTAGATGGAGAGAGTAAATGAAGAAGATGGAGAAGTTATGAGAAATAAATGGAGGAAAGAGAGTGGAATTGACTTATATATCAACCCCCCTCTCTCATGATGAACCAAAACAAACCAAACCAAGCCAAGCCAAAACTAACCAAGGTAAACCAAGTCAAGCCAAAATAGGTCAAGTCAGGCTAGAAAAGTCAAAATACGGGCCGGGAATCCGTACACGTATACTAAAAATACGTATAACGGAAAACGGGAGTGACATTTCCACCCAAAACAAAACCTAGGGCAGCTCATGGCTGGCCATAAGGAGCCTCCCTCTTCCTATTTATAGCAAGCATAGCCTTCTTCTTCCTCTTTCATCACAAATCCTAACCCTAATTTGTGTTCTTCCCCAAATTTGCCTCCAATATTCAAATTGACTCTAAATTCCTTCAAACAAGTTGCAATCCCCCTAAAGAGAGGAAGCATCTATTTGCTAGGAGGGAGCCTATTGGAAAATTTTGGCCATTGGAAGAGAAGGAAACCTCATTCTAAGCTTTGTTAATTGAGATTCCAACTCTCAATTGGTAAGAGTCTCTAAACCCTTCAAATTTCCATTCCTTTGATATAGATGCATTTATTTAGGGTCCCTCTTGCATTAGGAAAGAGTTGGGTCAATTTCGGATTTGTTTAATGTGCGTATCACGAGAGTATCGGATACGCACACCAAGTGTTCGATGAAATGACTCTTAGGGTATTTAATGCTTAGATTTCAGTTTTGACCTATGTTTTTGTTGATATTGTGTTGTGTTAGCAAGATTAATATTGTCTTGTGATATTAGGATGTTTTGATAGGACAAATGGATTAGGGGGAGCTTGTATCTAAGGTTTGTTCATTGTTCTGTTCACTGTCCTGAGTTGGTTTGTTCAGTCCTCTGTTCTCCCCATTGTTCAGTTCTTTTGATATGTATCAGTCTCCATATTGCATTATAGATCCAGTCCACATTTTATAACTTTGTTCATTTCCTTGAGGCCAAGGAAATTTTCCCTACATTTAAATGTTCAGTCACATTCACATTTTATTGCTCAAGTCCCTTTGAACCCTCATGTTCAGTTCTTGAGTTTGATTGCTCTGTTCCCTACTGTATTGGTTTCATTCACTATTGAGTTCAGTCCTTAGAATGCATTGGTTCACATAACTAGTGTTCAGTCTCCTTGCATTGTATGTTGCATTTCAGACCATGTTATAATGAATCAACCTAAAATACTACCGTCCATACCTTGGTATATTTGTCCTGCTACTATGAATGTTCAGACCTTGTTCCTTGATGTTTCCCCCATTACTTCAGTCCTCTATCTTCATAGTAAGTGAGTCTCTTAGCTAGTTCAGTCCTTGATTTAGCCGACATTCACTTTAGCATTGTTCAACCATCTTAGTACTCATGCTCTGACCTAATGCATATACTGTGCAGTCCTTAAAATTGGACTTGTATCAGTCCTTGCATAAGAATGGGGATGTGCCATTGTTCTATCCTCCATTTCATATCTCTGTTCCTCTTTTGATGTCCTGCTTTTAATTACCTTGCCCATTAAAGTTAAGTCCAGATTTCCCTTTAGGTAAGAGTGCCCTGCATATGAAGGTTTCAGTTGTGTCAGTCACTTCTTAACCTATTTTGCAACATATTTAGTCACTCTATTGTTGCTCATAAAACGAGATGAGAAGAGGGATTGTTCTAAGCTCGGTTCCTTGGCAATCCTTGTTCAGCCACTTCAAGATCCGTTGTTTGGCCTGCATCCATTCGTTCACTGTTTCATCTTGCTGTCCACATGGGAGGTCCTGCTGTGTGGGGGAAGGCTTGTATTGCAAATTGTCCACTTGTTCTAGTCCATGTACAGGAGATTTATCTGACCAGTCCCTAACACTTGACTATGATCATCCACTCCCCTTTAATTGTTCGGTTTAATGGTTATGAGAGGCTCGGGTTAGTGGGGTTAATATGAAGAGGGGCTTGTGTTGGCTAGTGAGGGAATTGGATGAATGATTGTGAGTAATAGAGGTTAGTGAGGGAGAGAAGAGTGTGTGTTAGAGTGTTAGGATGAGGTATCATTGGTTAGTAAAGTAAAGGGGGCTGGGGATTTAAGCCTTAGCAGCAGCAGACACATTACCTCCCTTGCATTCACTTCACATGCATGCCTTGGCCTTCATGTAACCACTGCACTTGAGTGCAGATAAAGTATCAGAACCAAATAGGCCTCTGTGAGCTCTGATACCAACATGTATCAGAGCATGTGGACCTTCCTGCATTTCCTTAGTATTTACTGCATTACATTATGTACAATAACATGTCTGCAGACATTCCTAGCCTGCATATAGTTACCTTGATCTGCAGCATTCTTCTCATCTCACTACACTGGTTGTATATTCCCTGCATACACTCATTTGCCTGCATCTTAATGCACTGCAGACCCTTGCCTTGCCCCTTCATCTCATATCCTTGCATCAACACTGCATACTCCAAATTGTTCACTGCATTCAGAGGTTACTTTGGGCTACTGACCATGTAAGGCTCAGGTTAGTGAGTAGGAAGGAGTTTTTGATTAGAGGTTTTAATCCCAGTCATGCTTGGGTATGTATCAGCAATGAGAACACTCAAATATTTGGTTCAGTCATCCTATTATGGAAGTAAAGTTCAATATTAATTTTTTTTGCAGTGTCATTTTCTCCGGACCAGCAGGCAACCCCGAGGAGGAAATTTGAATCGTGACTATCCCCACGGGACCCCACGTGTACCCTACGAGCTACTCCCCCACGGACCAATATTAATGAAGCTCTTGGGATTCAAACCTTATATCTCAAAGTTATAGACCCAAATTCTAATATCAAATATTATATGAGACCCTATTACTAAATTACCTCTTTCTTTTACTCACCAAAGTGGACCTAAAACCTGACCCCGATTTTGATTTTAGCATCCGGAAAAGATTTTAAATTGGTTTGGACCGGCATTTTAACAAAAAAAAAAAAAAATCAATACTACTGAATTTATTGCAATTCAAACCTTGTATCTCAAAGTCACGTCCAAATATGTTACCAATTTCGAGATACATGGAGACCTAAACTCTAATGTTGGACATTATGAGATCAGAATCCTAAATCAAATATTATATGAGACCCTATTACTAAATTACCTCTTTCTTTTACTCACCAAAATGGACCTGAAATCTGACCTGTATTCCTCGGGTTTTGATTTTAGCATCTGGAAAAGATTTCTAAATTATGTTGGACTATCATTTTAACAAAAAAGAAATCCATATTAATGAAGTTCTTGCAATTCAAACCTTATATCTCAAAGTCTAGCAATAAACCATTTAGGAACAGGCCATAATGGATTTTACATCAGGAACTCCAGATTAGTTAAGAAAATACAAACTGAATTTTTACATCTACAGCGTTTCAAAATGTATTTCCTTTTGTATTTTTTTTAATAAAATATAAAATGGCGTCGCCCGGACTTGAACCGGAGACCTTCAGTGTGTTAGACTGACGTGATAACCAACTACACCACGACACCGTTTTGTTATATTTTAAACCTACACTTTTAAATAAATTAAGGTTGAATAATAAAAACAAAAAATAAAAAAAATCACACCCGGTGGGACTCGAACCCACAATCGCCTGATTAGAAGTCAGACGCCTTATCCATTAGGCCACGGGTGCTTCACATTCTGCTTTGTGAATTGCAATCTTTAACTATTTCTATTCGACTAACTTGAAAAAACACATACATACGAGTAAATTCGACTACATTAGCCTCGTTTGGTTTGTGGAAAGAAATGAAATCGGTTCTTTGCTCTTTCATTTTTTTAGAAAATTGTAATTCCAATTTTTTTTTTTTTGGGTGTTTGGAAAAACCAAAAAAATTGAGAGGAAAAGTGAATTTCTTAGAAGAAAAAAATAAATTCTGGACGCGTGGGGGAAACCATTTTTTCCTCTTATTTTCTTCCTCTTTGAAATAAATTTCATCTCCTACTCATTTTCTTTGGCATTCAAACTCATGATTCTGTGAACCAAGATTTTTCTTTTCTAAGGTCCTGATTTTGCGAACCAAGGTGCTATCAAGACATAATGTGTGCTTAACATCAGCAATAATTGGTTGAGATCTTTGGTATCAGAAGAAGAGCGTGGGATCACATTAGGGGTGAGCATTATTCGGTTTTGGACCGAAAATCGAACCGAACCGAACCGAATAAGAGGTTCGGTTCGGTTTCGGTTTTGAAAATACTAAATTTTCTTATTCGGTTTTGGTTTCGGTTTTGGGTTTCGGTTTCGGTCCAAAACCGAAAACCGAATAAGAAATTTTAATTAATTAATTTATATATATATATGTGTGTGTGTGTGTGTACTATATATATAAGTATTAATATATATAGGTACATACTAAATATATATAGGTATATATTAAATATGTCTATGTATATTTAGTTACTATATATATTAACAAAAAAAGCTCAAAAAAATCAAAAAAATTAAAAAAATATGAATAAACCGAAAATCGAACCAATTTAATTCGGTTCGGTTTGATTCGGTTTTGGGCCACTTCTGTTCGGTTTCGGTTTTGCTTATTCGGTTTCGGGCCAATTCGATTTTGGATTATTCGGTTCGGTTTAAACCGAATAAACCGAATGCTCACCCCTAGATCACATCCCAGGGGACAGTCAAAGATAAATTTGACCTAATTTAACAAAACATTGCTTGATATTTATATAAATCCTACCGTACATGCTTCGCCATTGTTTCATTTCTTACTTTTGGGGGTGCCAAGATTAGTGGGTTTTTTTACTTTTGATCAAGTTTTTTTTTATGCTTGTAAAGAATTATGATTCTTGATATGCAAGATTTTTGTTTAAAGAATTTTGACTCGTTGTTAAGCAACAATTGTCTTGATTTTTTCTATTTAAGGAACAAAGCTTGAATTGTAATGACATTCTACCATTTCAATAAAAGTCATGTTAGTTTTTTTCTCTTCATTGGAGTTGATTGTTCCTGTAGTCCAAGACATCGGATCCCATTTGTTCAATTCATTGGCGATGCAACCCTCTCTCATAGAAGTCTCGGTGGCTCCGGTCATATATGGCAAATCCTAGGGGTGCAACTCGGACGGGCTAAACCCGAACCCGACCGGGTAAACCCGTTAATGGGTTGGGTTCGGGTTGAAGATATTCGGGTTCGGGTTTGGGCTCGGGTTAAAATATTTGAATCCGATCAAAAATCGGGTTGGGCTTGGGTTCATGTGTTGGGTAACCCGAAGAACCCGAAATCCGACATATATATATATATATATATATATATATATATATATATATATATATATATATATATATATATATTGTTTCATACTACTTAAATAAAAAGTTTAAACTATAATTTTTTTCACCCGAACTCTTCAATTCCTTGTCCTAAATCTCATTTCAGTTTTATTTTGTAATGATTGAGGCTTGATTGCTATTTGATTATGCATTTAATATTACTCTTGTTTAAAATTATTTCAAATATCATATTAGAGTCCGATAAACCCAATGGACCCGACCCAACCCGAGTCCAACCCGATCGTCCGGGCTTGGTCTTGGGCTTCATATGTTGAACCCGAAGTCGGGTCGAGCTTGGGCTTGGACTAGACTTATGATCTATCGGGTTGGGCTCGGGTTGACCTCAAACCCGACCCAACCCGCCCGAGTTGCACCCCTAGCAAATCCTACTTATAATTTGTTCCACATACTCATATTCTTATTTGCAACTCCGTGAGATCAAATGTTGGATTGTATCTCGTTTTCGGTTGAGTCCTCGTAAAAGAAAATGATAATGGAATTGATAATTTACTCTCATATCGAATCGGAGATGAGATCATGGAGTGTAGATAATTGAAATTGGTTCAATTTTTACATGAAAATTTTCTTTTAAGACATATGGACCCAGTCCAATATCATAACTCATGAGCCAACTCAAATTCGAATCACAACGCGTTTCCAACAAACAACATTAACTAGAGGGCAAATTTCTTTGGGGGTGGACACCTCGATGTATGAGATATCCTCCTAAAATTTACCATAACTTGGGGGCTTGGCATCCAATGAATTTCCTATTGGCTGTCAAGATTTGAGGTGGTTGACCTATAAATAAATAAATAATTAATTAATTATTTTTAATGCTCGCCAAGAATCATGGTCCTTGATATGGATGCATTTTTTTTTCGTTAGAATCTTTGTATGTTGTTAAACAATAATGGTTTTGGTTTCCCTATTTAAAGGACCAAGGTTCACAAGTTATGACATCCTACAATTTTTATAAAAGTTATTTTTGTTTTCTCCTTCATTGGAGTTCCATGTAGTGGCATGGAGTCGCACACACCAAGGGTCCCGGTTCGATTAATTGGTGATGCAACTCTTATACAAGTCCAGATTATCGGCTTCCATCGCACCACAATTCCTATTAATCCTTCCATTCTCGCACTCATCTCCTCCAATGCAATTTCATGAGATGGATCCTACTTGCTCATGAACTCGATACTTCGCCAGAAAAGAAGCGAGATGTCGCCTCCTTTCCTCGCCGAGAGATGCTTAGCCTGATGAAGGCATCCGGTAGGAAAGAAGGCAGACGGTGGCAATGAGGCGCCCGAAGGAAGGCCCCTCGCTTTATAACAATTGTGATGAACTAACTAAATGACCTTTTTCCCTCTGAATACTAGTTAATCTAATAGTTCTTTCTTCACTTAATAAGAATAAGAACGAACGCCGCCATCCTTCTTATTCAGGAACCTATTGAGGGGGAGCGTCGGCCCAGGAAGGGGAGAGTGGCCGAGTAGTCAAAAGCGACATAGTGTAAATATTTTGAGGTTTTCTACATAGATTCGAATCATGCCTGTCACACTTGTTGTAGACTTAAGAAGAGAAAATAGACGTCAGCGTAGGAGGGCCAACCGAGCGAAGCTCTTTCTTCTTCTTTTTTTTGGCCGTGCCTTGAAGTGCATATCGTATGCTAATGTGAAAGGACTACTACGATCTATTGAGATTCAATCCCGACGAGAAAGAAGAGAGTCGTTTCCGACATTGGCTTGTAGTCTTTGCAATTGACACATGCACGCGCACTTAGGAATGCCTTCTTGGTTTGGGACGACGTCGCGTCAAGCAACACATACGATAGACGAAGTCCGGAGGCTCTTGAAGACTTTTCATTTTTCAGTTACCTCGAAGTTTTAGTCCTGTAGTTTTGAAGCAATAAGCAAAGAATCACCGTCTTGAGCGCGCAAGGTTATAAAAGTTTTGAAGCTGGAAAAGGCAAGTTTGATCGAGGATTGGAGAGGAGAGGTGGAATAAAAAGGCTCGGGATGTATGAGAGTCTTTGTGCGAGTCGTATGCGGTGAGAGTTGCACATACGGCAACGAAGGAACATGGGAATCCATCCTCTCCAGTGCCGCCAAGAAATGCGAGAAAAAGCTACAAAATTCCATAATAGTACAAGCAAAATGCAAGAGTTGAAGTCCCTACCATATATGAAACTCCAAAACTATGATAGCAATTGAGGGATATACATATCTACATCATTTGCACCAATAATGTTAGAAAAGGATTCTTGCAAGCAAATATTACACAATTCTGGTCAAGCCAAAAAAAAAAAAACTGACTACAACTAATATAACATATATACGAAAGAACGTTTCACAATAATATGCATCACAAGAAGAAATCACTTTGCAATGCAACCAAAAGTAATGAAAGAACAATGATCTCCACATTGATGTACACATGAACTGAGGCCGGAAGTGTGACAATTTTCCAACCTTCACAAGAAAGAATTCGGTGTTCCTGCCTCAATTTTTGCAGTTCCATTTCGAGGTTGGCACACAGCTGAGATAGTGGCACCAGTGGCAGTGATCATTCCCATTCACCCCTTTGAAGAGCAGTATCAAGCCCGCAATAAACCTGTTCGAGCAAAACAAAACGAGTTCAACGTTTCGGAAATAAGCAGTCGCATTTTATTTTCGTCATGAACACTGGAAACACGGATGCAGACGCATTGGATTGTTTCATGGTCTTGTTAACATCGATCTTGGTCAGTGCAGGATCGTGTTGCACTAATACTGACACGGGTAAGGATAAAGATACGATACAGATACAAAACAGGTTCAGAGAGGCACAATGGTAATAACCTATGTTGCATGATACGGACACGGATACAGGTACGTTTACTAACATAATACAGATACGGACGCCAATTTCCTGTATCAATTAGGCTAAGCCTTAACCTCTCAAGTCCTCAAGAGGGAGAAACTATAAATGGTTATGAAGATTATGGGAAACTGTTAGGGAAAAGCTTACCCAGCTAGAAGCAAAAGGAGGGCAATCGCCCATGACACGTACTGATACGGCATATACTTGGAGTTGGCCCGGCTTGAAGGGGGCAAATTGTGTCTCTCCATCCAACGAAACTGGGGACGGACTAACAAGACAAACCCCAAGAAGAAACCTGCAGAGAATCCTCCGATGTGGGCAAAGTTATCGACATGTGGTAATATCCCTACTGCCAAGTTGATCGCGATGATCACAACAAGAGTCAGCAGAGCCGCCACCTACAAAGGAAGACAATGTTGATGATATCGATCGAGTCTGTGATGAATGAAAGTAACATAAGGTTATATGTAAAAAAAAAATTGAAAAAAAAAACCTTGTTGGAGTAGATTGTCCAATTTGTAATGAGTTCTGAAAGCATTGCGCCAAGAAGTCCAAATAAAGCACCAGAGGCGCCGACAGAGATGCTGTTGTTTATGAACAGAGCCGAGAGAATGCTGCCACCAAATCCTGATACGAGATAAATCATCCCAATCCTCACTGCAAAAGGCACATTTGGTCAGGCTAGATGGTACCAATAACTTGTGTGTGTGTTTTTTTAGATCTTTTAAATGCCATTGTTGCTGTGCAATCTAACTCACAAGATCGTAACCTTCTGATTTGCTGATATAGTCTTAAGACTTATCAAAGAATTCATAGGCTAAATTACTCTAGTAGCACCCTAACTATAGCGTTTGGACGGTTTTGGCACCTTAACTTTCTACTGCTCAATTTTCGCATCTTATCTTTATAAATTGTTCTTTTGAATCACCTTCTGTCCAAATTTAGTTGTAAATAAGGGTTCATCATGAACAAAATAGTATTGTTATTCATTTAATTACAAAAACCAACACATCACCCAACAACAAACACAACCATTAAGGACGCAAAAGTTGACGAAAGGTGCTTCAAAAGAACAATTTATGAAGTTGGAGGGACAAAATCGAGCAGTGTAAAGTTAGGGTACCAAAAATGCCCAAACGCTATAGTTAGGGTGCCACTCAACATTCATAAGGTTTTAAGTTTACAACAGCACTACAAACATCCCATCCATGAAGTACTATATATATCTGCAGTAAACAGAAATAGTTGTTGTCCTAGATGGGAAGCCGACATTCAAATCAATATCCGAGTCCATGCCATGTTAGTGTTGTGTCGGTGTCGGTTTCGGACAGGACACGACACAGCTCGTTGCCGTGCTCATTAGTCTGACCCTATCATTCTGTATCATGTCCATATCGGTGCAGCACAGGATAAATTACTCATGTTTCAGTACTGGTATGTAATATAGCCCATCACTACTTTATAGGCTTCCTTGAGGAAGCCCAGATTTCAAATGCTAAAAGTAAATACCTAAGTATCTTAAGAATGATCAACCCCCACATTTTTTTCAGGGAAATTAACTGAATATCCAGATATGAATGTTCAATACTAACCTCATATGTGTACATAATAATATCAATTTTCTTCGGACGAAAGCTTACCGAATCCAAATTGCTGTTCGAGGCGAATTCCGATAAAAATCAGGCTTAACATATTTGCAAGCAGATGGATAACACCAGCGTGCAACCATACACAAGAAACAAGCCTCCATCCTTGATCTGCATCGACCACTTTGTCCCTTTCAAGAGCTCCCAACTTCACTAACCTGAGAGCATGGCAGGTCCAAAATAATATTAAGACCCTTTATTTAAATCTAAATCCACTTATAGATGAAATTTCTGTCATCTGTGCATACAAATATAGGCCTATAAATTAATAAACAATTTCATGATCAACAGTTGGAGTATTATCATCTAAAAGTACACTAGAAATGATGAACAAGATGTGATATTAGAAAAATTAGCCATGTAATAGATAACGGGATTTGAATCAGCTAGCAACATCAAGAACAACAAAGCCTCTATGCCAAATTTTTGGGCTCGGCTATTTGAATCATTTTCTTCCATTCAGCTAATCCTTTGTAACATATCCTGTCTTACCGATTCAATCCAAGTTCGTTTAGGCCTACCCCTAGTTCTAGAAGCTAACCGTTGCATCTATTGGTCTAAGTTGCACGTGTCGGTGCAGCTGAAGGGCTTACGTATTGGAAGAGGGACCAAGAAGAGGGTTCTCTCTGAGGGGCTGGAAGCTCATCCTATTGAAGAAGCCAGGAACACACGAGCCGAAAGGAGTGGGGTGGGAGGGGCAGTCGTTGACGAACATAGCCGCCACGAACGCCGCTACGTTTGCCACGAGAAACACGGGGACCAGCCACGGCTTCCACTGCCTCTCCCCCGAGCCACTACTCCCGGAGCTGTGGCTCTTCCCTCCCTCTCTTCTGGCCATTGCTTGATTCTTCGAAACTCTTGGAACCTCCTCTTTTTCTGTATTTCTGGCAGTTCCCGGTTTTTAGCTTTGCTTAGAAGGGGAGAGTCTCAGAGTTTGGTGGGCAATGATGAGTAGGAGTTTTCTTGAATGTGTTCTGTTGTCAACTGATAGTAACTTCCAAGAACTCATTTCTGGACATGGCTTGCTTTCTAATAGTGTGTTCATAGTTTCAAGAGTTTCTGGCATATGTTTCTGATACATATGATTAGGAAGGCCATTTGGCACATTAAAATTGGGATTCACTAATAAAATATTTGCGAAAAAAAAACATATTTATGTAGTTTTGTGCTTGTTTGCAGACCAAAGAACATGAACGGGATGTTACATTGTTACATCCGATTTGGCTCTTGCTTGTAGGATTTCATCGAAACTAGCTTCCATGTTTATCGCTTACACTGAGTGAAGTGTCCTGTTCATTATTTCTGTCAAGCTTCGTTTGATAACTTTTCTTTCGGTCACATGACATGACCAGATAGCTACTTGACTAGGTCCTACGTAGAAGGTTGATATTAGGTAGGCTTCGATGTCTATGTGACTCCGTCTAATAGGAGAAGACTTGGATGATAATGATCCAATTGCCGGCAATTGTTGGGAACTAATATATTGAAAGTTCGCTTGATCTTGATCAAGATGACAAAATATCAGCCAAGATTTTATCAAATCTCATCTCAAATTCACTTTTATTAGTGATTCAAGAGTTATGGGGCTTCCGACTCAATAGAAACTTAACATGCTCAATCGTCTGTTCGTTATCTTTTGAAGGTATTTATGGGTTTGGATAACTCATCTTTAAAGAAATTGATGAATGATATATATTTTTTTGAGAAAATTTGAGTGGTACCCCACTTTTTTTTACGCTTATTTAAGGTGCACCCCACAAGTTTACATGAATGTATGACACCCCCACTTTTGACGGTTTCAGTCCAAAACGAACGGTCAACCCCGTTGACCAATTTTTTTTGACGAAAATACCCTCCCTATCTGTTCTCTTCTTCCCCGCATTAACTATTCGTCTCGCCCCCCTCCGCCGTGCTCGGCCCACCTCCACGGCGTCGCCGCACTCCCCCACCCCCCCCCCCTCCCCGACCTCGCCGCACCCCCGCCCCCGGCCATCACCACCACCACCATCATCACCATCATCATCACCACCACCATCCACCATCATCACCGCCCCCCCCCCCCCTCCCGCTCCGCCCCCTAGCCCCTACCGCCGCTGCGCTAATGCCGCCGCTGCTGCTGCTGCGGCGACGGCAGCGGCGACGGTGGGGGCTAGCGGGCGGAGCGGGAGGGAGGGCGGTGATGATGGTGGTGATGATGATGGTGATGATGTTGGTGATAGTGGTGGTGGTGATGGCCGGGGGGTGTCACGCCCCGCTCCCGTAGGAGCGATCGTCCTCGCTAAGGCGTGATGCCGCACGAGCCTAGATTGCGCTCGTGCAAGACGGGTTCCATAACGGTCGATTTCAGCGGCTGCGACGGGATCGTCGCACAGAAGTCACAAGCAGAGACATTGAATAATAGCAGCGGAAAGTAGAACCAAACACAAGTTATTCAAAAGAAGGTCTTTATTGATATTGAATACAAGGTTACATTTGTGGGCGCAAAGCCAAATTACAAGTCCCTCAAGCTCACTTTTCTCTCATTTTACAAGTCACTCTGCTCTCTCTCATCTCTCAATACATTTGTCGATCCAGCGGAAGCTTCGGAAGGCGATGTCCATATATTATGTCCTGTATAAGTCTTCAATCCATGCGGCCGTGCGCTTCAAATCGCCAAGGAATTCCGTGCCTCGACGCATCCAAGCGAGCTCCGCGCCACGAGCTTCTACCTGTGCCTGCACATGTAAACTATGTGGGTGTCAGTACTCAACTGTACTGGTGGAATGAGCTCCTCGCCCACCCATACAAAAACCCAACACGTTTGATTTACTTTGTGCAACATAGTAACTATTTATCAATTGTCTTTCTAGTCTTGCCTTAGGATCAGTTTTATGACCGACGTCTTGCCTATTTGATGTCTTTAGACCATCCCGTGCTTGCAACATCAACGTTAACTCATACCTTGCCTCAAGACCCTTCTCGTGCCAACAACGTTAACCTATCGAGTTGTGTTTGCCTTACGGCCATAATCAGAGACGCAACTACGCGATGAAGCTCCATTTCCGTGTGACCGTGCTTCAAATCCTTTGTGCCGTGCCTCACAACTATGTGCGACTCGACTATATCGCCGCCTCGCGGCCCTTGCTACTTTGATCACCAACTGACCCAATCAAGACTTGTGCATCTTAGTGTCACTCAAACAACTTTGCCTTGCGGCGGTTTTCTGACTTAAACTCAACCAACTTAAGCAACTTATATGCCGACAACTCAAGACTTGACGCCACATCTCGTGCCGAAACACGACGCCTATGTTGAAACCCAATCTTAGGCCCAAACTTTGTGTTCTAACTGTACACACCTTCAACTCAACTCAATCCAAAGGCATACATGCGGATAGCCGCTATTTGTCGACATCTATATGAACTTGGTCACTAGCATCACAAGCTATACCTTGACGTATAGTTTTGTTAATCGGGATCCTTTCGACGCAAGTAGCTAGCCCCATCGTAAGTCCCCGCTTAACCTGTGCCAAAACCTTACGCACGACTATACCCTGTTCCCTCATAGGCCGAGTCGGCCCCATGGCCCAGGGTTACCGCTCGATGGTTCATCGCCCTTGTCGACAAGTTGTCAAATGACCATGCAAGACTCGACACAAACTGACGTCTCACACAGTCATTCCTCTACCAGAACCAAGACTTTTATCCTTGAGACCCATCGACGACCCACGGTCGCGAGCATTCCTTTCCTTGAGACCCCTCGACGACCCACGGTCGCGAGCATTTCCTTCCTTGTTACCCTATCATTTGGTTCAACTCATGAATGCCTATTTGATAGTCCTTTCTCAAAACTCACTTTGAATCAATTGTGATCCTTGCCTTAAACACTAAGCCCGTGCATCGTGCCTTAAGCCAATCGTGCTCTGCGTGACACTCCTGTCCAAGTCGACGGGCCTTGAGATCGTGGGACTGCTTAACTTGACAAGCCGCGAAGGTGCGGGACAGTGCTTGTAATGTCTTAGGTCGACCGGCATAACTTTGCCTAACTTAACTTCGCAACAACTTAACGAACAAAGGCTGCGTCAAGCTTTGCCTTAACGGATCGTGCCGTGCACGCATCCAACTTGAACGACCAAGTCACTCGGGTGCCTAGACTTAGGTCACAAGCCGCTCAACGCAACTTAACTTTGGGCAAGTCAAGGCTATGCCAAGCCTTGGACGACAGGACCGTGCATGCTTTATGAAGCATTCATGCGGGCGACGCCTATGACTTAGGCTAACTCTTTGCTTTTGCACCGAAGACCAACTTTCCTTCTCCCAAGCCACGGGACGAAGGACCGAGTATCATTTTCAAAGCATGCCGTGTACCAACTCTAAGACGACCGTTGGACCTTTCCATATTCTAACTCAATTCGACCCGTCGGGGTTATTCCCTTTAGCTATGTGGATTTGTCTTTTTTATTATCAAGCCTACTTGTGCAAGTTGAAAACATACGATTTATTATGTGAAGGCTAAGATGAGATAAGTTCACCGAAACTACCCCACCTGAGCGAGCGGTCGCCTTGACCGAGCGATGTCTCCGAGTAGCCGTTGCAAGGCTAAGTCCGAACGCCGTCGGCGTTTCGATTCCTCCGATTGACTGAGCGGGACGGGGCACTACATCATACACCACTCAGAAAAAGTTTCGTCCTCGAAACTAACTGAGTACTTACTCATTAGCTTATCACTCGACATTCAACGACTCTCGTGCACATTTCTCCTAGGCATTTCTCAAATCCGAGCCACGCTCGTGCTACCCTCTATCCTTTCTTCAAAACTTACAATCTCAAAAATCCTCGACACTTTCCTGTTCCTCAAGTCTCACTTGAATTCAACGTATCACTTAGTATGGATCGTGCACATATCTTAGGCGTCCCCAAAATACATGCATTTCAACCAAGCCTCGTGATAGTGAATCCCGCCATCACCACTCGAGTCGGATCGTGCACATATTCAAGCGTCCTTGATATACATGCATGTCAACCGAGCCTCATGAGTGGTGCCTTCACCATTCCTATCGCTCCGCACTGGAACGTCTGCCTAACCGCTAGGCTATGTCTTTCCGTCAGTATTGGAATCATAGTTCCCAAACAACGATATCAACACTGACCCCATCCTAAGGTCAAACCAAGTTGATAGTACGGGATTTTCTACCCAAGCTCGCATCACTCCGATTTCTAAATATCGAGCATCGATTTCCTACGCACATCCTAATATTTCGTCGCACGGGGTCCGAGTCGTTCAGCAAAGCCATCATACGATAATTCACGTTCAACCAATTCCACGACATATCCATATTGTCCGTTCAATAAACCCTCTTGTATAGTCTATCCCTTCAAGCACGTTTTATATAGTTCGTCTATCAATCATTCTCAATTCAAGCACGCTACGACACAATTCATCGCTAAACCCAAATTTCACATTTCATATTCCCTAAGTCATTCACCCCAATTCACGTATTCGATCACGAGGTCATCTGACTTAACAATACGTTGCGCCCCGATCTCACGCGAGTCAGATTATCTACGGTGGGCACGAATCACCATGCACGCTCCCGCGAGATAGTCATTCTCATCGGGACGTAACTCTTGTTTTGTGTCTAGACTAATTCATTCTCGATGCGCGGATTGGACCTACTCAATCCTCAAGTTTATTTCATTCATCAATCGTAAGTCTTACAAATCCTCGAGTTTGCCTTCGCATCAAACCAACAAGTCGGGACAATCAAAGTTGCCGCGTCCTGATTTTCCGAGTTCGATCATTCCCGTGACATGAATCACCATGTCCGCGCTCACGCGGAACGATCGCCCCAAATCCGACGCGACGCATGTGCGAGGCTAGAGTTGCGCTTGCGCAAGACAAGATTGTCGATGTTGTGGTTATCCGTGTAACCATCAATACACTTTTATTTTCATCCAACATTCATCTTAATCAAAGTCCTAAGTATTGCATCCAACTGAATAATAACACTTGCACGATCGTCATTCGCCGGGTTAGAGTACCCCCGAGTTATCGCATATCGATCTTTGATACGCCTCAATACCATCGACGATATGCGTAACCTGACGATCTTCCTTTGCAACCAATTCTGAGTCGTGCGAATGGTGCTATCGTCCGACTGGATAATCTCCTCGACATTCCAATTCAAGTTCGATCATTGTCCCTCCTATCATTCACAACATCAATTTCCTTTCAAATCCAAATTCACGTATTGTTCATCCGTCCATCTTAAGTCATCGACCAACGTTTTTCCTCAATTCGCATCATTCCTTGCTAACTCAATCACCGAGCAACATTCATTCCAATCCTCCGAGTCATTTTCAAACATTCGAATCAAACTTTTCATGCACGCTATCTTCCCGTCGTGCTTAACTTTTCGTATACGATCCATTTCGATTTCCTCGATCAAGTCATCCATTCGTACATCCTAACTTTTTCCTCGATTCGATTTCACCTACTTAATCATTCTCGCGTTTCATACTTCGCACAATCCTCAATCCCGTGCACGTTCCGTACGCGTCAATTTTTAGGTTGTTCGAATCCACTTATCAAACTTCATGACAATAACTCACTCCATCGCACACGATCTAAGGCTTTGCATATGTGCGACGCTCGCTGACAGACTCATCGACACCCCGTATCCTCAATTGATCGATCAACATTCCTGAGCCTATCGCATACACCACTCAGGAATGAAGTCATTCAACAAATTCTCAAAACTATCCTTTGAATCAAAATCGACTTCTTCAAATTTTCGTCCGAACGATTCCTTAAATTTCAAGCACGCTCACCTTATATCGCACCGACGATAACATCGTCGTTCGGTAGCACCCCTATCGATAGTCATTTCATTTACTCAATCAAGCTCAACCTGTTTCATGCTCGCACTATTCAATTCCCGCACTCGACTTTTCTAAGGTCGACGCAATCCTTGGTGTATATGCCCAGCCCGACTTAGCCAACCATGCTTAAGCGAACCATCTTTTTGTTTTGTTGTCAAAAACTGTTCTCCTATGTTTTGCAAAATAGATAGACTTATTGTATGGACATCCCGTGGGATATTTGAGAGAGAGCGCACCAACGATATCAACTTGCGGAAGCAACAGAGTTTGCGGAAACACGAGTTAAAGAATTCAATCGATAGTCCAAGGATGTAAAGCCGTGCTCTGATACCATTATGTCACGTTCCGCTCCCGTAGGAGTGATCGTCCTCGCTAAGGCGTGATGCCGCACGAGCCTAGATTGCGCTCGTGCAAGGCGGGTTCCATAACGGCCGATTTCAACGGCTGCGACGGGGTCGTCGCACAGAAGTCTCAAGCAGAGACATTAAATAATAGCAGCGGAAAGTAGAACCAAACACAAGTTATTCAAAAGAAGGTCTTTATTGATATTGAATACAAGATTACATTTGTGGGCGCAAAGCCAAATTACAAGTCCCTCAAGCTCACTTTTCTCTCATTTTACAAGTCACTCTGCTCTCTCTCATCTCTCAATACATTTGTCGATCCAGCGGAAGCTTCGGAAGGTGATGTCCATACATTATGTCCTGTATAAGTCTTCAATCCATGTGGCCGCGCGCTTCGAATCGCCAAGGAACTCCGTGCCTCGACGCATCCAAGCGAGCTCCACGCCACGAGCTTCTACCTGTGCCTGCACATGTAAACTATGTGGGTGTCAGTACTCAACTGTACTGGTGGAATGAGCTCCTCGTCCACCCATGCAAAAACCCAACACGTTTGATTTACTTTGTGCAACATAGTAACTATTTATCAATTGTCTTTCTAGTCTTGCCTTAGGATCAGTTTTATGACCGACGCCTTGCCTATTTGATGTCTTTAGACCAGTGTTCTAAAACTCGGCCTAGACGGCCGCCTAGGCGCTAGGCGGCCCCTGGCCACACCGAAAAGGCCCTAGGCGGCCGGCCTAGGCGCTAGGCAGGCCTATGCGGCCCTAGGCGGGCCTATGCGGCCCTAGGCGGGCCTAGGCGACCCCTATTTTAAATTTCAAAAAAAAATCAAAAAAAAAACCCTAAAACTTACCGGTAGTGGTACAGCTGCTGACGGCGGTGGTGGTGCATCTGCTGACAGCGGTGGTGGTGGTGGAGGCGGTGGTGGAGCTGCTGGTGGTGGAGGCGGTGGTGGAGCTGCTGGTGGTGGTGGAGCCGGTGGTGGTGGTGGTGGAGCCGGTGGATGCGGTGATGATGTGGTGGTGGAGCCGGTGGTGGAGGCGGTGGTGGTGGAGGTGGTGGTGGAGCTGGTGGAGGCGGTGGTGGAGCGGTGGTGGAGCTGGTGGAGGCGGTGGTGGAGGCGGTGGTGGAAGAGGGAGGAGATGAGAGAGGAGGGACCGGAGAGGGAGAGGAGGGGGGGAGGGAAATGAAAGGAAAGGAAAGGAAAAGGAAAGCAAATTAAAAGGAAATGAAAGGAAAAAGAAAAAGAAAAAAAGAAAAAGAAAAGAAAAAAAATGAACTATCCAGAGTTCGAACCTGTAGCCGAACAAACACTTAACTTAAGTTAACAGGCTAACCAACTTATCAAAGTCTAAGTTGTGCTCATATATGACATACATATATATATATATATATATATATGTTACCAACATATATAATATTTATAAAAAAAATTAGTTCGGCACCTAGGCGCCGCCTAGGCGCCCTAGGCGCTAGGCGGGCCCTTGGCGCACCGTCCCCGCGTAGCGATTTTTAGAACATTGCTTTAGACCATCCCGTGCTTGCAACATCAACGTTAACTCATACCTTGCCTCAAGACCCTTCTCGTGCCAACAACGTTAACCTATCGAGTCGTGTTTGCCTTACGGCCATAATCAGAGACGCAACTACGCGATGAAGCTCCATTTCCGTGTGACCGTGCTTCAAATCCTTTGTGCCGTGCCTCACAACTATGTGCGACTCGACCATATCGCCGCCTCGCGGCCCTTGCTACTTTGATCACCAACTGACCCAATCAAGACTTGTGCATCTTAGTGTCACTCAAACAACTTTGCCTTGCGGCGGTTTCCTAACTTAAACTCAACCAACTTAAGCAACTTATATGCCGACAACTCAAGACTTGACGCCACATCTCGTGCCGAAACACGACGCCTATGTTGAAACCCAATCTTAGGCCCAAACTTTGTGTTCTAACTGTACACACCTTCAACTCAACTCAATCCAAAGGCATACATGCGGATAGCCGCTATTTGCCGACATCTATATGAACTTGGTCACTAGCATCACAAGCTATACCTTGACGTATAGTTTTGTTAATCGGGATCCTTTCGACGCAAGTAGCTAGCCCCGTCGCAAGTTCCCGCTTAACCTGTGCCAAAACCTTACGCACGACTATACCCTGTTCCCTCCTAGGCCGAGTCGGCCCCATGGCCCAGGGTTACCGCTCGAGGGTTCATCGCCCTTGTCGACAAGTTGTCAAATGACCATGCAAGACTCGACACAAACTGACGTCTCACACAGTCATTCCTCTACCAGAACCAAGACTTCTATCCTTGAGACCCCTCGACGACCCACGGTCGCGAGCATTCCTTTCCTTGAGACCCCTCGACGACCCACGGTCGCGAGCATTTCCTTCCTTGTTACCCTATCATTTGGTTCAACTCATGAATGCCTATTTGATAATCCTTTCTCAAAACTCACTTTGAATCAATTGTGATCCTTGCCTTAAACACTAAGCACGTGCATCGTGCCTTAAGCCAATCGTGCTCTGCGTGACACTCCTGCCCAAGTCGACGGGCCTTGAGATCGTGGGACTGCTTAACTTGACAAGCCGCGAAGGTGCGGGACAGTGCTTGTAATGTCTTAGGTCGACCGGCATAACTTTGTCTAACTTAACTTCGCAACAACTTAACGAGCAAAGGCTGCGTCAAGCTTTGCCTTAACGGATCGTGCCGTGCACGCATCCAAATTGAACGACCAAGTCACTCGGGTGCCTAGACTTAGGTCACAAGCCGCTCAACGCAACTTAACTTTGGGCAAGTCAAGGCTATGCCAAGCCTTGGACGACAGGACCGTGCATGCTTTATGAAGCATTCATGCGGGCGACGCCTATGACTTAGGCTAACTCTTTGCTTTTGCACCGAAGACCAACTTTCCTTCTCCCAAGCCACGGGACGAAGGACCGAGTGTCATTTTCAAAGCACGCCGTGCACCAACTCTAAGACGACCGTTGGACCTTTCCATATTCTAACTCAATTCGACCTGTCGGGGTTATTCCCTTTAGCTATGTGGATTCGTCTCTTTTATTATCAAGTCTACTTGTGCAAGTTGAAAACACACGATTTATTATGTGAAGGCTAAGATGAGGCAAGTTCACTGAAACTACCCCACCTGAGCGAGCGGTCGTCTTGACCGAGCGATGTCTCCGAGTAGCCGTTGCAAGGCTAAGTCCGAACGCCGTCGGCGTTTCGATTCCTCCGATTGACTGAGCGGAACGGGACACTACGGGGGGGGGGGGGGGGGGGGGGGGGGGGGGGGTACGGCGAGGTCGGGGAGGGGGGGGGGGAGTGCGGCGACGCCGTGGAGGGGGGCCGAGCACGGCGGAGGGGTGCAACCACGTGTGACGGGGAGGGGGGACACACAAAAGGAGACAAAGGCATTTTCGTCAAAAAAAAAAATTGACCGTTAGTTTTAGACGGAAACCGTCCAAAGTGGGAGGTGTCGTACATTCATGTAAACTTGTGGAATGCACCTTAAATAAGCGTAAAAAAAAGTGAGGTGTCACTCAAATTTTTTTTTTTTTTTTTTTCCTTCTCATCATTTCAAATGTGAAAATGCAGTTGGCTTTCTTCGAATTTGCAACAGCGTGGATTCAAACAACCATAACTTTTGATGGAAATATATGTGGTTCGAGTCAAAGTCGATCTAACCCACTTCCATTGGACAAAGATAACTTCATTGGATCAAAGAAAACAAAACATTATACAGAATTACAAACACGCACACTAGAAATTTGAGGATGTATAACATCTGAAAGTAATTGTTTGTAACTGAGAAAATGAATACATTGTCCAATTTATACAGATTTTATCAAACTATAAATCCCCAGGAACTGCTTGATAAATCATTCCTCCAGCACCCATTAATAAATCGCTTTTTTTATAATTGCTTATCATTTATACAACTTGTTTCTTTTCAAATGCAGGCTCTGAAACTGTTTCAACACATCACGGTCAGTTTCAACACATGAACTAATTTTTAAGACAAGTCTCATTTAAATCCCACAGAGAAGTTTGAACAAGTCTACCGATTGCAAATCTCTAACCAAGAGACATGCACAAAATAACTATGTAATACATCACAAACAGTTGAGATTAACAAGGACATTTCACATCACAAATGATGCCCACAAACAAGATACTAATATTACTACAAGAAACTGCAGCCAGTCGATTTTAAATGGACAAAAAATTTCTAAGAAAACATCACAATTCAAGTAGCAAACTGAAGTCTGTAAGCAAACACACTGCCCTATTGACACAATTCTAAATTTGATAAAATCCTTAAATGAGGGGAAAGTTCAACTCAGCGCTTTCCTCCACCACCTCCAAGCTTAGGGCCTTTTCCTCCTGCCGCCCCCTTGGTCACCTTCGATTGTGTCTTTTGTGTCTTCGCCGTCACCTCTGCCTTCTTTGCCTTCTTCTCGTCCTTAGTTTTCTTGATCCTCTCCTTGATTTCACTGAGAAAGGAGAAGGCTTTAAGAACAGCTTAAGAAGCTATGGCAATAACAGCTATATATATATTATATATATATATATATATATATATATATATAATGGTGGAAACTTTGAAACTATAGCAGTCGTACAAAGAAACACCATCAACAACAAAAATAGGGGAAACTGGTAATCCCACGGGTTAATCCAATCCTAACTTTAGTTTCTATGTTCCCTAGTTATATAGGTTCACCTACTGTTATAACCTGAAGTAACTAGTATTATATATATTTCATTATTGTTTATTGAGATTATCAACTGACATTTTCTGATCTAGTATTAAAATATTGGTCCCTGGAGACATTTTGATGAGTTCGGTTGCGACCTGCAGGGGATGCTGGTAATGCAAACCGACCTTTAGACCAAGATAATGACATCTGGCTGCATCAGAACACAACGTGGAAAGTTGAGATTCACAACTGCCTATTTAAGACCAAATAAGGGAAAAGAAAAATGATGTACTTACAAAATACTGAACTTCCAGCATTCTAGTGAATAAGAGAATATAAAAGGACTAGTGATGTTCATGATTATAACCGAAAATGCGGACGGAACCAACCATCGGTTTGGTCGGTTAGCTGCCAAGAATTGTTTGCTTCAGTTATGAAGTTTTAAATTTTTTTAATCGGTAGGTTATGAGTCCCAACTTGAATTCACCGACAATTAACCGACCGACCCAAATACATAATAGAAATTATGTAATTGTTTTATATTTCTTAGTATATAATTGTATGTACTATATTAAGGAAAAGATTAATGGGAAGCTTAAAGGGCAAAAAAAAAAAATTATAGTTTAAGCCTTGTAAAGTGACTTTACACCAAAAGAGCTTCATAATTTAAAATTTTATGTGATTGACAAACTAAATTGATTTGGGCCCAGTAAAATTTAGTTATTCCACGAGATTTTAATCCGTGGGATTTACACCTAAATTGATTTGGGTCTAGTAAGATATAGCTATTCCATAGGATTTTAATGCATCAGTTATTAACCGATTTACCTACGAGCTTAGTCGGTTAACCGAACCAATCGGTTTTAAGGGGTTTAGGTCGGTTTAGGATACATAAATCATACAACCAACTAAGCCAGTTCGTTTGTCAAAATTGCACATCCGGAGTATACCCCTAAAATGGACCATGCACTGCTCTAGGAGTAATAATCGAGAAGCATGAGAGAGGAGAGAAAAGCATACCGCAGAGCAGCTTCCCTGGCAGCATCACGGACTTCAGCTTTCTCGGTTCTTTTCTTCTGAATGACCTCCAAGGAAGCACCGACAATTGACCTAGAATAAGGCTTTTTGGTAGCTCGACGCTTCTTCCTTACAGCTTCAGCATGGATATCCTGGAGTTATACAAAATAAACAAACATAATAATCACAATTGTAACATGTGCAAAGCAGCTGAATCAAAAAAACATTCACACATATAATGGATCACCTTTTTGTGCTGCTTCCGGTACATTGCAGTCCAGGTAAGCTTTGCAGGTTTCAGACGGTTGTGGAAATACCTTTTGCATTTTGAATTGGAAAATAGGAAGACCTGTAGTTACCATGCAATGACCCAAGCAGTTATCAAGCAATGACCCATGTTTCGAACAAAGCTAGAATCTGAAATAATATTTTAGTACAAAGCTAGAATCTGAAATAATATGTTAGTACTTATTTCTTTTTCTATGTTACGAATTGTGAATTGCTCTTGACGGTTAACAAGCGAAATGGTATCTGCAAGTGACACAGGCTTAGGCAGGGTATGGGATTTGCTTATCATGGCTGCTTCTGCTTATTTTCATGAAAAGCAGTTCCAAAAGCTGTTTCGTAACACCAGCTTATCAAAATACTTTTGGAAAGCTAGTTCAGTTTTGGAACAGCTTTCAAAACTCGAAAGTAGGTGCAAGTCTGCTTTCAAAAGCTGCTTCTGCTGCTGCTTATTGAAAAGTAGCAGCAATCACAAACCAAGCCTTATGACTATCTACACCAGCTTATAATAAGTTAATAACTAACAAGCTGAAGTTTGGACATGGAAAATCAAGAGAGAGAAGGATATACATTTCATAGAAAGTGAGATAGAAGATCAATGCAAAACATCATACCTGGGAATCTGCACGAACAAATCTGATACCCTTACCAGGGTATATCTTGGCACCACTAAAACGGCAGAGTTCAGTCCTACAAAACAGTCACATAGCAAACTGCTTGAAAATATGATGGACGTGTTTGTGAAATTACATAGTATTAAGGAAATTATCGTCAACACTATATATATTTGAATGAGAGGTAAGGTGGTGCAGGATGTGTAGTTTGTAATACATATATCAAACTTGTTAGTCTTCTCATCCCTGGGATGGTCTTGTATGTCAGAATAGTATTATACTTTTATCAGACACCCTAAATCACAACAGAACATGATTTATTAAATTTGATATAAAAACATAATTAAAAAAGGTAGCAAAGAGAAGGAGAAGAACCGAGAACAACACAACACCGAAACAGCAGAGGAGGCTAATCTACTTTTTTGGACCAAGGCTCATATCCACATTACAGTGACATAGCCAAGAACATCAACAATCCAAGCCCCATACTGTACTATATATTGCGCTGTGGGCTATTAATAAAATCAAACAACCTTTTACTTCAATCTCACTGCCTCCCAGTTCTTTCTTAAATAACAAACCATGAACCTCCCAAAATTTCAGGATTTCATTCTTTTAGCATATAGAATATTGCAAATAAAGGTTTCAGTTCAAAGAAATTCTTCAAACCGAATTCTATATAAGATGGGAGAAAAGTGGGAAGGATGCATGGAAATACTAGGCGCTTAAGCTAAGAATAAAAGCCCCTCACCGTCTCTTCCTTGGATCTGAAACTGTTTCCAGAAAGTATCCAATAACACAGTGATCGACATAGATAAAGCTCTTTATTATTAGGATGTCATAATTTTCAACAATGATTACAAACTCAAAACAATCAGTACTTTCTAAGTTAGTTAATACATTTGAAAAGAAAACTTCCTAGGTAGTATGTTATTACCTAAAAAGTCAAGTTTAACCCTTAAAATGAAGAGCACAAGTTATAATTGTATCCACATATTTTTTACTGATTGACAGACATATTAGCACGATTCTAGATTTCTAGGCTTTTAAAACCGAGTTGGGAGAATTGTGCTTAAGATAGAAATTGAAGTTATAATTCTAGCTCACTAGTCGAATAACTCCAGGTTCTAAGCAAACCAAAGAAGAAACAAAATGTGGAAAGTCTTTAGATGTGCCTCATGTGAATTATTTGATCAGTTTGGTAATTAGCATACAACAACAAGAAGATATATCACTTCATCTATTGTCAAAAAATATTTCAGATACCACTTATGAGGTGTTCATTTTTACCTCAAATTAGAGGTGGATCACTAATTGGATCTATTTAGAGGTGGCCCACAAAAATGTCGCTTGTTTTTTGCCTCTAATTAGATGCAATTAGAGCTTGAAGACTACTTAGAGGCTCCGAAAGAAAAAGTAGTAGTCTAGCCTTTTCTTTGCAACCAACCTCTAATTGGAGATAATTAAAAAAAGATCATTGTAACCTCTAGAAAATTCAGTATTTTCCATTATATCCTTAACACTGTGAATGATATAAAATCTAAAACGAAACAAACAAATAAAGACCAACAATTTACGGCATGAATTGTGTAATCAATTTGCGACGGAATTACAAACAAAATTTGATGTAGTTCTATTGTTTTTGATGTTGTGGTTGTTGTGAGGGGTAAGAGACTTGTTTAGATATGTTTTGTAATTGATTTGACTTGCATGATATAATTTGACATTTCACTTGATTTCAAATTATTTTGATACAAATTTAGTCTAAAGATATCATGAATAATTTTTCGACATAGCATTAGCAAAATGTATTATTTTATAATTTTTATGATAAGGATACAAAGGTAAATTGATGTCTAATTAGATATTGAAAAACAAACACATACCAATTAGTGGAAACAACAGCTTCTGTAAACCACTAAGTAGAGGCTCTAATTAGTGAAGTGGGACCACAACTTCTAATTAGTGCCACACCTCTAATTAGTGGGGGGAAAAACCTTAGGCAATATTCAAAATCCGGCTTTCTTTCCTCTTCTCCCCCATAATCTCAATCCAAAATCAGTCGCTAGTTATACTGGAGCTAAGGACGTTTCTAAAATTTCCACTTAGCCTCAACCAGAAAGCATCGGACACGCAGAAACTTGCGACCTCTGTGCCCGACACGGATCTCAAGTGACATAATATTCGGTAAGGGCATGCCAAATACAATGCCCAGGAGTGTTTTTCGACATATGCTATCGATCACCGTTAACCTTACTAACTACTAACACTTCCATACATTGGGTTAGCGCGTGCCGAAAAGCCATGATTTTCCTCGGAAACCTAATCACAGGCTTGCAAATATTTATAGTTCACGAATCACACAGGTGGAAGTTACAACTTTAGGTCTATTTGTTCTCGTAAAAAATTCCTAGAGTTGAATTCTATAACCCTAGAAAAAAAACTAGGGCTAAACTTTTCTGAATTAATATGATTCAGAAACAACAATCGGATCCCCCAATCTAACTATTCACCATCGAGAACACTAAAAATTATAACTTTTCCCGATCTATATACCACATAAACTTAAGTAATTGAAATACATTGAAGAACCTTGAATCAATATATATATGATTAATTTCCTCGATAAATTAATGGAATATAAAGTATCCTTACTCGATTTCTCTCTAAAGATCGATTAAAATGAAGGAAAAATTAAAAATATAAAGGAGTGAAGGAATCGTACTTGAGAACCATGGCTGCCGCTGCTTTGCTTTTACTACACGAGCAGCGGAAGAAAAAGAAACCTAATGACAACAAAAACGTATAAACCCTAGATTGAAATGGCAGCTGGATTAACTATTAGGCACTGTTGTTTCATCAAAATTTACAAGTGTGCCATTGTGCGGGTTCTGGGTCGGGTTTGGTGACTTCCTTTTCCATCTCGACAACATATCAGAAGCCCACGTAATTGGGCTGCTCCGGTTCGACAACATATCAGAAGCCCACGTAATTGGGCTGCTCCGGTTCGACAACATATCAGAAGCCCACGTAATTGGGCTGCTTGGTTACTTTTGAGATTTAAAACACTTGATAACTGAGACTTCGGCCTCGATCTAATTTCCAGCCCGCGGTTGGTGATATATAAGGAATTCACTGTTATTTCATACACCTTAAGTAGGGTCGTCCGTTGTTCGTACGAGTCCGACTCGATAAATGGTTCGGCCACGGATCGTCCGATTGAAATAACGAACAAAGCTTGGACATTTATTTGGATCCGTTTGAAAAATCGGACCCAAACATGGTCATATCCATGTCTAATCCGAATTTGTCAGTGGACCAATAGTGGAGACTCATTTGATTTTGCATCAATTATGTCATGTTACGACGAGAATGCCATCGGGCTAGGGAGCTTATGGCCACCATCAAGTATGGCTTGTAACATCTGTTTGGTTTACAATGACTCAAATCAAATCAGTTGAGCATTTCTGATTGGTAAATCTAATTACTTTAATACATGCAGTAATCAATGTACATGACGATTTTTTCGGCAATGCCTAAACTAATAAAAAATTGCATTATTGACAGCGGTTAGCCGAGTAACATCTGGAATTAATGTGTGCCAGCGAGTTAATTTATTATATATTATGCATGCATGTGAACCAATCTTTGTGAGTGTTCTACCTTCAGATCTATATTCTGGTATTCAAAGTTATCATATGTTTATGATGGTCTGAATTTAAATTAACGAATAGTGATTGTCCGTGTACATCCGGTTCGAACTCAAACGGTGGACTGTTCGTGTCCGTTCGGACCGACTTCGTTTCTATTTTCGGCCCGAACTCGAACATTGACTATTCGTGTCCGTCCGGCTTGTATTAAGTGGGTTTTTTTCACATTTCATTAGCAGCTTGGAAAAAAAATAAAACATGCATTTGTTAATCATATTTGGACATTATGTTGTGTTAGAGCCGTTCGAGAGGTCAAAATATTTAGAAGGGAACTATGGAAAAGCAATTTGCTTCTTATTATTAACCGCCCAATTTTGATGGAGAGAAAGAAATCTATTGCAGAGGCATTTGTCTTATTGCGAATTTACGAATACACTGTTAGGAAAATGGGTATACTGGCTTAGTCATAGTTTATTTTGGATTGCTTGTTGGAGGGTTTCTTAAAGGAGGGTACATAATTGTTTGGTAATAACTAATTATAAAAAAAAAAAAAAAAAAAAAATGGACTTGGGACAATTGTAGAGTACTAGTTTAATAGAAAATAATCAAGAACAAAGTAATTGCTAAAGAAGACTAAAACTTAAATGTAGACGAGGGAACTATTCTGGTACCCCTCTCTATCAGGATAGATTTTATCCAACTTTTTTTTTTTTTTTTTTTTTTGTATATATAAAACATCATCCCGAGTTGTGGTAATTAATAGTACTAGTGTCTTGTTTGATAAAATACAGTTCATTTTGTGGGACAAGAAGCAGGGATGAGAGTTTGGTTTATTCAGTTCCAACCTAATTGAAATAGTCAAAAACAAATAAACCAAAATTCTAAATTTTTAAAATCGAAACTGAACCGAACCGGATAACGACTTGCTTTATTCGATTTGTTATGATGGACTATTTTTATTATATAATGGGTATGGTTCAAATTTGAAATCGGGATTAAATGCAATTTAAAAAAATAATTCTTATACACGTATTGTCGTATTTATGTCGAAAGTTAGACTGGTTGTTAAATTTTAAAACACATAAATATAATTGTTGTTTTCAAAATATGTACATTTTCATTACAACATATGCGTAGAATTGAGATTATTTACCTAACTGCACAAGTCTTATTTGGTTTTTAATTTTGGATCACTGAAATCGAAACTGAATAAGAAAATTAGTATTTTAAAAATCAAAACCGAATTATTATTACTAATAAGCCGAAAAGAATTCTTACTCGGTTTTGTTTGATTTTTGTCCAAAACTAAATAATGCTCACCCCTCACAAGAATCACGAAACTTTCACAAGATGCTCTCCTTTTTTGTGTTTTTTTTTTTTTCCTTTGCAAGTAAAAGTAATAAGGAACCAAGCCTTAGCTAATGTTGTGATAAGATTTAGCTTATCACTGCGCCAAATTTAACAAAAGCTTCGAGGATTGTGTTATTATCTTTAATAAGAGTTTATTAGTGATCTTTGTTTTTGCTCTAAATTCAAGTAAAAAAGCAATTATATAGACCTAGTCCCGAGCAAGCATAATTTCGGGACGTCCGTCACGTACAATTATCTAGACATAGTATGCATTTCATAAATAAAGGTGCATCACTATTGCAATATGGCATGTCGTGTGGTTGGAACCGTTGCGATCAGGGACGGATCCAAGGGTTCTTTGGGATGGACTGGGATCAGCTCCTGTTTTTTTTCAAATTTAGTTTAATTAGTGTAAATTAGTTACTAATGACCTATTTAGCTTTAAAATAATTTATTATAATTTTTAGAAATTTTTCTAGAATTTTTAGATAATTTTTAAATAATTTTTAAGTCAAAATATATCCTTTTGTAATTATTTGAAATGTTTTAATATCACTTTGTAATATTTAAAATTGTTTTTATATCGATTTGCAATTATGTCAATTGTTTTAATTACAGTTTGCAAATATTATTTGCAAACAGTTAGGGTTTGGACCTAACTGCAATTTCCTAAAGCCTAGGAACCCGACTGCAAAACCCCATCACCCACCCCCGACGACTGGCCAGCTGCCCCCGACGACCGACGACTGCTTTCCCCCGCCATTTTCGGCCGACTTCGACCGCCTCGATCGACCTACCCCTCTATAAATACCCCCCCCCCCCCCACCCCCAGTCTAAACCAGGGGCGGCCCGGAGGAGGGGCAAACAGGGCTTGCGCCCTGGGCCCCAAATCCCAAGGGGCCTCAAATTTTTTTAAATGTTAGTAATAATAACAAATAATAAACATTGTTATTCTGATTTCTTCTTCAAAGTCCAAGGTTCGAAAAAAAATTTATTATAGCAATTCAACAAATAGGGCATGACGCATAGGAATTGGATAACCGTCCGACTCTTCAATTTGAAAGAAAAAACTAGTCTTCCCATCACTTCAGATTTTTTTTTTGCATTTCAGAGGGGAAAAAGTTCTTCACGTCTCTTCCGATTCCAGATGACCATCAATAGGGTTTTTTTTTTTGAATTGTTCATTTTAATTCTCTCTTCATTCTCCCTTTTGCTTATAATTGAAACATAAATTTTTAATTTTCTTCAATTTCTTCTCCTAGAATCATTCACAAGGATTCTGCGAAGAAAGACTACACAAAGAAGGCCACGGCGGCAGACAAGCTACTCTCTCTCTCTCTCTCTCTCTCTCTCTCTCTCTCTGTGGCCTCTGCTTGAGCCTTGACCCGAAGAGGACACGAAAAGGTGAGATAGAGGTATCAATGCGAACATAATATTTTAGTAAGACTTTCATTTTGAGAATTGAAATATTTTGTAACTTTTGTTTCTCATGATGTTGGCTTTGTTAAGTTTTTTGAGTTCCTTCTGTCGTCGATGATTGAGGACAATCCTCTTTGTCCCCATCTTTCGAATGAGGGGTTCTATTGATGTAGTTTATTTTTTTCGAAAGTTCCAAGCTATATTTACATATAATCTACTTTGCACAGACACAAGCACAGACTTAGAATTTTGCATCTTTTAAAAATTAGGATACATATTGTTTGTATTAGATCTTCGGTCTTCCTTCGCAATATCTCTATTTATGTACATTTTCATAATAACTAAGTTTCAATCAGCTTCTGTAACAAATTTAGCTCACTACGTGTTGTGAGTTATAGTTGATCCCACGTTGATGTTGAATAGCGATGAGCCGATGATGATGAGTCTTTTCGTTTATCTTTGCACTTAAGATTTGACACTAAAAATTATAAGTTCCTAGTGTTGAATATATTTTCGTAAATCTTTGCACTTAAGATTTCACAATGATTTTATTTTCAAACTGAAATATTTTATAACTTTTGTTCCTCCTGATTTTGGTTTTTTTAATGTTTCTTGAGTTTCTCTGTTGTTGATATATTAGGCAAACAAGCCCGTATATCACAATCCTAGTATTGAAAAACATAAACAAGAAATGTTAAATAACATATTGCATCAGAATTTTTTTTAAACTACGGAAGTAGTATTGCCATTTGCCAAGATATATTTATGCAAAATTTAATGTTAGTTGGCATGTATCTGGCCCCAGTCCAAAAGAGTTCACTTTGGTTTATTGTGTCATGCAAAAAAAAAAAAATTGATACTTTATTTTCAATATATTTTTTGAAGAAGGGGCATCATTTTGTATTTAGTTCGAGGCATCAAAATGTTCCGGGCCGGCCTTGGTCTAAACCCTAACCCTAGTTCACCATCGACAACCCCCACTCCTTCTTCCCTGACAAAACCTAAACCCTAACCCTAACTCCGACGACTACCCCAGCGCCACCCCCACAGCAACCATCACCGCCCACAACCGCCATCACTCGACGCGTCTCATCAAGACGAGCGCAGCGCCACCCGAGCGTCGCGTCGACGACGTCCCAGCCGCCGTCCAGTGCCCTCGACACCCCCCCTCGACGTCGGACACGAAGGTAACAACCCCGAGTTCGTGTCGTACGTGTCTCGAACTCACGCATGGAGTTCGCCTGGACACGGAGAGCCTAACCATAGGATTGGACACGCGTTTACAGTGTCGTACGTGTCGTGCTAGACGCGGACACACGACACTGGATCAGATTGCATTTACTCGTGTCCTGAACAGTCTGGACACGAGCCGAACTGTTATTGGATTTAGACCCATTAAACTAACCTAACACTAACCCAAACAATTTCCTAACAAATGGCTCGGGCTGACCCCCTAGCCAGCCTGATTGCGCCTAGAACCCTACCCCGCTGGGCCGAGTTCGAGCCCCTTGTTTGTTTGTTAGTTTGTTTTTTTTTATTTTTATTTTTTTATATATATATATGTATATACATGTATATGTATTTATATATATATATATATATATATATATATATATATATATATATATATATATATATATATTTTTTTTTTTTTTTTTTTTTTTTAACCCAAAACCTCTCCTTTATTGATCAAGGCACAAAGAGAAACCTTACACGTATACAGGGAGAAGTATACCAAAAAGGAAAGACAGGGGGGAAGTGTCGGACGCAGCCGACGCTCCTAGGGGGAAGGCTGTTGCCAAAACGCCGGAGATGTGTGGGAGCAGAGAGAGCTCCTTTTACGGCATTGCCGGTGAATTTCCCGGGTAAGCTGATCGACCGAGTATTGGTGGCCCTCGTACCTCGCTTTGTTGCGATTTTTCCAGATTGCCCAGGTGGCAGCCGCTGCAACGATCTGGTGGCCGTGGGATGCGGATCCCCAGTGGGCCAGAAGATCGATAAAGCGCCCGTCCCCTGGAGAGGTGTTGTAGGTGCGGTTAAGGGTGCTCCAGATTTGGTCAGGGAGGCGCCCCTCTTGAAAGATGTGGTCAATGGTTTCGGTCTGACGCTCAGTACAACAATTGCAAGCGGACGCCAAGCTGAAGCCGATGGAGTGAAGGTTTTCGTCGGTCGGCAGTTTCTTTTTCATGACTCTCCACAGAAGGAAGGACCATTTCTTGGGGATACATGAATGCCAATAACCCGCGATGAAAGGATCCGGCCCGATCTCAAGGATCAAAGATCTAGCCGATCGCACGGAGAACGTACCTGAGGCAGTCGGCGACCACCTCAGATTGTCTGCGTCGGTCCCAATGATAAGACCTCGCTGACGAATGTTGTCCTCAGTATCATTGCCGGACCACTCTCGAATCCTGTCCCAATTCCAAACAATGTTGGTGGGGTTCCACAGGTCTTTGATCTTGCAGTTTCTGGGGGGTTCGATAATGTTCGGGATAAGGTAGTCGCCAGTCCACCTTTCCAGGAAGGGATTGGCCTCGCCAGAGCCCAACTGGAGTCTGATCGCAGGCTCGGCCAAGTCGCGGCCATGGAGAATGCGACGCCAGGCCGCTGAGGATCTGCAGTTCGCTGAGGCCGACACGGGATGGATGAATTTGAAGTACCTTGCCTTCATGAACATGGTCCGCAGGTTTTGGCTGGTGCGTAATTTCCACCACAGTTTCATAGAGAAGGCTTTGACGATGTTATCGAGTTTGGAGAAACCAAGCCCGCCGGACTCGGTGGGGATGGCCATGGAATCCCAGCCGGCCCAGTGGTGTTTGTCTTGACCCTTATTGTGCCCCCAAAAGAAGTCGCAGAAGATCTTCTCGATCGATGCGGTGACGTTCCTAGGCGGAGAGCAGGCCGCCAGGGCATGGATGGGGATGGAATTGAGAACATGCTTAATGAGGATAATTTTCCCTCCTGGGGATAGGGTAGCGTTATGCCATCCTTCGATTTTGGTTCTGATTTTGGAAACCAGGTTCTCGAAGATACTGGCGTTGGATCTCCCGTACGTCAGAGGGCATCCGAGATAGTTGAAAGGAGGGTGAGCCACCGCTATAGTAGTTAGGTTGGTGAGTCTGGTAGCGTTCTCGAGATTGATGCTGTGGTGGGCGTAAATAGTGCTCTTGGAAAGGTTGATCTTCTAGCCTGAACATCTGGAGTACCGCTTCAGGGTGTTGTGAACAACCTCCAACGATCCGATGTCCCCGGAGGAAAAGATGAGTAAATCGTCGGCGAAGGCAAGGTGGGTGATGATGGGGCATCCGCTGACAGTGTGGTAATGCTGGAAGTTGGGTGTGTTGACCATGTTGTTGAGGTTTCTGCTCAGAGCGTCGGCAACGATGATAAAAACTGTGGACGAAAGAGGGTCGCCCTGTCTGACTCCGCGGCTAGATTTGAAGAATCCATCGGAATGGCCGTTGATAACTGTGGAGAACCACGAGTTGCTGATGGATCTCCACACGATGTTGGTCCAGTTCTCGGAGAATCCGAATGCTCTGAAGACCCAAATCATGAATTGCCAGTCAAGTCTGTCGTAAGCTTTTTCCATGTCGACCTTGATGGCGATGTTGCCCCCTCTGGCTGGGAATTTCATACAGGTGATGAGTTCTTGGGCTAGCATGATGTTGTCCTGGATGTTCCGACCGCGGACGAATCCGCTTTGCTCTTCAGATATGATTTTAGGGAGAGTATCAGACATTCTCGACGCGATGATCTTGGAGATAATTTTGTTGGTAAATGTGCAAAGACTGATGGAACGAAAATCGCGAAAGGAATTGGGGTTATCTTTTTTTCGGAATGAGGATGAGATTGGCGCTGGAGATGGCTTTGGGATAATGAGCTCCTTCCAGAAAGGCGATGGCCGCGTCAGTGATGTCCTGCTTGATGATATCCCAGCAAGTGCGAAAGAAGGTGCCGGAAAAGCCGTCCGGACCGGGGGCGCTGTGCGCGTTCAAGGCCCACACCGCGGCTTTAACCTCGTGTTCGGACAGAGGCCGTTCCTGCAGTGCATTGTCGGAGTCGTTGATGATGGAGGGGATTTGTTCCAGGAAAGAAATGTCTTTGTGGACCGTCTCCTTGGAAAATAGTTTTGTGTAGAAATCCGTGGCCGCCTTTTGGATCCCTTTATGGTCGGATCTGGTGATTCCGTGCTCGTCAGCGATATGGTGAATCGAAAGCTTGTTTCTTTTGCCGTTGACGCAGGCGTGAAAATATTTGGAGTTCTTGTCCCCGTCGCTGTCCCATTTCAGTCTAGCTTTCTGCTTCCAAAATTCGGTCTCAACTTTGAGCCTGAATTTGAGAATGGCTTTGGTGAGATTCAAGGCTCTTCTAGCCTCAGGAGAACGGTCGGAAAGGAGTAAAGCTTCTGCTCGGGTAACGTCGTCCTCAGCGACGCGAATAGCTTGGAAAATGTCCCCAAAAGCGTGTTTGCTCCAATTGGAGAGAGCTTTCCTGGTTGCTTTTAGCTTGTTGCTAACCCGAGTGAGAGGATTCGGGGAATCCTGGCTGTTCCACGCTTCGGCCACAATGGTCAGGAATTGCGGGTGGTCGATCCAAAAGTCAAGAAATTGGAAGTTCTTCTTGGATGGATTGGATTTGTTTTTGATTTCCATCAGGATGGGGGCGTGGTCAGATTCTGTGGAGTTGAGGTGTGACAGGGTGGAGGAGATCCTCATACTGTGCCAGCTGGCGTTAGTGAGGGCTCTGTCCAATCTGGAATATTGACGACGGTGACCCTCCTGCATGTTGCACCAGGTAAATTCACTGCCTTTGAACTGAAGGGGAGTTAGGTGAGCATTGAAGATGAAATTGTTGAAGTCTTGCATGGCAGCTAGTGGCGTAGGGCATCCTCCGATCTTCTCTTCTCTGCGAGTGATGGCGTTAAAGTCACCGATGCAAAGCCAAGGGATGTTGGTGTTGTGGATATAGGTATCGAGAAGGTCATTCCAGAGGGATTTCCGCTCTGCGATGACACAGCTACCGTGAACCGCAGAAATGATAGCTCGCTCCGGTAGGGAGGGGTGGGCGATCCAACAGGAGAGAACTTGATTAGTGTCCTGGATGACGTCGAGTTTAACGTCCTTCGACCCAAGAATCCAGATGTCGTGCCTGCCGGCGATTGCCGTTGGTAGGCCCAGGGCCAGCTGGGTGGATTTAAGACGTTTGGAGGGAATTTTAGGTTCAATGATGATGAAGATGTCGATCTTGTGGATTTTTCGGAGACTGGAAATTCTCCGTAATGTCGGTTTATTGGCCAGACCACGAACGTTCCAAGAAATGATGTTAAGCATTTGGTGGGTTGTGGGAGTGTTTTTTTGTTCCGCCTTGCAGCGGATCTGGTGAGTATGGTTACGGTTTTGTCGGTGCCTGATTTCCTGAGATGGAGGTTATCCGGATCCGGGGGGGGGCTTCCTGCGGCAAGGACTTGTGGGTCTCTCCAAGGTTGGGGGGGTTAATCGCATTGCCAGCTGAGTCTGTTGTCGTGTCCTCCGATGGGATGGTAAGGGAGTCGTGCGTATTCTCAATGAGCAGGTGCTGGAGGGGGGCTCCTGCGGCTAATACTTGAAAACCTCTCCTGACTTGGTCGGGGCCTAGAATAGCGAGGGCGTCTTCGACTGGTATGGAGCTGGGGGACAGATGGGTTTCGTGGGAGGAGGGATGGACAGAGGGTTCGCTGTCTTCGCTGGAGGTGAGAATTTGGTGGTCAGCTATGCCTGAATCAGGTCCGTCCTCCGCACGTGGGGAGAGGATGGGGAGGGGTGGGGGTTCGGGGGAGCGGGATTTTCTTTGACTGTTACCGGTCTCCCGATCTTCTGAGTCGAGAATGGCGAATGGATTAGAGATCTCTATATGTTGGGGTGTAAAGGGGATAAGGGCCCTGCTCGGTGGGTCGATGGAGACTGGCTCACCGTGGCTGGAGTCGAATCTGATGTGAGAATTTGGAAGGGGAAGGATGGGCTGCTGCTTCCCCTCCGAGAGGTCTCTGTCTTTTCTGGAGGGCTTCCTTTTAAGCTCCGGATGCAGGCGGTGACAGTGCTTGGGAAGGTGTCCTCTAATGCGACAGTGGTTGCAGTACTGTATGTGGTTGTCGTAGAGGATCTGCTGGGTGTGGGTGTGGCTGCCTAGCTCGATAGAGATGAAATTGGGAGGTTCTGCAGAGAGATCCAGTTCGACGCAGATTTTGGCGTAGTGGGCTTTGGTGAGGTTGCTGGTCTCGGGCGCCGAAGCCACGTACGTCCCGAACGAGTTGGCTATGCGTTGAAGCGCCGTCGGGACAAAGCAGATGAGAGGAAGATTGGGAAGGGTAACCCAGACTGCCACCGTCGCTGAGTCCTCTTTGGTGTTGAAATCAGGAGACCACTTAATGATCTTCATCTGGTGGGTGTCGATCTTGCAGGTACCCTTGGACCACACGGTCCTATGATCGCTATCGGAGGATAGATGTAGGAGAATGTGTTTTGGATCGAGGGGGGCAACTCGATAATCCGACGAGAGATTCCATTTGACGATCGTTTCCTGAACCCTTGACAGTTTGGGGCACCCAGTGGAGAACTTGAGGATGAAAGTGTAGGGAAAGGCCGTCGACAGCGACGATAGTTCCGAATCCGAGAATGGGATGACGGGGTTGGAGTTCACAAGAGAGTACTCAATGTCTGACAGATGAACGTCGGAGAAGATAGTGCCCTTCGGGAGGGTGAGGTCCGGGCGAAGCATGGCGGCATAGGAAGGGGGGGAAGGCCGGGAGGAGCAGAGCCCGACGATCCGCCATGAAAGAACGGGAGGCCACTCGGGTGGGGCGCGAGCCCGGAAGCGGCGATGGGGATGGAGAAGGAGTGGGCCTGCTGCCTTGGCGAGGAGGAGGGAGTAGGGGGCACCACCGGCCTAGAGGAGGAACCCAGGGTGTCCTTGGGAGGAGGATGGGACCCGGGTAGGGCGGGAGCGGTGGGGATGGGAGAACTCACAGGGGAAACCAGGGCGGGGTTGGCCAACGGAGCTGGAGGAGAGGGGGGAAAAGCGGACGCGGAAGCGGGAAGAGATAAGTGCGACGGAGATGAGTCAAGGCGGGCGGGGATACCAGAGGAGAGAGGGGGTGCAAGGGAGGCTGGTGAAGAAGCAGAAGGAGTATGGTGGATCGCGCCGTGGGAGCCAGTGGAGAGCGTAATGGGAGGAGAGGAGGGGATGAATGGAGCGCGCGAGAGGGCAGCGCAAAGGAGGGTGGGGGATGGAGCGTGCTCGAAGCCTGCGCAAAGGAGGGGGGGAAGGACTGCGCTCTGGGCCTGCGCAGAGACGGGTTGGGCAAGGATTGCGCACGGGGCCTGCGCAAAGGAGGGAGGGGGGAGGTTAACTCCCGGGTCCTGCGCAAAGGGCAGAGGGGACAGGATTGCGCACGTGGCCTGCGCAAGGGGGACGAAGTCCTGAAGGACACGCGCAAAACCAGCTTGCTGCTCCACAAGGAGATCCTGCGCAAAGGAAAGGGAGGTCACGAGTGACTGCAGATGCGCAAGTTTGTTGGACACGTCTGCTGGCGCCGCGCAAAGAGCTTGCTCCGCGCAAGGGAGTTCCTCGTGGAGCGCGCCTCGGGTGGGGAACACGAGACGCCCATGGGCGGGGGGCCCGAGGCCTGAGCAGTTGAGTGATGCGGAACCCGAGGGGGGGAGGGGTGGATTCGAAATCCAGGAGGAGGAAGTTGGAGCGGGAGGGGGCTCCGACGGATGGTCGTTGACGCCGGCGCCGGCAGGTCCGAGCGCCTGGGCGGCGGGGAGCGGGAGCTCCGCCGACGAAACCCTAGGAGAGGGTGGAAGGCAGCTCCGATGAGCCAGCCCTGGAAGAGGGACGAGCGGCGAGGAGGAAGGGGGATCTGACGGGCCGGGAGAGCTGGGGAGGGGGAGGGATTGATAGAGAAGGTGGAGCTGGCGGCGCCACGCCAGGACCTCCGGGGGCCAGGGGGGGACATCGGGGAGGAGGATGGAGGGGGACTGCGGGGAGCCGCGCCTGGGGCCGGAGGAGCTAAGGGCTGGAGGGGGCGGCCGGCCTAGGCCGGCCGGAGAGGGAGAGCAGATCGCTTGGGGAGGGGGGGGGGGGGGCTGACCATGGGGAGAAAAACTCAAATTAACATTATATATATATATATATATATATATATATATATATATATATATATATATATATATATATATATATATATATATTATGTATTTATATATATATGTATTTATATATATATGTATATACATGTATATGTATATACATGTATATACATATATATATAAATACATATATATATAAATACATAATATATATATATATATATATATATATATATATATATATATATATATATATATATATATATATATATATATATATATATATATATTATTATTATTATTATTATTATTATTATTATGTAAACTGTTATATATGTATATATATACTGTATTTGTATATATATATGTATATTTTATATTTAGTATATATATATGTATATTTATTATATGTATATATATCCATTATATATATATATATATATATATATATATATATATATATATATATATATATATATATATATATATATATATATATATAAATATTGTTGTTGTATATTTATATATGTATTTCAATTCTACCTTGTATAAAATATTATTATGTAAAATTTTACAAGTTATTTTTATTATATAATTTGTGACTTGTATATTTTTACCACTCTAAAAATATATATATTATTTAAATTCCTGTATTTTAATTGTTATGACCAATTGATGTCCAAACCTAGCATGGATTTTTGGGCCCAATTGTGTCTAATATATTCAGAGTCTTAACAAGTTATATTGGACTTGATTCATGGCTCTGGGTCCTGTATCTGGATTTCGGTTCAATTTCGAATACATGGACAAAATAGTAAATAATTAATTAATTAATTTTTAGAAACCGTTGCTTGCTATTTTTGAATTTTTATATATATTTTAAGTACTATAAAAATCTAGGAAAAACTGTATTTAAATACTATGTTAATTTAGCTAATTTATTATAATTTTTTCAGCATTTAGTAAGTACTTTTGGTATTTTATAAAAATAGGAAAACAGAACTCATTTTCAGTATATTTATGTTTGCTGATTTTTAATAATTATTTATGAAGGTTCATAAATTCCAGAAAAATTAGTATAAATTTCTATAATTAACAAGGATCATTTGGTACTTTATTTTATGTAAAATTGAGCTTTTTTTCTATCTTAAAAATTGTTGGAACATAGTGTACAGTTTGATTTATTTATTGAATAATTACGACTTTCAGTGTTTTGTGTTGTTTTGAGTTATAGACATATTGGACCTCACCCCGCACTAGTGTAAAGGCCCTAGAAAGTTAGTTAGAGTATTGTGTCACCTCACATTGGTCTCCTTTGCTAAAGTCACCATTTGGCTAGGTGTCCAGTCAGAAAGTCATGTTGCACCACTAGTGTTATAGTGTTTAACTTAGTGTAAAAACTAAGTTTATGTATTTATTTCTACAGTGACGAGTCACCAGGCATCTATAGCATTTTATCGCTGCTTGGCTTTGCTAAAGGCAAGTACTTTCTACAAACTTTACATACTGCTATAACAATAAAATGTGATTTTTCAACCATGTTAAATGTTGATCCTTGGGGTAGCAATTTAAAACTTTACATGTTGTATTACTTTCAGTCTCTGCTATATTTAGGACAGTTTTTTATATCTCTCACATGTTTAAATAACGGGTTAAGGGAAAACTGTTAGTAGTGTACGTGATCATGACCCCCTTCTCTGTATGTATTTACCGAGCACTGTTACATTCTATATGTAACTTTGTCGTATGTCTGATCCCGTATTTGTGTATGGATATACACCGATGCCATTAAGGGTATGTATGTACACTTCAGAAACTTGATATGTACTGCTGTACATCTTATTCACCTATTGACCGATTCACGTACATGCTACGGTTTTAAACTTTTAAACTATATGTTGCCATTTCTAAAAAGAACCAATTAAACCATGATATGCCATGATTCCAGTTTATTACATTTTTGTTCATGCTTCGTATATTTAGTTTGTTATAAACGGTACTTGCTCCCGTCCTGACAGGATAACGTTGTAGGTATACTTACTGAGGAGGAGTTACTCTGTGATTCATATTATGGAGTTACTGCCGAGGACCAGGCTTTGTCTTACGAGAATGTACCTGCGGGAAAACTCGTCTAGTTATTTACATTTTACACTTTTGAGACTAGTCATGTATTAGATTATGTATTTTGTGTATGGACCTGTATCCAGCTTTACATTTCAGACTTGTACTTGGACTTACTATTATATAAGATGACTTTTGTGTTTGGAGCATTTATGACTCTTTATCACTTATAGAACTGTTAGCACATTTTGTCTTATCTTGTTATCTCTAGAACAGCTTACTGAGCTTATCTCAAGCGTAGGCTGGACATGACTCGGCCCGGTCCAACAATTTGGGTAGCGGATCGTGACATATTTTTGGTGGTGGCCCATGCAGGTCTTGACTAAATTATTTGGTTACGTTATTGTACCAAGCTTGTCTGCAACTAGGAACTTAAGGTAATTAGACAACATTAGGAATGGCGCTTAGAATATCTAGAGAATTACTAGGATTGCAACATAGGAAACGCATCACATCACATGCTTGCTATTATAATTAGATTTTCTTGTTTATGATTGTTTACTTTAAAGAGTCCTTATAAGTCCTTTTTATTTTATTTTATTTAGATGGTGCTCACCCGTTCATCCCAGTATGTCACACCTGAGAATGGCACACTCCCTATCCAGTCAGCTGACCAGTTGACCGATACACCTCCACCTCCACCTACTATACTCCTCCACTCCATAAATCCACCAACCCAAATGCCTCCACCACCTTCCACATCGCAGTCCCAGCAGGACCCGATACTCCCACCACCACCTATTATTATACCTATCCAGGCTTCCGTTACACTCGACGGGAACCAACTGTTCACTCTGATCCAGGGGTTCCTAATGACCCATCAGGAGCAGACCACCCTACTCCGCCAGAGCATGGAGCGTTCTGAGGAACGTATCGTGGTCCCACCACCTGTAGAGCCACGGCAGAGAGTGGGGACAATCAAGGACTTCATGGGTTTGAACCCCAAGGAGTTCTCAGGGACTGAGGGCATAGTAGTAGCAGATGACTGGCTAGACTCAGTAGAGAGGAAGCTCCTTGGAGCTAGGTTGCCGAATGACCTCCAGGTCGAGGCAGCGGGATTTCTGCTGATAGACTTGGCAGGAGTTTGGTTCCGGAATGAGCCGCTATTCGTGAGAGGGAGGGCCACTTGGGATCAGTTCAAGACCCAGTTCAAGAAGAAATTCTTCTCGACCACCGCTAGGGTTGCCATGGGGCTACGATTCCAGAACATCCAGCAGGAAAACCGTTCTATTGACGAGTATGCGGCAGAGTTTAGTCGCCTGAGCCGTTTCGCTCCTAGTCTAGTTGCAGACCCAGAGGAGATGACGCGTAGGTTTTACCATGGCATTCTTATAGTGGCGAACGGTACGACTGACTACTACCAGAGCCTAGAGTTGGCCCGGAGCATTGAGGAGCGTCTTCTGTCTTGCAAGAGGCCGGCTTCTGTACACCTTGAGGGACCGTCCAAGCGTCAGGCTTTCCAGCAGAGAGCACCAACGCCGCACCAGCAGACATACCGTTCCCCTACATCACATCATCCGACCCCACTAGTTAGAGCTCCGGGACCCCGACAGCAGTAGAAGGGAGCTTTGTGTGTATTCTGTAAGAGGGTAGGCCATGACGCTTCCATCTGTAGGAAGAAGTTGGGGCAGTGTTTAGCTTGCGGGTCTGCCATCCATCAGCTTCGGGACTGTCCAGTAGCCAAGGTACCTAGAGGGCCGCTTCCGACTCAGCAGCAGAGGTTTGGGCAACATCTGCAGCAGCATAAGGGACCACAGGGGAAAGCTTATAGTCTAGCCCTTGAGCCGGAGCCGGAGCAGGTTTCGGAGCCAGATTACTTGGCTGATGTCATCACAGGTCATGTTTATTTGCATACTTTTCTAGCTCTATGCTTGTTTGATTCTGGTGCATCTCATAGCTTCCTGTCATTAGAGTTTTTGCATAAACACCACTTAGTAGCTACACCTACCGAGGGGATTAGTAGAGTAATGACGGGAGGCGGACCAGTGCCCATTAGAGCTATCTATAGATGCTCTATTACTATAGCCGGGAGAGAGTTTAGGGGACGATTCTTTGTGATGCCACTCCCCGGGTATGATATCATATTGGGGATGGACTTGCTTAGCTATGCCCATGCTGCTATAGACTGTCATGAGGGTAGTATTTTGTTCAGTCCCCCAGGCACGACACCATTCAGTGTCAGGAGGACAGGGCCGGAGATCAGCCTAGAGCCGAACTGTTGTGCGACAGTTGGGGAGTTGGCACTGCCACACCCTATCATTAGGGAGTTTATGGATGTATTCCTAGAGGATCTTCCAGGACTTCCGCCTGACAGAGATGTGGTGTTCACTATAGATTTAGTACCGGGTTCATCACCAGTATCCCGGACGTGCTATAGAGTGAACCCCAAGGAGGCCGTAGAGATGAAGAAGCAGATTGATGACCTGTTGAAAAAGGGTTTCATTCGATCTAGTGCTTCTCCATGGGGAGCGCCAGTGCTCTTTGTGCCTAAGAAGGATAGTACAGTTCGGTTGTGTATTGACTACCGGACGTTGAATACCATCACCATTAAGAACAAATATCCTCTGCCCAGGATAAATGATTTGTTCGACCAGTTGAGTGGGGCGAAGGTGTTTTTCAGGATAGATTTGAGGTCCGGGTACCACCAAGTGAAAGTCAGGGCTACAAACATTCAGACGACGATGTTCAACACGAAGTACGGACAGTACGAGTTTCTGGTGATGCCATTTGGTCTCACAAATGTACCAGCTGTCTTTATGAATTTGATGAATAAGATATTTCACCAATATCTGGATAAGTTCGTCGTAGTGTTTATCGACGACATCCTGATATACTCAAAGACACCGGAGGAGCATGCAGAGCACTTGCGGACAGTTTTGGAAATTCTGAGGCAGGAGAGGTTGTTTGCCAAATTATCGAAGTGCGAGTTCTTTTTGGACCGAGTGGAGTTTCTCGGTCATATAGTTACTGGAGAAGGGATCTCGATGGATCCCGGGAAGATTGCTGCCGTTGAGACATGGAAGGCTCCGACGTCAGTTTCAGAGATCAGGAGCTTTCTGGGTAGCCGGCTATTATAGGAAGTTCGTCCAGGACTTTACTAGGATAGCTGAACCCATGACGAAGCTGACGCGGAAGGATGCAGAGTACATCTGGTCAGAGGACTGCCAGGTAGCATTTGAGGAGCTGAAGAGGAGGCTGACGACCGCTCCAGTTCTGACATTACCTTCAGGATTGGAGGTTTCACCATATACAGCGATGCTTCGGGAAAGGGGCTAGGATGTGTCCTACAGCAGTATGGAAAAGTGATTGCTTATGCATCTAGGCAATTACGAACTCATGAGCGGAACTATCCTACCCATGACCTAGAGTTAGCTGCGGTGATCTTTGCACTCAAGTTATGGAAATATTACTTATACGAAGAGCATGTAGAAATCTTTACTGACCACAAGAGCTTGAAGTATGTATTCACGCAGAAAGAGCTGAACATGAGGCAAAGACGATGGTTGGAGTTGATGAAGGACTTCGACATCGATTTACAGTATCACCCCGGAAAGGCAAATGTGGTGGCAGATGTGCTGAGCAGGCATCCGATGGCATGGTATCTGATAATAGATCGACATTTGCGGGAAGATCTGGAGAAGCTCGGTATCGAGGTAGTTCGGCCAGGATCAGTGATACAGATGATGGCGCTTGACATTCAGTCAGGTTTGATGGAGCAGATCAGGGAGGCAAAGTCTACAGATGAGAGCCTTCGCAGACTTCGAGTCCAGGCTTTAGCTGGATTGTTGGATGACTTCACAATAGCAGAGGAAGGATCCTTGAGACATGGCAGCCGATTGTGCGTGCCGAAGGGAGAGCTGATAGAGGCAGTCTTGCAGGAGGCACACCGATCGAGATATTCTATTTACCCTGGTGCCAACAAGATGTACCGTAACTTGCGGGAACATCTTTGGTGGCACGGGATGAAAAGAGATGTATCACGTTTCATTTCGAGATGCCTAGTTTGCCAGCAGGTCAAGACGGAGTGCCAGAGGCCAGCTGGTCTATTGTAGCCGTTATCCATTCCCGAGTGGAAGTGGGAACACATTACGATGGACTTCGTCTCAGGGCTTCCTCATTCCCAAGGAGGGAAGGATGCCATTTGGGTCATCGTGGACAGGCTGACGAAGTGTGTGCACTTTATACCCTTCAAGGTGGGGCTTTCCACCTAGAAGTTGGCAGAGCTATACATACAGCAGATAGTTCGCCTGCACGGAGTGCCAGTGAGCATCGTGTCGGACCGAGACAGCAGATTCACGTCCCACTATTGGAGGAGCTTACAGGAGGAGTTGGGCAGTCGGCTCAAGTTCAGTACGACGTACCACCCGCAGACAGATGGACAGTCCGTGAGGACGATACAGACGTTAGAGGACATGCTGAGGACTTGTGTGCTGGACTTTGGCGGATCATGGGAGAGCCATCTGCACTTGGTAGAATTTTCATACAACAACAGCTACCAAGCTAACATCGATATGTCTCCTTTCGAGGCACTATGTGGACGACGATGCCGTACACCGCTCTTTTGGGACGATGTTGGGGACAGAGTTATGCTTGGGCCAGAGATGATCACAGATACAACAGAGAAGGTCGGGATGATCAAAGACAGGCTCAGAGTAGCTCAGGACAGGCAGAAACACTGGGCCGATGCTAGTCGCAGACCGATGGAGTTCGCTGACGGTGATATGGTGCTAGTGAAGATATCACCTACTAGAGGGACGATCCGGTTCGGACGAGGAGGCAAGTTGAGCCCTAGATACATCGGGTCGTTCGAAATACTTGGCAGGATCGGAGAGGTAGCTTACAGGGTTGCACTTCCACCCAACCTAGCAGGAGTTCACGATGTCTTTCATGTGTCTCAGCTGAGGAGATATGTTCCGGACCCCAGCCATGTGCTAGATCATTCAGAGTTGGAGATCGGACCGAGCCTTGCAGTTACTGAGCAGCCCGTGGAGATATTAGACAGGAGGGAGAAGAGGGGAGGAACAAAATAATACCCTTAGTACGAGTAGCTTGGAGCCGTCACTCTCCGGGTGAATCTACTTGGGAGAGGGAGTCGGACATGAGGGAGAGATATCCTTACTTGTTCGACCCAACAGCTGCGAGGGAACCACCCGTTCCCGCTTGATACCTTAGAGGTTAGTTTCGATCGTAGCCTTAGTCATTTGTTGCATTGCTTGTTATATTAAAATATTTGTAGGGTCTTCAATCCTTGTGAATTTCGAGGACAAAATTTTTCAAGGAGAAAAGACTTGTCAACCCCTGTTTTTTTTCAAATTTGGTTTAATTGGTGTAAATTAGTTGCTAATGACCTATTTAGCTTTAAAATAATTTATTATAATTTTTAGGAATTTTTCTAGAATTTTTAGATAATTTTTAAATAGTTTTTAAGTCAAAATATATTCTTTTGTAATTATTTGAAATATTTTAATATCACTTTGTAATATTTAAAATTGTTTTTATATCGGTTTACAATTATGTCAATTGTTTTAATTACAGTTTGCAAATATTATTTGCAAACTGTTAGGGTTTGGACCTAACTGCAATTCCCTAAAGTCTAGGGACCCGACTGCAAAACCCCATCACCCACCTCCGACGACTGGCCAGCTGCCCCCGACGACCGACGACTGCTTTGCCCCGCCATTTCCGCCCGACTTCGACCGCCTCGACTGACCTACCCCCTATAAATACCCCTCCAGTCTAAACCCTAACCCTAGTTCACCATCGACCACCCCCACTCCTTTCTCGACAAAACCTAAACCCTAACCCTAACTCCGGCGACTACCCCAGCGCCACCCCCACAGCAACCATCACCGCCCATAACCGCCACCACTCGACGCGTCTCATCGAGACGAGCGCAGCGCCAGCCGAGCGTCGCGTCGACGACGCCCCAGCAGCCGTCCAGTGCCCTCGACACCCCCTCCGACGTCGGATACGATGGTAACAACCCCGAGTTCGTGTCGTACGTGTCTCGAACTCACGCGTGGAGTTCGCCTGGACACGGAAAGCCTAACCATAGGATTGGACACGCGGTTACAGTGTCGTGCGTGTCGTGCTAGGCGCGGACACACGACACTGGGTCAGATTGCATTTACTCGTGTCCTGAACAGTCTGGACACGAGCCGAACTGTTATTGGGTTTAGACCCATTAAACTAACCTAACACTAACCCAAACCATTTTCTAACAAATGGCTCGGGCTGACCCCCTGGACAGCCCGACTGCGCCTAGAACCCGACCCCTCTGGGTCGAGTTCGAGCCCCCTGTTTGTTTGTTATTTTGTTTTTTTATTATTTTATTATTTATATATATATATATATATATATATATATATATATATATATATTATATATATATATATATATATATATATATATATATATATATGTATTTATATATATATATGTATATACATGTATATGTGTTTATATATATATTATTATGTATACTGTTATATATGTATATATATACTGTATTTTTATATATATGTATATTTATATTTAGTATATATATATATATATATATATATATATATATATATATATATATATATATATATATATATATATATATATATATATATATATAATTATATATATATATATATGTATATTTTATTATATGTATATATATATCCATTATATATATATATATATTTTTTTTTTCCATTATATATATATATATATATATATATATATATATATATATATATATATATATATATATATATAAAGAAAAAAGAAAAAAAATATATATATATATATATACATATATATATATATATATATATATATATATATATATATATACATATATATATATATATATATATATATATATATATATATATTGTTGTTGTATATTTATATATGTATTTCAATTCTACCTTGTATAAAGTATTATTATGTAAAATTTCACAAGTTATTTTTATTATATAATTTGTGACTTGTATATTTTTACCACTCTAAAAAATATATATATTATTTAAATTTCTTGTATTTTAATTATTATGACCAATTGATGTCCAAACCTAGCATGGGTTTTTGGGCCCAATTGTGTCTAATACATTCAGAGTCTGTACAAGTCATATTGGACTTGATTAAAAAAAAAATCTATATATTCATATGTATATATATAAATATTGTTGTTGTATATTTATATATGTATTTCAATTCTATCTTGTATAAAGTATTATTATGTAAAATTTCACAAGTTATTTTTATTATATAATTTGTGACTTGTATATTTTTACCACTCTAAAAAATATATATATTATTTAAATTCCTGTATTTTAATTATTATGACCAATTGATGTCCAAACCTAGCATGGGTTTTTGGGCCCAATTGTGTCTAATACATTCAGAGTCTGTACAAGTCATATTGGACTTGATTAATGGCTGTGGGTCCTGTATTTGGACTTCGGTTCAATTTCGAATATATGGACAAAAATAGTAAATAAATAATTAATTAATTTTCAGAAACTGTTGCGTACTGTTTTTGAATTTTTATATGTATTTTTACTGCTGTAAAAATCTAGAAAAAATTGTATTTAAATATTATGTTAATTTAGCTAATTTATTATGATTTTCTAGCATTTAGTAAGTACTTTTGGTATTTTATAAAATAGGAAAACAGAACTCATTTTCAGTATACTTATGTTTGCTGATTTTTAATAATTATTTATGAAGGTTTATAAATTCCAGAAAAATTAGTATAAATTTCTATAATTAACAAGGATCATTTGGTACTTTATTTTATGTAAAATTGAGCTTTTTTCTATCTCAAAAATTGTTGGAACATAGTGTACAGTTTGATTTATTTATTGAATAATTACGACTTTCAGTGTTTTGTGTTGTTTTGAGTTATAGACATATTGGACCTCACCCCGCACTAGTGTAAAGGCTCTAGAAAGTTAGGTAGAGTATTGTGTCACCTCACATTGGTCTCCTTTGCTAAAGTCACCATTTGGCTAGGTGTCCAGTCAGAAAGTCGTGTTGCACCACTAGTGTTATAGTATTTAACTTAGTGTAAAAACTAAGTTTATGTATTTATTTCTATAGTGACGAGTCACCGGGCATCTATAGCATTTTTATCGCTACTTTGCTTTGCTAAAGGCAAGTACTTTCTATAAACTTTACATACTGCTATAACAATAAACTGTGATTTTCAACCATGTTAAATACTGATCCTTGGGATAGCAAGTTAAAACTTTACATGTTGTATTACTTTCAGTCTCTACTATGTTTAGGACAGTTTTTTATATCTCTCATATGTTTAAATAACAGGTTAAGGAAAAACTGTTTGTAGTGTACGTGATCATGACCCCCTTCTCTGTATGTATTTACCGAGCACTGTTACGTTCTATACGTAACTTTGTCGTATGTCTGATCCCGCATTTGTGTATGGACATACACCGATGCCGTTAAGGGTACGTATGTACACTTCAGAAACTTGATATGTACCGCTGTACATCTTATTCACCTATTGACCGATTCACGTACATGCTACGATTTTAAACTTTTAAACTATATGTTGCCATTTCTAAAAAGAACCAATTAAATCATGATATGCCATGATTCCAGTTTATTACATTTCTGTTCATGCTTCGTATATTTAGTTTGTTAGAAATAATACTTGCTCCCGTCCTGACAGGATAACGTTGTAGGTATACTTACTGAGGAGGAGTTGCTCTGTGATTCATATTATGGAGTTACTGCCGAGGACCAGGCTTTGTCTTACGAGGATGTACCTGCGGGGAAACTCGTCTAGTTATCTACATTTTACACTTTTGAGACTAGTCATGTATTAGACTATTTATTTTGTGTCTGGACCTGTATCCAGCTTTACATTTCAGACTTGTACTTGGACTTACTATTATATGAGATGACTTTTGTGTTTGGAGCATTTATGACTCCTTATCACTTATAGAACTGTTAGCACATTTAGTCTTATCTTGTTATCTCTGGAACAGCTTACTGCGCTTATCTCAAGCGTAGGCTGGACATGACTCGGCCCGGCCCAACAATTTGGGTAGCAGGTCGTGACAGCGGGAGCCCACCCATTCCATATAAAAAATTTGATTTTTTTTATATGAATTTATCTACTTTCAGTCCATCCAAATTTTTGGTAGTCAATCCCAGTTATAATTTCTGGATCCACCTCTGGTTGCGATCGATGCTCCAATCCGATAGCGAGCATATGTTCTTTACATAGGGTCAATTCTTAGCTCATGAAAGTCTGAGACGAAATCTCAAAGTGGGACAATACATGACATGAAAAAATATATATATGTCTTAAAAAATAATATTCTAATTAAGTTTAAAACTAAGAACATCTAGTATGTAAATATAATAATAATATAATAAACATATAAATATAATAATGACATCTAGTATGTAAATATAATAATAACATATATTATGTAAATATAATATTTACATAATATATTATGTAAATATAACATAATAATCACAACAGCACAACTTAACTTATTTAAGTTAAAAGTGACCCATAGTATATTCTTGTTCTATTATAGACACTAGGGGTGAGCGTCGGTATAATCGGTCGGTATTTGGTCGATTTTTTCGGTATTTTTTAAAATCAGTATTTGAAAAATCAATACCAATATCGTACCATTTTGAATCTGTTTTTTCGGTTTCGGTTAAATCGGTATTCGGTCGATTTTTGTTCGGTGTCGGTATTTTTTCAATTTATATTTGGTCGATTTTTTCGATATTTTTTAAAATCGATATTTGAAAAATCAATACCAATATCGTACCATTTTGAATCTATTTTTTCAGTTTCGGTTAAATCGGTATTCGGTCGATTTTTGTTCGGTGTCGATATTTTTTTAATTTATATTTGATCAATTAACACACTTAATATTGTAAAACCTCTTAACCTATAATATATATTTTTTACTTTTTTGGAAGCATTAATTTTAAAGCCAAGCCTCTACCAACCAAACAATTAATCAAAATTATTAGAACAATATGTAACAAGTCAAAAACACCTAAAAATGAGCTTAAAATATCAAACGCAGTCACTAAGTTTAAACTTTAGTATAGGTTTAAGTAACCAAAATTCACTTCAAAATTCTATGAAAACACAAAAACATAAGCTCAAAAGATCAAAAACTCAATTCTTAGTATTCTTAACATAAATTCAAGTCCACTAAAATCCATTCCAAGTTCTAGGAAACCAACCAAAACAAAGGTAAAAATAAAAATGAGTAGTGTAAAATTAATCATGAACAACATAAAAAAATGTGTGCGTGTGTGTGTATGCGTGTGTGTGTGTGTGTGTGAATCGGTTTGGTTCGGTATTTTTGGTATGGTATTACACTCAAACCGTTACCATAACCATTATACCGTAATTTAGTCGGTTCGGCAATTCGGTATCGATACATGATTTCGGTTCAATTTTTCGGAATATTTTTAATCGGTATTCGGTCGGTTTTTCGGTATCGGTCGGTATTTGCTCATCCCTAATAGACACAGTAATATTGGTGTCCTCTTTAGTTTTTTGGGTCATGAACTGTTGTCTAATCTGGTTGCTCTTGCGAAATAGGGGTGAGCTGTAACGTCCAAGAACCAGAATACTGGAGAGCGGGGACGTACATAGCCAGCTACGCATATTGAAGTGCAACCCACCTCACTATACGGTCACGGCTGTCTAGATACATGAGGGTTTAACTACAAGCCAACATTCTCCTATGGTCATGAACCAGCCTATTGTCTCTGTCACGCCCCGAGTCGGCAACGTTCGTCCCCGATGTTAATTTTGCCGATTCGATCGTCCTCGCTAAGGCGTGATGCCGTACGAGTCTGGAGTTGCACTCGTACAAGGCAAGAACGTTACGTTGAATTGTATATTAATACGCCAAGTTGAAACTTCACAAATTACATCAGAATTATAAGACGCAGTATAGGAAGATAGAAATGCTTTTCATTCATAGCTTGCAACGAAGTGCAAGTCGTAATGACATTGGATGCCGTTGCGGCTACATTGATTAAAAACAGAAAGAAATACACTCGACAAGTTGCCTGAACTACGCTTGCCATCCCATACATTCGCCCCTTTATACATAAGCCGTCGACTTGAATTGGCTTCAAAATACTTCAGCATAGGAAGGGCTTCAAAACGCCTTTCCGCACTTCAGCTTCGTTTTAGGTTGGAGCGCCCGCCACACCTGGGGAAATTGGGGGAGGGGATTAGCACACTTGCTAAGTGGACGAGACAAACCAACTCGTCTAAACCGACTCTGATTGTTAGGGTAGGCATGCTTTAGAGTTGTCTTTCTATTAGAACTAAATGAATTCAGTTCATATTCGATAGCCGTCTTTGAGTAATAAAGCATACAATATAACATCGCAGTTTATCATATTTCTTACCACGGCCGTTCTCGTCCCTGCACGAAAACAGAGATAATATTTACACCTGCATAAGACAATAGGTGAGCATGCAACTATCTTATATGCGGTCATTGGTGCTACGTACCACTAGAGACTTAAACGAAGTTGGCATGCGACGCTACCCTTTCAGCCTAGGTTGCAAGCCTTACTGAAGGTCCCGCATGCCTCGCGCCGAAGCACGATAAATTATTCCCCCTATGACGAATCGGTTCCGATGCCCCGGATACCGTTTCGAGAAAAACGAACTTGTGCACAAGCTGTCCATGACAATGCCTATGTGCGAACAGTTTCATATATGCAACAGTTTTGTATAGCGCGGATAGTATCGAGCTGCATTATCATTTCTTGCAACTCATGCAACGATTCATTTTCCCCAAAACCGTACACCGATTTAGCGTCCCGTGGGCACCAAATTGTCCGAGGCATCATAACCCATGATCGACATTTCACATTATTTTGCAGCACTTGAAATAGTCTATCTTTTTACTAGAACCTTAAACTTTTTCGTTTATGTGAGAAACTTGTATTTTTCAGAGTAGATTACTCAAAATCGATACATTTTTCCTGAGTTCTTGACCTTAGTGGATTGGCATGCAATTAACTTGGCATCGTTTGATTTGAATGAATTCGAAGCAAGGAATAAGTTTGCGGGACAGAGTAGAAAAGAAGGGTCGAATCACCCACCGATTACTTTGCTTCGTGTCGGTCGTCCAAGCGCTACGCAACGTCAATCCTTAGTTATGCGAGCTCCTGCAATGGCACCAACGCTTTGTTAGAATTCCTTCTTTTACCCTTGCATCAAAATTGTAATTGCATCAATGAAAATGAAGCGAAAGCACTTCATCAAGCCAGGCCAGCGGCAAAGCTCCAAGAAAACCATACAGCAGTCCGGTCCCGTCGAAGGGACTCTTATATTGAGCTCACTCGCCGAGACGCAGCCCGCTGCATCTAGGACTTATTCCAACAGAAGTCGTTCCATTAGTTGGATCGATTCTTGTAACTTCCGTCTAAATCGATTTGAATCAATGCCGCAAGGCGTTATCGTTTACCAAGCTTAGCGATCGAGTCAGATGGCCATCTAAGTTCCCGACCGATCTGACTCAGCGCAAGCATATTATGAAGTTCCGTCGCCTATCGAAAGCGGGGCGGTACATAGTATACCACTAAGAAAAAGTTTCGTCCCGAAACTTAAGAACAAGGGTCTGACCTTAATTTAGACGAACAACGTAGGGTACTTCTCTTTCATCTCCGCCTCTATCTCCCACGTCGACTCCTCGACTGAATGGTTCCGCCAAAGTACGCGGTCCAAGGACATCGACCGATTGCGTAGCACCTTCTCCTTGCGGTCCAAAATTTGAATAGGCTCCTCCGAGTAAGACAAGTCAGTACGTAGCACCAACTGATCGAAGCTAACCACATGACTTGGATCGTGTACGTATTTTCGAAGTTGTGAAACGTGGAAAACATCGTGCACATCAGCTAAGGCAGGAGGTAGTGCGATCCGATAAGCAACCGTCGTAACTCGCTCAATGATCTCGAAAGGGCCTACAAATCTCGGGCTCAACTCGCCTTTAACGCCGAACCGCATCACACCGCGTATGGGCGTTACTTTCAGAAACACATGGTCCCCGACCAAGAACTCTAGCGGTCGTCGACGAAGATCTGCGTAGCTCTTTTGTCGACTTTGCGCGATACGGAGTCTATCTCGAATCAAGCGGACCTTTTCGACAGCCTGCTCCACCAGTTCTGGTCCAAGCACTTGTCGCTCTCCGACTTCATCCCAGCATATCGGCGAACGACACTTCCTCCCGTAGAGCGCTTCGTATGGAGCCATCTGAATGCTCGACTGATAACTGTTGTTATACGTAAACTCCGCAAGGGACAAATACGTATCCCAACTAGTCTTTAGGTCGATCGCACACAGACGCAACATATCTTCTAAGATTTGATTGACCCTCTCCGTCTGACCGTCTGTTTGGGGATGGTATGCCGAACTAAAGTTCAGTTTGGTCCCCATTGCCGCTTGGAGGCTCGTCCAGAAATGCGACAGGAATCGCCCGTCTCTGTCCGAAATTATTGACGTCGGTACCCCGTACAGTCGAACAATCTCATCGACGTAGATTTGCGCTAACCGATCGACGCTCTATCCTACTTTAATTGCGATGAAGTGAGCCGACTTGGTCAATCTATCAACAATGACCCAAATCGCGTCATTCCTCCGCGGCGTCTTCGAAAATCCCACAATGAAATCCATCGAGATATTGTCCCACTTCCACTCGGGAATGGCGATGTTCTGCAGCCCTCTGCCTGGCCTTTGATGTTTCGCCTTCACCTGCTGACACGCCATGCATTGCGATACGAACGTAGCTACGTCTTTCTTCATGTCGTGCCACCAAAAGCCTGTGCGCAAGTCCTTGTACATCTTGGTGCTTCCAGGATGTAACGAGTACTTCGCATAATGCACTTCCGTCAGAATTTCTTTTCTGAGTTCGGCAGTTTCAGGAACGCAAAGCCTTTCCTTTAGTCGCATCGTCCCGTCTCTGTCTTTCGCAAAGTCAGTCGCCCTTTCCGTTGAAATTAGCTCGCGTATTTTCTTCAGGAATGAGTCGTCCTCCTGTGCGGTCTTTATCTTGCTAAGCAGGCTCGATCCTAACTTCAGCTGAGCTAGGTGCAGGTGTCGATACTCAATTCTGAGTTCGATACCCATCGCTTCAAGGTCTCGCCGTATATCCTTGTTTATGGCCAGTATTCCTATAAACATTCTGCTAAGTGCGTCGGCCACCACGTTTCCCTTGCCCGGCATATACTCGATCGTTAGCTCGTAATCTTTTATGAGTTCGAGCCATCGTCGCTGTCATAGGTTGAGTTCCCGTTGCGTAAATAAGTATTTCAGGCTTTTGTGATCTGTGTAGATTTCGCATGCCACACCATAGAGATAGTGCCGCCATAACTTCAACGCAAAGACGATCGCCGCCAATTCAGGTCGTGTGTCGGATAGTTTTTCTCGTGCTGCTTCAACTGCCGTGAAGCGTAGGAGATGATTTTGTCTCTCTGCATGAGTACGCACCCGAGGCCAATTCCCGACGCATTACTGAATATCTGAAAGCCTTCCGGACCGTCTGGAAGTGCAAGGATTGGAGCTGAGACGAGCCGTTGCTTCAACTCTTGAAACCTGGATTCACAGTCGTCGCTCTATTCAAATACTACTCCCTTCTAGGTGAGGCGAGTCAGAGACGACGCTAGTTTTGAAAAGTTTCACAGGAACCTACGGTAGTAGCCCGCTAAGCCCAGGAAACTCCGAATGTCGTTAGCCGAGGCAGGTCGTTTCCAATCCACCACCGCGTCAATCTTCTTTGGGTCCACTGTGACACCTTCGGCAGAGATTACGTGCCCGAGGAATGTCATGCTACTCATCCAGAACTCGCACTTACTCTGCTTGGCGTATAATTTGTTTTCACGCAGAATCTGCAGTACCATCTTCAAGTGTTCTGCGTGCTCTTCTCGGTCCCTTGAGTAGATAAGGATGTCGTCGATGAACACGACTATAAATTTATCGATTTGAGGTCGGAAGACTCGGTTCATCAGATCCATGAACGCGGCCGGGGTGTTCGTCAAACCGAACGGCATGACGAAAAATTCGTAATGACCATATCGAGTGCGGAAGGCAGACTTCGATACGTCGTAGGACTTGATCTTCAATTGATGATAGCCTGAACGAAGATCGATTTTTGAAAATACTGACGCACCTTGCAGTTGGTCAAATAAGTCGTCGATTTGCGGCAAAGGATACTTGTTTCGCACGGTCGCCTTGTTGAGTTCCCGATAGTCGATGCATAGCCGCAAGGACCTATCATTCTTCTTCACGAACAGTACGGGAGATCCCCACGGAGAGACGCTAGGGCGAATAAATCTGCGGTCTAGCAACTCTTGTAATTGCACCTTCAGCTCCTTCAGTTCTGCTGGATCTATTCGGTAATGTGCCTTTGATATCGGCCGTGTATCCGGAAAGGTGTCGATGCTGAATTTAATTTCTCGATCCGGCGGCATTCCGGGCATCTCGTCAGGAAAAACGTCGAGAAAATCTGCCACAACATCAGTCTGCATTGTGTTTGTATTGTCCGTCTGCGTGTCTCGAACTGATGCCAAGTATCCCGCGCAGCCGGAACGCAGCATGCGCCTCGCCGAGATTGCCGATACCATCATCACCGTCTTCGAGGCCGTGCCGTACGAATATGAGAACTCTGTCTCGTCAGGAAGACGAAACACCACTCTCTTTTTCGTGCACTCGATCGTTGCACGACAAGCGTCCAACCAATCCATGCTCAGGATTATGTCGTAATCCTTGATGTCTAGCACGACGGCATCCAAGGATAGATATCTTCCTCCGACGCAAATGTGGCCATCCCTACAAATAAAGTTTACAGGCATATCGACTCCCGATGGAGTGCTAACGCTAATATTTATATCTAGTGATTGCATGGTTATTTTATTTTCTTTCGCATAATCAGCATATATAAAGCTATACGCCGCACCCGAATCGAATAGTACTTGTAAGCCCCCTGAATTTCAGGGCTGTTTTAAATTTTTTCTAAATGAATTATTATCGATAAATATATTATTATTTAATTGTTTAGATCATTAATGTACCTTTCTATGGCTTTGACTTCTGGAGCGTCAGGGATGCGAATCTCTGTAAACTCTCTTCATGGGTTTTGAAGTAGGCAAGATTATCTTCCTGTTGATATATCCTGTCCCACTTAAACTCTTTCCCTTGTGCTCCCATTTCATCCATGATTTTAATTGATTTTAATTTATTAATTGATTTTAATTTATTAATTAATTAAATCTCGGTTCCGACCTTGTCCGAACCTGATCCAATGTCCGACCCAATTGGGTGTGAACCCTACCATGGCTACCCATACATCCCCCTGACATTTTCCCATTTTTGTCCCACATAAAAATATCTAATTTTGTATGTATACTTCTCCATTTTATTTTGTATATATATATATATATATACATGTGGTATATATATATATTTATATATGTATATATCTCTCTCCTAAACAAACATACAACACCACCCCTCACCATAACAGCAAAGAAACCCCCCCCCCTTAGCCGACTTTCTATTCCCTCTCTCTCCATTTTAAATATCCTACTCTCTCTCTCCCTCTCACCATCACTCACTCTATCTCTCTCTCTCTCACGTATGGAGCAAACACACCCCCCCTCTCTCAACCGACCTCTCTCTCTCCTCTCTCTCTTCCAACCGACTTCACACCCCCTTCCTGTACACGTACAGGCCCCCCCCCATCACTTCTCCTTTACTTCTTCCTCACTTCTTCTCCTTCTTTATCTTCTTCTTCTTCTTCTTCATATATTCTTCTTCTTCTTCCTCAACCACCGAGCACCACCCTTCCGCACCCGACCACCATCACCAGTACCACCACCACTCTCCTCCTCAGCCTCCTCCTCGGCCTCCACTGGCCGAGCAACCCCCCCCCCCACGAGCTATAGCAGCAGCTGCGCCAGCAACATGCAGCAGCAGCAGCATGCAAGCTGCAGCAGCAGCGCAGTGGCAGCCGTGCGCCACCACGGCCGCCGGCGACCGCCGCAGGCCGGCGAGAACCTCCCCCACGTGACCCCCAGCCCCGGGCGCACCCCCCCGTGCCACCAAGTGACGGCCACCGTCCACCAGGACGCGCCGTCGAGGCGATTCGCGCATTTTCCCGAAGTTCCGAAGTGACGCGCGCGTCGAAAGTTCAGATTTCGCGCCCCGTCGTAGCAACTTTGCGCGAGAATTCTGGACAATCCGACCGTTGGATCTTCGTTCCGTCTGCTCCGCCTCAATCTCGGTATAACCACCTTCACTCCCCTGAAATTTTAGCCGTTAATAATGTCGATTGATACCTCAAAACTGGCCACCAAGTTGACGTTTTAAATTGAACTATTTTTGGACAGTTTCGTGGAGCCGACTTCGTCAGCTCGTAACTTCGCCGTCGCAGCTCTGTTTTGCGCACTGTCAGTTCCGGTACACAGCTGGTATAACCATCTTCCTGTCTCCTTTAGATTTCGTTTCATTTTAAGCACGTTCGGTTGGTCGAATTCGACGCCAAAGTTGGCCGTCCAAATTCTTTAAATTGCACTTGTTAAATTCCATTTTTGAACCCGGGACTCCGGATTCAATTTCTGACACCACCAGTAGACTCGTGGCTTCATTCTGGCATGTTTTCATATAAAATTTGCTTGATTTGGAGAACGTGGGCCCTGGCACGCATTTCGGTGCAAAGCGGGTCCCACTTTCTGAGTCAACGGGACTTTTTGACGCCGGCTCATCGGAATCCCATTCCGGATATACCGTTGAGTTCGTATCATCATTCTGGACTCGTTGACATATAATTTGCTGAGTTTTGAAGACATTTGCTCCGGCACGCATTTCCGTGCAAACCGGATACCAAGTGTCGCGTCAACGTATCATTTTGAGATCGGCACATCGGAATCCAATTTCGGATATATCGTTGGATTCGTATCGTCATTCTGGATTCGTGGACATATAATTTGCTAGGTTTTGTAGACTTCTATCCTGACACATTTTTCGGTGCAAAGTGTGTCCAACGGCGGACATCATTTTGACCCGAAATTACCGTTTTGCCCCTGTGTCCAAATTGGACTTATGAGTAGGCTATCCTAGCTGATTTGACCGTTCTGGACACGTTGGTGATATTTATTTTATCATCCGACGACATCTGTAGATTTTGATTATGTATTATCCTTAATTTCTAATTAATTATTTTCTAGATATTGTTACTTTCTGGTTTTGAATTTTTATATATATTTTAATTGCCGTAAAAATCTTGGAAAAATGGTATTTAAATATTATGTTAATTTAGCTAATTTATTATAATTTTTCTAGCATTTATTAAGTGCTTTTGGTATTTTATAAAAATAGGAAAACGGAACTCATTTTTAGTATATTTATGTTTGCTGATTTTTAATAAATATTTATGAGGGTTTATAAATCCCAGAAAAATTAGTATAAATTTCTATAATTAACAAGAATTATTTTGGTACTTTATTTTATATATATTTAGGCTTTTTGTCTATCTCTAAAATTGTTGGAACTTAGTGTACAGTTTGATTTATTTATTAAATAATTACGACTTTCAATATTTTGCGTTGATTTGAGTTGTTATAGTATTGGACCTCACCCCGCACTAGTGTAAAGACCCTAGAGAGTTAGTTTGTGTATAGTGGCACTCTACATTAGACTTTTGTGTTAGGTCCCCACTTAGTTAGTATCCAGTTAGGAGTCATGTCACACCACTAGTATATTGTTGATCATAGCTTAGAACTGAGTTGTGTATCATTATTGACAGGACACCGGACATCTATATCTTCGTACTAGTATTCTTGCTTTGCTCGAGGCAAGTACATCTACACACTCATTTACTGTCTTTTAATGTTAGAACATGTATTGGCCCTGTTAAAATACTGCTTTCTGAATAACTGCAAGATTATGTCTTCACATGTTACATTAATTTGGTCCCCACCATGCTTAGGACAGTTCTTATATCTTCACATGTTTCATACTGGTTTTCGGTACATGTTTCACTATGCTTTATACTGCTCTGAGCATTCACGAGTTTTATACTGCTTCCAGTACCTGCCATGCTTATACTGCTCTCGTATCTCTCACATATTAGAATATGGGTTATGGGGAAACTGACAGTTGAGTACGTGATCATGCCCCCCCTTTTTCGGCGGCCTTGATGCCGTGTAAGGACGACATTATGCATGTAGACCTTGCCATAGGCCCAAAACCACGCGGACTTGTACGTGTGTACATTTAGGCATGTACGGAAGTACATATGGTTCTTAACGGTGCCACAGCACCATCACCTATTGACCGATCACGTACTTGCTCCAGTTTTAAATATTATATATACATCTGTCTATATGACATATGTATCCTTGCCATGATAGATTATGAGTTATACCATGATTCCAGATATGTCATGTTCCCTATGTTGCTATGATACTGTGATCCCAGTTATACCATGAGGCCATGTTTCCAGTATTTCCTGTTTTATAGACTTATCACACCATGTTTCTTATTGTACATCTCTTTCATTATATGTTCAGTACTTTAGTTGTAGAGGTTGTACTTGCTCCCGTCCTGACAGGATAACGTTGTAGGTCCACTTTTCGAGGATGAAATGCTATGTGTTACATATTATGGCACTGATTTTGAGGACCTGGCCTTGCTCCAGTAGAGGCCCCAGCGGGGAACCTTGCTTAGTTATCTTTCTTGTGTTTTGGGACTTAGACATTGTCTGTTCTTATATTTGGATACTGGACTTTGTCTCCAGTTAGATACTTTGGTTATGTATTATTAAATCTGTGTTTGTTTACCTTCGCTTATAGATGCTGTGTTGTGATGAACCTTTAAATATGATTTTAGAACTGTTAGTAGCTTAGATCTTTTATTGTCTATACTTAGAACAGCTTACTGCGCTTTAACCAAGCGTAGGCTGGACATGGCTCGGCCCGGCCCAACAATTTGGGTATCGGGTCGTGACATGTTTTTTTGGCGGCCCATGCAAGGTCCTGACTAAATTGTTTGGTTACGTTATTGTACCAAGCATGCCTGCAATTAGGATCTAGGACAACTTGATAACACTAGGACAACATTTAGAACACCTAGAGGATTTCTAGGACTGCAATATAGGAGAACTCATCACAGCATAGGACCGTTAGCTATAATTAGCCTCTTGTTTGTATTTCAGTGGGTCAATTTAGACCAAGTTTGTACCCTTGGGATGACCCCCGAGGATTTCACTCTAATCTCACTCTAATCTTATCTAGAAATCAGTTTCCACTTATTTCCATTTACTCTTCTTTAAATTCGTTGTTGAATTTAATTTCTGTTTTTGTTGTTAACTTTGATCTTGCATCGTGATAAATTTTGTGGATTGAATTATGATATATCCTGATAAGGTAAACGTCTGCTTTGGTTATGGAGTTTAGAATTTATCGCAGCCATATTAGCTAGTATGACAAAACATAGAGCCTGATTTTGGATATACTATCCTATTCATAGAATTTAGATTTTCTCGCAGCCATACCGGTTGGCGTGGCGAGGATTCTAGATAACATGATTATAGGGTGTATACCTTAGTTATGACTCTACCGTTTATTGCATCTAGGCTTACTGGTGTGGCAAAAATTCTGGCAACATGATTTCAGGAAGACGTATATGGTTATCAGATCATATCTCAGCTTGGTTCACTTCGTTATGACCGATTGAGCAAGAATAAGTTCTTATCATTATTCTTCCCCGTCTTGATTAACTTTGCCCTATCTACATCTGCAACTAGAATTATAGGTTCTCTAAGACTCTCCAATAGGATTGCTTTCGCGTTATTTTTTGGACATAATTATTTTTGTGTTCCATCTTTCCTATGACTTGACTAAACTCTTTTTCGTTAACCTCTTGGTTAATTTTTCTCGTTATGTATCCCGTTGTCTTTGTACCATTCTTGGAGATATTCCAATAAACTTTTCTATCTTACTTGACCCTTTAACTTATTTGGACACTGTTATGGATTGCTTGACCCAGTTTTAGGCTTTGTAACCTTCTATTTGATAGATGACCGAAATAGCCAAACCTTGTTGACTGATCCTGTAGTATAACTATAAATGTATTGTGTGTTTGTGATAAGTACTTTTCCTAGGGATTGGTTAGATTAAGCTTATGGGACAAGTATAGGTGACTGACTGTAGCAGACTTGGAAACCATTAAGAACGATTGTATTGATAGTATGACTTGATGATAGGGTATCTAAGATGAAGAAATGAGATATTATATTGTTATGACTATGGATTGAGGATTAGAATCTTGTGCTTAGAATTTGAGGATTGAGCATTAAATGACTTTGATGACCAAATGATTATGGGTTATCTATAGCTAATTACATGTGATTAGAGGGTAGATCGATACGTGGATTGATATGGAATAAATTAGAATGAGTTATCGTATTACGTACGAGATCGGAAGGATATCAGTTAAAAAGATAATGAACAAGACAGAGACATATGTACTTTGGTAATTAATAAATCGGGAGTTTGAAATCGAGGATTTATATTCGGAGGACTTGTTGAGTAAAAAGAAGAAGGCTCTACGCCAAGGATAAGAATTGAACGTATGATTTCAAGGAGAAACTGTAGGAAAGGATTGACGATAAATGATGCCAAGGAACTGTGGATTGATGAAATAAGGATACTTAGGATATGATAAGGAAATCCAGTAGTTACACTTGAGGTTGAAAATATGATTGATGATTAAGCATTATAGGCTTATAGACATGTCCAGAGAATGACCTATAGTTTAGGGTATACATAAATGTTTCATGTTGGTATGGAAGATTCTAAAGGATATATGACGTTGTTTATGATAGAAGTACCTTTGTTGAACCTGACCCAAAAAGATTGTAAGAAGAAACAGAAGAGATGATTATAAGGATAGCAGATTGAGTATCGTAGCCAGGGCAGCTACATATTATAGTTTGACCGGTTGGATGATTTTTAATTTCGAGGACGAAATTTTTGTAAGGTGGGTAGGATGTAAGCCCCCTGAATTTCAGGGCTGTTTTAAATTTTTTCTAAATGAATTATTATCGATAAATATATTATTATTTAATTGTTTAGATCATTAATGTACCTTTCTATGGCTTTGACTTCTGGAGCGTCAGGGATGCGAATCTCTGTAAACTCTCTTCATGGGTTTTGAAGTAGGCAAGATTATCTTCCTGTTGATATATCCTGTCCCACTTGAACTCTTTCCCTTGTGCTCCCATTTCATCCATGATTTTAATTGATTTTAATTTATTAATTGATTTTAATTTATTAATTAATTAAATCTCGGTTCCGACCTTGTCCGAACCTGATCCAATGTCCGACCCAATTGGGTGTGAACCCTACCATGGCTACCCATACATCCCCCTGACATTTTCCCATTTTTGTCCCACATAAAAATATCTAATTTTGTATGTATAATTCTCCATTTTATTTTGTATATATATATATACATGTGGTATATATATATATTTATATATGTATATCTCTCTCTCCTAAACAAACACACAACACCACCCCTCACCATAACAGCAAAGAAACCCCCCCCCCCCTTAGCAGACTTCCTATTCCCTCTCTCTCCATTTTAAATATCCTACTCTCTCTTTCCCTCTCACCATCACTCACTCTATCTCTCTCTCTCTCACGTATGGAGCAAACACACCCCCCCTCTCTCAACCGACCTCTCTCTCTCCTCTCTCTCTTCCAACCGACTTCATACCCCCTTCCTGTACACGTACAGCCCCCCCCATCACTTCTCCTTTACTTCTTCCTCACTTCTTCTCCTTCTTCATCTTCTTCTTCTTCTTCTTCTTCTTCTTCATATATTCTTCTTCTTCTTCCTCAACCACCGAGCACCACCCTTCCACACCCGACCACCATCACCAGTACCACCACCACTCTCCTCCTCAGCCTCCTCCTCGGCCTCCACTGGCCGAGCAACCCCCCCATGAGCTATAGCAGCAGCTGCGCCAGCAACATGCAGCAGCAGCAGCATGCAAGCTGCAGCAGCAGCGCAGTGGCAGCCGTGCGCCACCACGGCCGCCGGCGACCGCCGCAGGCCGGCGAGAACCTCCCCCACGTGACCCCCAGCCCCGGGTGCACCCCCCCGTGCCACCAAGTGACGGCCACCGTCCACCAGGACGCGCCGTCGAGGCGATTCGCGCATTTTCCCGAAGTTCCGTCGTGACGCGCGCGTCGAAAGTTCAGATTTCGCGCCCCATCGTAGCAACTTTGCACGAGAATTCTGGACAATCCGACCGTTGGATCTTCGTCCCGTCTGCTCCGCCTCAATCTCGGTATAACCACCTTCACTCCCCTGAAATTTCAGCCGTTAATAATGTCGATTGATACCTCAAAACTGGCCACCAAGTTGACGTTTTAAATTGAACTGTTTTTGGACAGTTTCGTGGAGCCGACTTCGTCAGCTCGTAACTTTGCCGTCGCAGCTCCGTTTTGTGCACCGTCAGTTCCGGTGCACAGCTGGTATAACCATCTTCCTGTCTCCTTTAGATTTCGTTTCATTTTAAGCACGTTCGGTTGGTCGAATTCGACGCCAAAGTTGGCCGTCCGAATTCTTTAAATTGCACTTGTTAAATTCCATTTTTGAACCCGGGACTCCGGATTCAATTTCTGACACCACCAGTAGACTCGTGGCGTCATTCTGGCATGTTTTCATATAAAATTTGCTTGATTTGGAGAACGTGGGCCCTGGCACGCATTTCGGTGCAAAGCGGGTCCCACTTTCTGAGTCAACGGGACTTTTTGACGCCGGCTCATCGGAATCCCATTCCGGATATACCGTTGAGTTCGTATCGTCATTCTGAACTCGTTGACATATAATTTGCTGAGTTTTGAAGACATTTGCTCCGGCACGCATTTCCGTGCAAACCGGATACCAAGTGTCGCGTCAACGTATCATTTTGAGATCGGCCCATCGGAATCCAATTTCGGATATACCGTTGGATTCGTATCGTCATTCTGGATTTGTGGACATATAATTTGCTAGGTTTTGTAGACTTCTATCCTGACACGTTTTTCGGTGCAAAGTGTGTCCAACGGCGGACATCATTTTGACCCGAAATTACCGTTTTGCCCCTGTGTCCAAATTGGACTTATGAGTAGGCTATCCTAGCTGATTTGACCGTTCTGGACACGTTGGTGATATTTATTTTATCATCCGACGACATCTGTAGATTTTGATTATGTATTATCCTTAATTTCTAATTAATTATTTTCTAGATATTGTTACTTTCTGGTTTTGAATTTTTATATATATTTTAATTGCCGTAAAAATCTTGGAAAAATGGTATTTAAATATTATGTTAATTTAGCTAATTTATTATAATTTTTCTAGCATTTATTAAGTGCTTTTGGTATTTTATAAAAATAGGAAAACGGAACTCATTTTTAGTATATTTATGTTTGCTGATTTTTAATAAATATTTATGAGGGTTTATAAATCCCAGAAAAATTAGTATAAATTTCTATAATTAACAAGAATTATTTTGGTACTTTATTTTATATATATTTAGGCTTTTTGTCTATCTCTAAAATTGTTGGAACTTAGTGTACAGTTTGATTTATTTATTAAATAATTACGACTTTCAATATTTTGCGTTGATTTGAGTTGTTATAGTATTGGACCTCACCCCGCACTAGTGTAAAGACCCTAGAGAGTTAGTTTGTGTATAGTGGCACTCTACATTAGACTATTGTGTTAGGTCCCCACTTAGTTAGTATCCAGTTAGGAGTCATGTCACACCACTAGTATATTGTTGATCATAGCTTAGAACTGAGTTGTGTATCATTATTGACAGGACACCGGACATCTATATCTTCGTACTAGTATTCTTGCTTTGCTCGAGGCAAGTACATCTACACACTCATTTACTGTCTTTTAATGTTAGAACATGTATTGGCCCTGTTAAAATACTGCTTTCTGAATAACTGCAAGATTATGTCTTCACATGTTACATTAATTTGGTCCCCACCATGCTTAGGACAGTTCTTATATCTTCACATGTTTCATACTGGTTCTCGGTACATGTTTTACTATGCTTTATACTGCTCTGAGCATTCACGAGTTTTATACTGCTTCCAGTACCTGCCATGCTTATACTGCTCTCGTATCTCTCACATGTTAGAATATGGGTTATGGGGAAACTGACAGTTGAGTACGTGATCATGCCCACCTTTTCCGGCGACCTTGATGCCGTGTAAGGACGACATTATGCATGTAGACCTTGCCATAGGCCCAAAACCACGCGGACTTGTACGTGTGTACATTTAGGCATGTACGGAAGTACATATGGTTCTTAACGGTGCCACAGCACCATCACCTATTGACCGATCACGTACTTGCTCCAGTTTTAAATATTATATATACATCTGTCTATATGACATATGTATCCTTGCCATGATAGATTATGAGTTATACCATGATTCCAGATATGTCATGTTCCCTATGTTGCTATGATACTGTGATCCCAGTTATACCATGAGGCCATGTTTCCAGTATTTCCTGTTTTATAGACTTATCACACCATGTTTCTTATTGTACATCTCTTTCATTATATGTTCAGTACTTTAGTTGTAGAGGTTGTACTTGCTCCCGTCCTGACAGGATAACGTTGTAGGTCCACTTTTCGAGGATGAAATGCTATGTGTTACATATTATGGCACTAATTTTGAGGACCTGGCCTTGCTCCAGTAGAGGCCCCAGCGGGGAATCTTGCTTAGTTATCTTTCTTGTGTTTTGGGACTTAGACATTGTCTGTTCTTATATTTGGATATTGGACTTTGTCTCCAGTTAGATACTTTGGTTATGTATTATTAAATCTGTGTTTGTTTACCTTCGCTTATAGATGCTGTGTTGTGATGAACCTTTAAATATGATTTTAGAACTGTTAGTAGCTTAGATCTTTTATTGTCTATACTTAGAACAGCTTACTGCGCTTTAACCAAGCGTAGGCTGGACATAGCTCGGCTCGGCCCAACAATTTGGGTATCGGGTCGTGACAGTACTCGAGCAGGTATATCTTTGTAGAGTAATATACCTGTTACAACCGTATCGGATGCAAATGCCTCGTCCCGAGTTAAGGTATAAACTCGGCCTTGAGCTCCGTGGCGTTGATTCTGCGGGTTCACAGGCACTGCATTTGTGCCTTGTAGTGTAGGCACTTTATATGGATTCAGAGTGTTCCTTGGTGGGTTGTGTTGATTCGGCTTCCCCGCCTGACAATATTGACTGAAGTGGCCTAGCTTGCCACACTTGAAGCATGTTCTCAATCTACAATCGGGAGCTCGGTGCCCACGCTTGCCGTATCTATTGCAATTTACTGCGGCAAAGTGACCACGATTCTCAGACGTGTTTGGGCGCTTTTGTACTCCCGATTCTCCAGCATTATTAGGACGCTTGTTGAAGTTGTTACGAACGACAGGCACGACCCTTTGTGACATACGGCCAAAGATCCGCTCACTATCAAGTGTGACTTCGTAGGATTCACGATAAGTTTGGCATCGTTGGTTCATGACGTCCCTACGCAGTTCATCGTTGAGGCCTTGCTGAAAACGCTCGCCCCGTTCTTCTTTGTTAGGCAGAAAGGCGCCGGCAAATTCTACAAGTTTTGAGAAGCTTGCATCATAATCTTCAACACTCATATTCCCCTGCCTCAACATCATGAACTCATCCTCCTTCTGTCGACGGATGGCGCGAGGAACGTACTGCTCAAGGAAGGCTGTATTGAACATTTCCCAAGAAATCTTTTTGTTGGCATCGGTTTCACAGATCTCTTATTTCTTCGCCGCCCACCAGTCATGTGCTCTTAATTGTAACTGTAGCGCCGTACAGGCCACCCTCTGGGACCCTTCGATGCAGAGGAGATCGAACAAGTCCTCCATCTCTGCGAGCCATCCTACTATCACGTCGGGCTCTGCTCGGCCGTTGAACTTCGGCGGGTTCATTTTGCAAAACTTCTTCACTTTAAGCATGGAAGGAGAGTATATCATTTGCGGGAGGACTTCTTCCTCCTCGTCTTCTTCTGGATCACCGTACTTTCCCTCGAGTACCGCGTCCGTCACCTTGGTATCGCCCGCCATCCTGCTCACTATCTGAGTCAGGGCGGTCATCTGCTTCTGCTGTACATCAAATTGGGCTTTGAATTGCATCTGAAGTTGTTGTTGCTGCAGTTGAAATAGTCTATATTTTTACTAGAACCTTAAACTTTTCCGTTTATGTGAGAAACTTGTATTTTTGCCACCCCCAATTTTCAAATTAGGGGTATATTTGTCATTTTTCAAGTTTTATAATTTTTAGGAATTTTTATTTATTTTATGTGATTTTTTGGGATTTATTGGGTTTGGTTTGGATTTTATCCAATTCGGACTCATGTTGGAGACCCGGGTAGCCTGGACCCTAGTGGGACCCACTACTAGCTGGACTTGGCCCACATACCATCATAATTAGGTTAGAAATCATAAACCCAACTTCTATGGCTTAATTAGCCATTTTAGAGACTTAATTAGTTCATTAGAAACAAACCGAACCAAACCGAAACAAACCGAACCCAACCTAAGTCTAATGGGTTTGGAGGGCTATTGGATCATACCCAAACCCACTAACCCCCCCTGGCCGGCCACATGTAGGGGAGCCCCCTCTTTCTTCTCCATTAAGAAAACTCTCTCTCTCTCTCTCTTCCAAAATCCATTTTCTTTCAAGCTTTCTCCTTCCTCCAAGAAACCTAATCTAGGTATGCTTCTAATTCCTCATTTATTACACTTTTGAATTTAATTCCTTCACCATAAATGGAGAGGAGAAGATTCTCCACCATTTGCCCATAAATTTTATAGGGTTCCCTAGAAATCTAGGTTAAGGAAATTATTAGGGGTTTATATATATATTGAATGGTATATATATATATATATATATATATATATATATATATATATATATATATATATATATATATATATATATATATATATATATATATATATATTTTAAATATATATATATATGTATGTATATGATTATAAGTAATTGTGTGTGTGTGTAGGGGAAATGGTAGTGGTGGTGGTGTTTGTGTGAGAGGTAGTGATTGTGAGAGTGTCATGAGATGGTGGAGAGAGTGTGTTTGTGAGTGTGTGAGTGTTTGTGTGAGTGTGTAGATATATAAATAAATATATCTATATGTGTGTGTCTATGTATATATATATATATATATATATATATATATATATATATATATATATATATATATATATATATATATATATATAAATGTGTGTGTGTATGTATATTTACATATAGGTGTGAGTGTTGTGTGTGTATATATATAGTTATATATATAAATAGATGGTTAGATATATGTATATATATATCTATATATATATATATATATATATATATATATATATATATATATATATATATATATATATATATATATAGAGTAGAGAAGAGGAGAGGTAGGAGGAAGAACTAGAGAAGAAGAAGAAGAGAATACAGCAGCAGTGCAGTCCCAGTAGCAGCAGCTACAGCTGCAGTAGCAGCAGCAACTGGCAGCTGTGCTGCCAGTTTTCTCCCCCCACCCCTTAGCCCCTTTAAACCCCGATTTAACCCCCCTTTCTTAATATATATATATATATATATATATATATATATATATATATATATATATATATATATATATATATATATATATATATATATATATATATGGATGAGAGATAGTTAGATAAGAATAAGAAGAAATTAGAAGAAGAAGGATTAGAAAAAGATAGGAAGAAATGGAAGAAGTTGAGAAGAATTAGAAAAGAAGAAGAATTAGAAGAATAGGGAGAATAGGAAGAAGTGGGAAGAAAAGTAGAATAGGAAAGAATGAGAGAAAAGAAGATTAGGAATGAGAGGAAGAGTTAGAAGAAGATGAATTAGGAGAATAGAAATTAGAGAAGGGGAATTTGAAGAGGAGGAAATAGAAGAAGAAGAATAGGAAGAAAAGTGAGAAATATAAAATAGAGGGGATCGAGTTAGAGGGGGAAACGGAGCTCGGAGTGTCGGAATGAGATGAAACTTGACATGGAGTTAGAATACGTGAATTAGATTTTGCGGGTAGGCTCCCGAGTGAAAATCGGGGTTGTAGGGCGCCGGTATCGCGTCGTACCATTGCGTATCTTGAAATATTCAAGATATCGGCAATGGGCCGTAAGATGGACTAGACATCCACTTTACTTAGGTATCTTGGTAGATAATATATGTATAGGCTAGTACCTTACTATCCTAGGGAGCTCGAGTCAAAATAACAAGCGTAGGTAGGCTAACTAGGTTTCCACCTAGGCTAGAAATTTACCTTAGAAAAGGTAAATTAGGAAATTGGCCTACGGCCAAGATTTGAGTTTCGAAGTCCAAGATGGATTTGGATATGGGTTGTAGAGGTTGGTAATAGTTAGAAATAGTCACCTAGACCTAGTCTTGACCTCGGTTGACCACGGTTGACTTTTTAGACCAAAAGTCAACTATGGGTCAACACTTTACCCAATTTAGTCCCAAATTTCATTAGACTTGTATAGTTGACCAAAAGTCAACTATTAGTCACCATTGACCTAGAATTGACCTAGGGTTGACCAGAGTTGACCGGAGTTGACCAGAGTTGACCAGTTGACCAAAAGTCAACTGTAAGTCAACTTTTGACTCAAATCGACCTAGATTAATTCCGTTTGACTTGTATTAACCCAGTTTGACCTGGTTAGACCTAATATGACTTAGGTTGACCTTGTACAGTCTAGTTTGACGTGTCTTGACATAGAATGACTTAATAGGATTTAAATTGATTTGACTTTACTTCCTAAATATAGTATTGATACGTCTTGTTCTCTATAGGTCCTCGAGACGCTGCATTTGCTCCAGGACATATTATACCATATTACAGGCGAGTACATTCTCTGACACTTTTCTAATTTACGATGATTGTTATAATTCATGTAATTAGTGTAGATATGCTTGTTCTCGACACATTGGTCACACGGATTGGTATTCATGGATCCCGACATGAGATGTTATTCCTCGTTATCTTGGTATATCTTGTGCAAGCCCTTTGTAGTTCTTGTGCAATATATGGACACCGATTCTCGAAGAGACTTACTCCCTTCTTGTAGAATCTCGTGTCATAACGTGTCTTGCTTGGATCCACTCTACTAGTCGGGGACGGGGAGCACTAGTGTAGATATGTGGCCATTATCTACCGTATTTATTCTTGTAGATCTTGAATGCTAGCCAATCCTACACTCTACGTATGATTGACCTGATCAGTAGACCTTGTGCAGACCCAAGCCGGCCACATGTTGAAACTAGTACTCACACACCTAGATATATGATTCTTGATTCTTGTACATGCCATGATCAGTTTACTTGCCTTGTTCTAGCTCTAGATTTACAGCTTACCATGCCATGATACTCATATGTACATTCTATGATTTTCTTGTATATACTCTCTATTTACTGTCTTATAGCTTTTGTCATATCTTGTGAACTGTTGTTAGTAGATTGTACTCGTTCCATCCTGACAGGATATGTTGACAAATATTACAGATGCTGACGAGGGAGATTATTGTACCTACTACGGTCCGGATGACGTAGTGGGCGTAGACTTGGAGACTTTGGTCCAGCAGGGCTTAGCTCCGCCTGACGAGACCTTACCACTTGCTTAGTTAGAGTAGGTCTTTTGTACTGGACTTTGTCTCCAGCTACTTTTGAGACTGTTATTACTATGGATTGTATTAGAGACTTGGACTTGTATATATTCTTGTGTTGGACTTGACAGGTTATTATTTTATTATCGTCTTGTTGTCTTTATCTTTCAGTCTTTACTTTGTTATCTTAGAGTTGTGATTGAGTACTCATATATATATTCATTGCTTGTCCTCCGTTCGGAGTTGACCATATTCTCGACAGGTTTTGATATATGTATATAAACTGTTTAGAGTAGAAAACCTACAGCGTTCCATGCCGTTTTTACGGTGAGGGCTGGGCGTTGTCACGTGCACGTGCCCTTATAGCGGGTGCGGGTCGTGACACGTTTTAGTGGTGGCCCATGCAGGTCCTGTAGTCGTAATTAATGCAATGTCGTGGCGGCACTCGTCTTAGAGTGTTGACTACGAGCCTGTGTTACACATAGGAGGTAGTAGGTTAAGAGTGCTCAGTCACAGTAGGATCTTTTCTTGCTTATCTTGCTTACCGTCTTTGATATTGATTTACTGCATTCTAGCTGTCCTCCTTTGATATTGCCTTCATGTGCCATATTGATATCTTCTTTTCAATTTGTCTCCAGGATAGTTATAACTCATTCTCCTGGTGAGGAGCACGAGGAGACGGAGAGGTCTGCTACCTCTGGCGGACAGGCTCCGGTCACTTCCCCTGCAGATGGGACTTCTGTTGGGTCTCTCGGGGGTACTCCTCCAGCGCTCTCGATGACTGTCCCTGGGGTTGCGGGTGCTCTTCCCGCAGTGCCGGAGGCTACGACGGGAGTTGTCGGGGGCGTTCTTCCTCCTGCTGCACAGCGGATTCCTCCGCTAGTTGCAGATGTACTTCCACCTCCACCTCCTCTGCCTACAGATATGGGGCAGATGCTTACCTTCCTCTAGCAGATGCTGGAGACTCAGAGATCCCAGGCAGAGGCTCAGCAGAGGCAGACAGATGCGATGCGTCAGGGCATGGAGGATGCCCATCAGTTGGCCCTTGCAGCCGTGGAGCAGAGGGCTCCGCATCCGGGGACGCGACCGAGGTACGGAGATATCCAGGACTTCAAGAAGCTCGGGCCCCGTGACTTTAGCGGGACCGAGGGTGTGGTCTATGCAGATGATTGGCTCGAGGATATCGAGCGGCAGATGAGGGCCTCCCGCCTGGCAGACGACCTGAAGGTCGAGGCGGTAGGTTTGCAGTTGCTAGACATTGCACGCACCTGGTTTAGAAACGAGCCAGCCCTAGCTGGAGAGGGCCTTACTTGGGCAGAGTTCAAGCTCCTCTTCAAGGAGAAGTTCTTTTCCCCTATGGACAAGATTGACCTGGTGTGACAGTTCCAGGATCTACAGCAGGGCAGTCTATCTGTGGAGGAGTACGCAGCGGAGTTAGGTCGTCTGAGCCGATACGCAGAGTACATAGTTCGAGACCCGGAGATCAGGGCGAGCCGTTTCAGGGAGGGGCTCACTTGGGATATCAAGATCCTCATTCCCTCCTTCTATGAGACTTATACCCAGATCTATGCGAAGGCCCGCAAGGTTGAGCGGGAGTGGGGCTTGCAGCTCAAGAGGGAGCGTGATCTTTTCTCGGGGGCTACTAGCAGCGCAGGGGCTGCTAAGCGCCCTCGGCTTCAGCATCGTTCTTTCCAGCATCACCAGCCGCAGGTGCAGGCCAGAGCACCGGTTCAGCAGCAGGTGCAGCACACTCAGCAGAGGCAGGCACAGCATGGGGTTCCTTACGGCTACTGTAAGAAGCCCGGTCACATCTGGAAGGTCTGTCGGAAGAGGCTGGGCATGTGCCTCTACTGCAGAGAGGCTGGATATCAGTTGAGGGATTGTCCTGCGAGCCGTTGCAGGGAGGGCCGTGGAGCGATAGCAGCTCAGGGAGCACCGGCGAGAGTACCTGCAGTGCAGCAAAGGGGTCCACTTCCGACCCAGCAGTAGTGGTTCGTTCAGCACCACCAGCAGCGGGGTGGTCAGGGTAGAGCCTTTGCTCTTACAGCTGAGGAGATGGAGCCTATTGCGGATGTAGTCGCAGGTTCTATTCTGCTCGATTCTTTTCCAGCTTTAGCCTTGTTTGATTCTGGTACTACGCACAGTTTTGTGTCTGTATCTTTTGCTCTTAGGCACAATATTATTGTTGAGTATCTTGGTAGGACTTGCAAGATTATGACTGGGAATGGCATCATCCTAGTTAATAATGTTTGCAAAGGGCGGAGAGTTTCTTTGAGAGGCCGGGAGCTGAGTGCGTGTTTGCTCGTTATGCCACTTCCAAGTTACGATGTGGTACTCGGTATGGATTGGTTGAGCATGTACCACGCTAGCATCGACTGCAGAGGGGACAGGATTCTGTTTAGGCCGCCAGGAGAGCCGGAGTATGAGTTCACCAGGGGTGAAGTGGAGCAGGGAGATGGATTCTGCGGAGCGTTGTTGGCGGGGCCGGTATTGCCACATCTGCTTATTGCTGAGTTCTTGGATGTCTTTCCCGAGGAGCTGTCCAGGATGCCGCCAGATCGTGATGTTGAGTTTTCTATAGACCTCATGCTGGACGCTGAGCCTATCTCCCAGCACGTCTATAGAATCAACAACAGTGAGTTAGCGGAGCTGAAGAAGTAGGTCGACGAGCTGGAGGACAAGGGCTTTATTCGATCTAGCTCTTCACCTTGGGGTGCGCCAGTTCTTTTCGTCCCCAAGAAAGATGGTACGATACGTCTGTGTATTGATTACAGGGCGCTCAACAACCTTACCATCAAGAACAAGTATCCTTTGCCAAGGATTGATGACTTGTTCGACCAGTTGAGCTGGACGAGAGTGTTCTCGAAGATCGACTTGCACACCGGGTACCATCAGCTGAAGGTGAAGCAGGATGACATTCCGAAGACTGCCTTTCGGACTCGCTATGGCCAGTATGAGTATAACGTCATGCCGTTTGGGTTGACCAACGCCCCGGCGGTATTCATGAACTTGATGAACAAGGTATTTCATCAGTACATTGACAAGTTCGTGGTGGTCTTCATTGATGACATCCTTATCTATTCGAAGACGCCAGAGGAGCACGAGGAGCACCTGAGGATCGTGTTGGACACTCTCAGGAGGGAGCAGCTGTTTGGAAAGTTGTCCAAGTGCGAGTTCTTCTTGGATCGCGTGGAGTTCCTAGGCCATGTTGTCTCTGGCGAGGGGATTTCAGTGGATCCGAGGAAGATTTCTGCGGTGGAGTCCTGGTCTACGCCGAGATCAGTAGCAGAGGCTCAGAGTTTTCTGGGTCTGGCAGGTTATTACCAGAGGTTCGTGCAGGACTTTTCCAGGATTGGCCAGCCGATGACCCACCTTACCAGGAAGAACGAGGAGTTTGTTTGGTCCGATGAGTGCCAGGCCGCCTTCGAGGAGCTGAAGGCGAGGTTGACTACAGCTCCTATCTTGACGCTGCCATCTGGATCTGGTGGTTATACGATCTACAGTGATGCTTCAGGACGGGGTTTGGGTTGTGTGCTTCAGCAGCACGGGAAGGTAATTGCCTATACAGCTAGGCAGTTACGTCCTCATGAGAGGAATTACCCTACCCACGATCTGGAGCTGGCAGTGGTCATCTTTGCTTTGAAGCTGTAGAAACACTATCTGTACGGAGAGCGTGTGGAGATCTATAATGACCACAAGAGCTTGAAGTACGTGTTTACCCAGAAGGAGCTGAATATGAGGCAGAGGCGATGGTTAGAGCTGATGAAGGATTTTGATATATCCTTACAGTACCATCCGGGGAAGGCCAACGTGGTCGTGGATGCTTTGAGCAGGTATCCCGTGGCCATGTGTTTGATGATGGATCGTCACCTTCTGGCAGTTCTGGAGAGCTTGGGCAAAGAAGTGATAGTTCCTGGGTTCGAGGCGCAGATGTGGGGTCTGCAGGTGCAGTCGGAGCTGATAGAATGAGTCAGGGCAGCTCAGTTTGAGGATGAGGCTCTGAGGGTCATCAGGGAGCAGGTCCAGATAGGACTGTTGGATGAGTTCTCTATAGCAGGGGATGGGTCGTTGAGGCATGGTACCAGATTGTGCATGCCGAGCAGAGGACTTCGGGAGGAGGTTCTTCAGGAGGCACACCGTTCTCAGTACTCTATGCATCCCGGAGCCAACAAGATGTATAGAGACTTGAGACAGCATGTTTGGTGGTATGGCATGAAACGTGAGGTGGCTTAGTTCGTTTCGAGATGCTTGGTGTGCCAGCAGGTGAAGGCCGAGAGGCAGAGACCCGGTGGATTGCTCCAGCCACTACCCATTCCTGAGTGGAAGTGGGAGCATATCACTATGGACTTTGTATCTGGGCTTCCGCGCTCTCCAGGAGGAAAGGATGCGATTTGGGTCATTGTTGATCGATTAACCAAATCGGCCCACTTTTTGCCTTTCAAAGTGGGTTTGTCGACGGAGAGGTTGGCCGAGATGTACGTGCGGCAGATAGTCCGATTGCATGGGGTTCTAGTGAGTATAGTCTCGGATCGGGACAGCCGATTCACTTCTCACTTCTGGAGGAGTTTGCAGCTTAGCTTGGGCACATCGCTCAAGTTCAGTACCGCATTCTACCCCCAGACAGACGGGCAGTCGGAGAGGACGATTCAGACCCTCGAGGATATGCTGCATACCTGTCTCTTGGACTTTGGGGGATCTTGGTAGGACCACCTTCACTTGGTAGAGTTTGCTTACAACAACAGCTACCAAGCCAGTATAGAGATGTCACCTTTCGAGGCTCTATACGGACGGAGGTGCCGTACTCCCTTGTCTTGGGATGATGTCGGCGAGAGGGTTTTGCTTGGCCCTGAGATGGTGGTGGATGCTGCAGAAGAGGTCAGGGTTATCAGAGATCGACTTCGGGTGGCGCAGGATAGGCAGCGGCATTGGGCCGATAGCCACCGGAGGCCGTTGGAGTTTGAGGTACAGTTTAGATTTTTCTAGTATTTGAGTCTGATTGTGATTGTTTAAGATCAAGCTCTAAGTCTTGTGTTTTGTTCTAGGTTGGTGATCTTGTGTTTCTGTGGATTTCTCCGACGCATGGCACGATTCGTTTTGGTGGCGGCGGAAAGCTTAGCCCACGATACATCGGACCATTTCGTATCTTGGGCAGGGTCGGTGCAGTGGCTTACCGACTGGAGTTACCATCCGTACTAGAGGGAGTGCACAGTGTGTTCCACGTGTCGCAGCTGAGACGGTACGTGGCAGATCCCAGTCACGTCTTAGACCACTCCGAGATCGTAGTGGGATCGACACTCAGCTATCCAGAGAAGCCGGTTGAGATCTTGGACCGAAGAGAGAAGGTGCTCCGGAACCAGGTCATTCCCTTGGTTCGCGTTGCATGGAGACACCACTCTCCAGGTGAGTCCACCTGGGAGAGGGAGGACGACATACGGGAGCGATTCCCATATCTCTTCGAGCCTTGAGGTAAAATTCTATCTTTTTTTTTCCTTGTTCTATTCATGATTGCTGTTTTAGTTCTCATTCAATTTCGAGGACGAAATTTTTTTAAGGAGGGTAGATTTGTCACCCCCAGTTTTCAAATTAGGGGTATTTTTGTCATTTTTCAAGTTTTATAATTTTTAGGATTTTTATTTATTTTATGTGATTTTTTGGGATTTATTTGGTTTGGTTTGGATTTTATTCAATTCGGACTCAAGTTGGAGACCCGGGTAGCCTGGACCCTAGTGGGACCCACATACTAGCTGGACTAGGCCCACATACCATCATAATTAGGTTAGAAATCATAAACCCAACTTTCATGGCTTAATTAGTCATTTTAGAGACTTAATTAGTTCATTAGAAACAAACCGAACCAAACCGAAACAAACCGAACCCAACCTAAGTCTAATGGGTTTGGAGGGCTATTGGATCCTACCCAAACCCACTACCCCCCCCCCCCCCCCCCCCCCCCCGCCCCTTGGCCGGCCACATGTAGGAGAGCCCCCAATTTCTTCTCCATTAAGAAAACTCTCTCTCTCTCTTCCAAAATCTATTTTCTTTCAAGCTTTCTCCTTCCTTCAAGAAACCTAATCTAGGTATGCTTCTAATTCCTCATTTATTACACTTTTGCATTTAATTCCTTCACCATAAATGGAGAGGAGAAGATTCTCCACCATTTGCCCATAAATTTTATAGGGTTCCCTAGAAATCTAGTTTAAGAAAATTATTAGGGGTTTATATATATATTGAATGGTATATATATATATATATATATATATATATATATATATATATATATATATATATATATATATATATATATATATATATATGTATATGATTATAAGTAATTGTGTGTGTGTATAGGGGAAATGGTAGTGGTGGTGGTGTTTGTGTGAGAGGTAGTGATTGTGAGAGTGTCATGAGATGGTGGAGAGAGTGTGTTTGTGAGTGTGTGAGTGTTTTTGTGAGTGTGTAGATATATAAATAAATATATCTATATGTGTGTGTCTATATATATATATATATATATATATATATATATATATATATATATATATATATATATATATATATATATATATATAAATGTGTGTGTATGTATATTTACATATAGGTGTGAGTGTTGTGTGTGTATATATATAGTTATATATATAAATAGATGGTTAGATATATGTATATATATCTATAGATAGATGTAGATATATAGAGGGATATATATATATATATATATATATATATATATATATATATATATATATATATATATATATATATATATATAGCTATATATATATATATAGAGTAGAGATGAGGAGAGGTAGGAGGAAGAACTAGAGAAGAAGAAGAAGAAGAGAATACAGCAGCAGTAGCTGTCCCAGTAGCAGCAGCTACAACTGCTGTAGCAGCAGCTACAGCTGCTGTAGCAGCAGCAACTGGCAGCTGTGCTGCCAGTTTTCTCCCCCCCTAGCCCCTTTAAACCCCTATTTAACCCCCCTTTCTTAATAGATATATGTATATATATATGTTTATATATTTTTTTTTTTTTATGTTTATATATATATATATATATATATATATATATATATTTTATATATATATATATATATATATATATATATATATATGGATGGGAGATAGTTAGATAAGAATAAAAAGAAATTAGAAGAAGAAGGATTAGAAAAAGATAGGAAGAAATGGAAGAAGTTGAGAAGAATTAGAAAAGAAGAAGAATTAGAAGAAAAGGGAGAATAGGAAGAAGTGGGAAGAAAAGTAAAATAGGAAAGAATGAGAGAAAAGAAGATTAGGAATGAGAGGAAGGGTTAGAAGAAGATGAATTAGGAGAATAGAAATTAGAGAAGGGGAATTTGAAGAGGAGGAAATAGAAGAAGAAGAATAGGAAGAAAAGTGAGAAATAGAAAATAAAGGGGATCGAGTTAGAGGGTGAAACGGAGCTCGGAGTGTCGGAATGAGATGAAACTTGGCGTGGAGTTAGAATACATGAATTAGATTTTACGGATAGGCACCCGAGTGGAAATCGGGGTTGTAGGGCGCCGGTATCGCGCCGTACCATTGCGTATCTTGAAATATTCAAGATATCGACAATGGGCCGTAAGATGGACTAGACGTCCACTTTACTTAGGTATCTTGGTAGGTAATATATGTATAGGCTAGTACCTTACTACCCTAGGGAGCTCGGGTCAAAATAACAAGCGTAGGTAGGCTAAATAAGTTTCCACCTAGGCTAGAAATTTACCTTAGAAAAGGTAAATTAGGAAATTGGCCTACGGCCAAGATTTGAGTTTCGAAGTCCAAGATGGACTTGAACATGGGTTGTAGAGGTTGGTAATAGTTAGAAATAGTCGCCTAGACCTAGTCTTGACCTCGGTTGACCATGGTTGACTTTTTAGACCAAAAGTCAACTATGGGTCAACACTTTACCCAATTTAGTCCCAAATTCCATTAGACTTGTATAGTTGACCAAAAGTCAACTATTAGACACCATTGACCTAGGATTGACCTAGGGTTGACCATAGTTGACCGAAGTTGACCAGAGTTGACCAGTTGACCAAAAATCATCTGTAAGTCAACTGTTGACTCAAATCGACCTAGATTAATTCCGTTTGACTTGTATTAACCCAGTTTGACCTGGTTAGACCTAATATGAGTCACTACTAAAATACCCCACTTTACCGACGGACTTTTAGCGACGGACGGATTCCGTCGCTAATAGCGACCAATTTCCGACATCTTAGCGACGGATTAGCGACAGACAACACAACATAATTTTTTTCAATTTTAAATGTGAAAATTTGTCGGGTTTCCGTCGCTAAGTCGACGAACATTAGCGACGGATTATTTTTTGTCGCTTATTCGTCGCAAATGTTGGCGGCAAAATCTTTATAACATTGGCGGGAACTTTGGCGACTACCTAGCGACGGATATAGCCGTCGGAAAACACCTTTTAATTGGCGACCGTTTAGCGACTAATTTATTCCGTCGCTACATTCTGTGCCCTAACTTAAATTGAACCGACGGGGGGGAATTTTTCATTCCCCCCAAAACTCTCTCTCTCTCTCGCGGCTCTTCCTCTCTCGCACGCGGCTCTCTCTCTCTCTCTCGCGGCTCTCTCTCTCTCTACCAGGTCTCTCTCTCTCTCTCTCTCTCTCTCTCTCTCTCTAATTTTCTCTAATTTTGTGTTTTGGGGCCGGAGGGGGGGGGGGAGTGGGGGAGGGGGGGTCGGCTTCGCGGGGGGTGGAGAGGGCGGGGGGGGGGGTGGTGAATGGGGTCAGGGGGTCGGGAGGGTGTGGGGAATGGGGGCAGGGGGTGGGGGGGGTGGGGAATGAGGGTCGGGGGGTCGGGGGGGTGGGGAATGGGGGCAGGGGGGTCGGGGGGTGGGGGGTGGAGAGGGCAGGGGGGTCGGGGGGGGTGTTGAATGGGGGCAGGGGGGTCGGGGGGTGGGGGTGGAGAGGGCAGGGGGGTCGGGGGGAGGGGTGTTGAATGGGGGCAGGGGGGTCGGGGGGGGGGGGTCGGGAATGGGGGCAGGGTTCTCACTCCATTTTCAATTGTAATTAGTCTATAATGTTGCTAATATACTGTTATATATGTGTGGGCTGTGCCATGTGAATTGGAGAGGGTTTGATGGGTTATTTGGCCAAGGGGGAGGCTCGGGTTATGATTTATTCTTTGTGTTCACTGTTCTGTGGTGTGAAGTCTGTCGTTTTGGTTATACCATGTTTGTTTAACACTCTAAACACCCTAGATGCATATCCTAGCATCTGTGCACCACCCATATTGCTAGGAACACAAATTTTATACTGCACTTGTCATAAAATTGCCATAATCAAGATGTCCTGTACATATTTAGTTTGTGCATTGCTGCTTGAGCATCACATTACCTTTTACTGCTACTTTGTATTGCTTTCACAATGTCACGTACCCTGCACTAAACATCCGATACTTCGATCCGATACCGCCGATACTACCGATATCGCCGATACCAATACTACCGATATCGCCGATACTACCGATACCGCCGATACTACCGATACCGCCGATACTACCGATATCGCGCGCCGATACTACCGATACTACCGATATCGCCGATACTACCGATACCGCCGATACTACCAATTCCGATACCGATACTTTGAACCTTGATTTAAATACATGTTAGTATAGTGTCTTCACATATATGTTAAGAGTATATACATAATTAGCAAGGTAACTAGATACAAGTTATGATACAATGTAAATACAAGTATACATGTTAGCTAGATAGCTTAGACTTATATTGCAATCTCCTATTCACACGAGTATTGATATCGCCGATACCAATACTCGTAGGAATAGTCCAATACCGATATACATTGTAGAGCTCTGTTTTGCTATTCTGGACATGTTGTGACCTGTGCTGTTCTAAATAGGAGCCAGACACACTCCTGAGATGGGAGAGTATGTATAGTGATGTGGATGCTTACTAACTTATCATGTGAACCCATTTATGGGCCCTTCATTGAACCTTCTCATGTGTAACTTTCAGTCCATTCACAGTTCCCTATATTGTACTCTACATCACCTAGTTCACTTATATCTAACATCCTAACCCTAATCCAAATTTATGAGTATCGGTATCGGGCTATTCTTATGTTTAGTTTGTCTTACGATACAGATTTTCACATCCAAATTGAGCATGAGTCATTATTTTGTTGATCGTACATGGATGTACAAACGGCAACACGAGAGTAGAATTGGTGTGAGTGACGATTTTCAGGCAGGCGTGGAAGTATTTCTTAATTATGCAATGAGCAAAGCTCAGTACATGGACGGTAACAAAATTAAGTGTCCATGTGTTAAATGTCACAATAGACGTTACGAAGAAGTGGTGACTGTGAGAGATCATTTGACCCGTAAGGGTTTCGTACGTAATTACGGCCTGTGGTCATCGCAAGATGAACTATATTCGGAAAGACAGGCTGCGGAAGCTGCTACTTATGCTTTTGATGATAATGCTGCAACGGATGTCATCGAAGACCACGGATGCTCTGTTGATTATGGAGATCTGCAGAACCTTGCACGAGATATGGTGTATGATGCGGCAGGGCCTAATTTTGATCCGGAGGATCCTAATCCCGAGGCGAAGGAGTTCTATGACATGTTTCCGGACGCAGATACTTCTCTATATCCTGGTTGTGAGACTCATTCCGCACTGTCAGTGACGATGCGGTTGTTGAACATAAAGTCTAATTTTAACTAGCCACAAGCTTGCTATAATCGGATCACAGAAGTAATCAAGGAGGTGTTACCGAAGGAATCAAAAGAGCTACCAAAAAACTTCTACAAGTCAAAGATGATGGTCCGACAACTGGGACTGGGGTACGAGAAGATAGATTGTTGTCGCAACGGATGCATGTTGTACTACAAAGAGAATTGCGTATCAGAAAGTTGCAGCTTCTGTAATGCGGATCGTTACAAGCCAGTACAGGGAAAAGGAAAGTCGACTAGAAAACGACGTCCTTACAAGTATATGCATTACTTGTCGATCACGAAGCGCTTGCAGAGGATGTATATGTCTCTAAATACAGCAGAACACATGACATGGCACAGCGAAGAACGCATAAAGGATGAAGGAGAATTGTCACATCCTTCGGATGGAGAGGCGTGGAAACATTTTGATTTGTGTCATCCAGATTTTGCTGCAGAGCCTAGAAATGTACGCCTGGCGCTATGTGCTGATGGCTTCGCCCCTTTCGGACAGTCGGGATCTCAGTACTCATGCTGGCCGGTCATTCTTACCCCTTACAATCTGCCACCATGGATGTGTATGAAGACTCCTTATATGTTTCTGACAGCTATCATACCCGGTCCTAAAAATCCGACGAATAACATCGATATATATTTACAGCCGTTGGTGGATGAGCTGAAACAGCTGTGGGAGATCGGCGTCACGACCTATGATATTTCCAGGAAACAGAACTTTCAGATGAGAGCTTCACTCATGTGGATAATCAATGATTTTCCAGCATACGGTATGCTGTCGGGATGGAGTACGCACGGCAACATGTCTTGTCCGATATGCATGGAAAATAGTAAGGCGTTCCGCCTTAGGCATGGAGGAAAAACTTCTTTCTTTGACTGTCACCGTCAATTTCTGCCCGCGACCCATCCTTGGAGAAAGAATAAGGACGCGTTCAGATATGGAAAACAAGAATTTTCTCAACCTCTTGCCAGATTTTCGGGATACGATATTTGGGAAGCTGTAAAGGAATTGCCCACCGCAATGGAAGATCCATCGAACCATCGTGTCGAGGGGTTCGGACAAAGCCATAACTGGACCAAACGGAGTATCTTCTGGGACTTGCCTTATTGGAAAGATAATCTTATAAGGCATAATCTTGATGTCATGCATATCGAAAAGAACGTGTTCGATAATGTCTTCAATACCGTAATGGATATTAAAGGAAAGACGAAGGACAATCCAAAAGCAAGACAAGACATAGCCGAGATATGCAAGCGTCCTCATCTGAACTTGATACAAAGGGGTGCTGGTGGACAATTAAGTAAGCCTATAGCGCCATACACATTGAGCAAGGAAGATAGATTAATAATCTGCAAGTGGATATCTAATTTAAGATTTCCCGACGGCTATGTTTCGAATTTGTCTAGATGCGTTGATCTCAATGAACGCAAGCTAACGGAAATGAAGAGTCACGACTGCCACGTGTTTATGGAAAGATTATTGCCCATTGCTTTGAGAGAGTTGTTGCCTTCTGCTGTATGGGTTCCGTTGGCCGAGCTGTCTACATTCTTCAGGGATATCTGTTCAACTAAGCTGACGGTGCAACATATGGTACAACTTGAGGAGAAGATTGTCTTAACAATCTGCAAGTTAGAGAAAATATTTCCACCGGGCTTTTTCGACAGCATGGAGCATCTACCGATTCATCTAGCATACGAAGCCCGTGTCGGTGCATCTGTTCATTATCGATGGATGTACCCCTTTGAAAGGTAAATAAAAATCGATATAATTTAAGTGAAATTTAAGTGCATTTTACAATTCATTGTTAATTCTCAAGATAATTTGTCTCTTTAGGTACCTACACCATCTAAAGAAGAAAGTTGGCAACAAGGCTCATATAGAGGCTTCGATATGCGAATCATATCTTATCGAGGAGGTGTCAAAATTTCTGCTCCATTTATTTCGATACTCATGTCGAGACAAATCGAAATAGACCTCAAAGGAATGAAGAAGACGTTGAGGATGGAGGTATATTCAATTTAAGGGGCAAGCCTATTGGGGCTAGTAAGAAACGGTGGTTGACCGACGATGAGTATGATGCCGCTCACCGATATGTCTTGTTAAATTGTGACATACAAGAAGTGAGAGATTTGGAGAAGTAAGTGACTACGCCTCGTTATAATCTCTAATTTGGTGAATTAAGTGACTACACTTATTTTTATTCTCTCTAACAGTGTATTTAGAGGTGAAGTCAAAATGAGGACACCATATATTACAGATGAGGGACTTCAAAGAGAGGTTGATTGTACGTTTCCGTCCTGGTTTTGTAAATACGTAAGTAATTGAGATAATATATTATGCGGCTACCATTAAAATATATGCAGCTAAAATATTTAAATTATCAATACATGTTTACAGGTTTTATTGCCTGAAACAACACTCATAAATGAGAGCATTCGTTATTTGGCATTGGGACCGAAGAAGCATGCAAAGACTTTGTCAGGCTATGTCGTTAATGGCTTCAAGTTTAAGTCAACTCAGCATGCTATAAATGCCGAATTTCTCAATGACGGCTTCGATACCAAGAATTCTGGTGTTTGCATAAGAGGCACCATCTATGACGACGAGCCGGACTTTGACTATTATGGAGTGCTTCAGGAGATTGTAGATTTACAATATAGTGCCCCATATGATATGCATATTGTGATGTTCAAATGTGAGTGGTTCGATACGATACCAAATATCGGTTGGAGAATCGATAAACAATTTGGATTCGTCGATATAAATCATCGCAGGAGGTATAGAGGGTCCGACACGTTTGCGATAGCAAGTCAGGCTGTTCAAGTCTACTATACAAGCTACCCAAGGCGTCGTAGAGATCGATTTGACTGGTGGGCTGTATACAAGATTAAATCTAGAAATACATTCAACGTTGGAGACCCAGCATACCAAGAGGACCAGATCGAGAAGCCCCAATACATGGGACAACAGTCGGATACCATGGACGTGGAAGATGTCGATATACCTCATGCTGAGGAAAATAGAGGGGAGGAAGAGGTTGATATACAAGACTTAGCTGTCAACCAGGGGAGAAAGAGGCGTCTTGTCCCAAGTATTGAGCCTAAAGAAGAAGTAGAAGAAGAAGAAGAAGAAGAAGAAGAAGAAGAAGAAGAAGAAGAGGATGAGGATGAGGATGAGGATGATGATACAGATGAAGTCGACGATGAGGATGATGATATAGATGAAGTCGACGATGAGAATGAGGATGAGAACGATGACGATGACGATGAGGACGAGGACGATAACGATGATTAGATTAAATATCGGTATATATTAGAAGCACTTACAACTAACTTAGTGAATTCAGTTTAGACGGACACATTCTTATTTCAGTTTATGTTTTTGTCGTTCGATCATCTACTTATTGTATGATTTTCTTTTTACAGATGGCACTCTTAGTTCTCATTGTCTTGACGGCACTCGCCGCCCTGCTGCTGGTATATATATTTTAGTTCAGTTTTATATTCATTTATACTTCTATATTGTTAATTATATTTTTGTGTTCTATTTACAGGTCATGGTCACTACCACTCGTGCTGGTGGTGGCGGTACTGGCCGTGGTGGGCGTGGTGGTAGCGGCACTGGCCGTGGTGGACGTGGTGGTAGCGGTCGTGGTCGCCTTCCACATTCCCCGGATATAGAGTCCTCCGATCCCGACCTGGAGAGCCCGGCCACAAACTCTTCCCGCCGTCGATCTACCTCTGCGCTACATTCATCTTCATCGAGGCCTGAGACTCCATCCGCTAGCGGATCCGTTCCGCCCCCGGATGCACCAGCGGGTACACCATCAGTTACTGCAGGGTGGGCTCCGGAGTAGGGGTGAGCAATTCGCGGTTTTTAAACCGCTAACCGACCCGAACCGACCCGATAATTGCAAACGGGTCGGTTTTTTTTGGAAACGGGTCGGATAACGGGTCTGAAAAAAATAAATAACGGTTAACGGGTCGGGTAACGGGTTTTCCAAACGGATCCCGAACCGACCCGTAAACCGATCAGTGAAATTACCAAAAAACCGGCCCCCCTATATAAAAAAAAAAAAACCTAAAATTCTCTCTCCATCAGACATTAGGGGTGAGCAGATCCGCCGCTCCGTCCCACTTCTCTCTTCTTCTCCGACTTCTCCCCGAGTTTTCTCCACTCTCCTGTGGAGGAAAACCCTAAAATCTCTCCACTCTCCTCCGTTCTCACTTCTCTTCTCTCAGTTCTTTGAGTTCTTTCACCTGTGGACTGTGGAGGAAACCCTAATTCCTCTCTCGGCGACGGCGCGACTCTCTGGGAGACTGGGTCTTCGACTCAGGCCCTGATCAAGCCACCGGAGCCGGAGGCAGCAGATCTGCTCGGATCTAACCTAGATCCGTCGAGTTCTGACCTAGATCCATTGAGATCTAACCTAGATCCGTCGAGATCTAACCTAGATCTGTTGGGATCTAACCTAGATCTGGTAATTATCAACCCAAATTTGTAGATCTGTTAATTTATAACAATATTTATTTATTTGTCATTTTTTTTTTCTTTATTCGGTTAGTAATTACCTAGATCTGTTGGGATCTAACCTAGATCTGTTGGGATCTAACCTAGATCTGTTGGTAATTTTTTTTATAATTAATTTCTTCGTTGCATGTGCGTGAACTGTTGGGATCTAACCTAGATCTGTTGGGATCTAACATTTATTTTCCTTCTTTCATTGTTGCATGGGCGTGAACCACTGAAATAAGAGAAAAGGAAGGAGTACAATCTTCGTTGCACATATATTCGGTTCTCTAGCATATTACTGTCTCACTGTAAGTCCTCCCAGTGCTGAAATCTTGAATATTGTTTGATATATAGAATATGCAGGGTGTTCACACTTCACAGTTCAGTGTTACTTGCTTGCTGCTGCTAGCTGCTGCGAAAAAAAAAATACTGCCAAAAAAATGCTACAAAATTGCAGGTTGGGACTGATTTGGGCAAAAAAAAAAGCTACAAAATGCTGCAAAAAAAATACTGCAAAAAATGCTACAATATGATGCCTATATGATGGTTTAATTTCAAAGTTCAGTGCTTATATGATGGTTTAATTTCAAAGTTGGCTTGATGGTTTAATTTCACAGTTCAGTGCTTATATGATGGTCTAATTTCACAGTTCAGTGCTTATATGATGGTTTAATTTCACAGTTCAGTGTTTATATGATTGGTTTAATTTTAAAGTTGGCTTGATGGTTTAATTTCACAGTTCAGTGCTTATATGATGGTTTAATTTCACAGTTCAGTGCTTATATGATGGTTTAATTTCACAGTTCAGTGCTTATATGATGGTTTAATTTCAAAGTTGACTGTCACAGTTTATCTGGGACTGTTTTGTGCATATATGATGCTTAATCCATATTATCTTACATTGTTTCAGAGTTGGCTTAACTCTCATATATAACTTGGGACAGTTTGTGCCTATATCATGCTTTAATTTCAAAGTGAGATTGACTGTCACAGGTAATCTGGGACTGTTTTGTGCATATATGATGCTTAATCCATATTATCTTACATTGTTTCAGAGTTGGCTTAACTGTTGTAGATAATCCATATTATCTTACATCTTTCGACAAGAAATTCTACGTTTCCTAGTAGGGTTAGGCAAGGGTTAGGTAGCTTAGGTTACTCATTTCATTATGTGATGTTTAATAGGGTGCACCAATCAATGGCAACAAGTTCATATTCATGCAATGTGCGTATTTCTTCCTTTTTATTGAAATTTTACATTCTTAGTTCTTATTTTGAAACACATTTTTTATTATAGATGTCGCACGAAGGTGATCCTCCTCTACCACCAACTAGTTCTCAAGGCACTAATGAGCCAATTTCTAATCCTAATTCGAGTCTTCGGGTTACTAGAAAACCTACCAAGAAAAGGGCTCCGTTTTGGGCAGATTTTAATAAGATAATAGATGCGGAAGGTCGGCCGAAAGCTAGTTGCAACTTTTGTAAAAAAGAATACCATTGTCATAGTAAGTTAAACGGGACAAGCAATGTGAGAAACCATTGGGTTGCATGTTCATTGAATCCAAAAAATAATGATCCCACTCAATCAATACTAAACTTGCAAGCAAATGCAAAGGGCACCGATAAAATACTTACCAGTTGGAAATTTAACCAAGATGAGATAAGAAAAGCCTTGACCCGCATGGTGATTGTTGACGAGCTTCCATTCCGATTTGTCGAATGTGAAGGGTTTAGAAACTTTATGAGTGTTGCGTGTCCCATGTTTCGTATTCCATCAAGATGGACTGTGGCACGTGATTGTTTTGATATTTACTCGATTGAAAAGAGTAAATTCAAAACATACTTGAATGAGTCTAAGCAAATGGTCTGCCTTACTACGGATTCGTGGACATCAGTGCAGAAGGTCAACTATATGTGCCTTACAGTTCACTACATAAATGAAGCTTGGGAATTGAAGAAAAAAATTATAAACTTTTGTCCTATTTCTAGTCATAAAGGGGAGGCCATAGGGAAAGCGGTAGAGAACTGTTTGCTTGAGTGGGGCATCGATAGGGTGTTTACAATCACAGTTGACAATGCTAGTTCTAATGATGTTGCTATTTCTTATTTAAGCAAGAAAATTCAGAATTGGGGAAATAGCATTCTTAATTGCAAGTACTTACACATGAGATGTATTGCACATATCATAAATCTAGTAGTTGTTGATGGTTTGAAATTAATGTCTCCATCAGTTTCTCGTATTAGAAATGCGATAAGATATGTGAGGCATTCTCCTAGTAGGTTCCAAAAATTTAAGGAGTGTGTTGAAGCCGAAAAGATACAAAGCAAGAAGCTATTGTGTCTTGACGTGAGCACCCGGTGGAATTCTACATTTCTGATGTTGGACACAGCTCAAAAGTTTGAAGCTGCCTTCGAGAGATTCACATCTATAGATCCGTGGTTTAGAGTGGAGCTAGCGGAGAGCGGTGGGTATCCTAATGATGATGATTGGTCTAATGCAAGGAGGTTGTGCACATTCCTAGAACACTTCTATCAGCTCACAATGCGTATATCGGGTTCCTTGTATGTCACTTGTAATAACTTTTTTGATGAAATCACTTCCGTTGATATTCTTTTGCGTTCTTCAAAAGAGAGTAGTGACTTTGACTTAGCTAATATGGCCGATAAAATGAGAGAGAAGTATGATAAGTATTGGGGGGACATTGAGAAGATGAATATGGTTATATTCATTGCACCCATTCTTGATCCACGACACAAGTTGGAATACGTAGAATATGCTCTTGACCAACTATATGGTACGGACAAGAGTGATCCCATGAAGAAGAAAGTGAAAAGTGTCTTGTACTCCATGTTCAATGAGTACAAAAACAAGGGCACTTCTGAAATTGGTAGCACTAGCACTAATACTGCCACTACTGTTGATAGAGTCCAGCCGGTGCATACATTGCAATTGAAAAAATTTATGAAGGCCCAATTTAAGAAGCATAAAATGGAATTAGGTGGGGGTGATACTAAATCAGAGCTTGATCGTTACCTAGATGAGAGTATCGTAGATGATGATGACGATGACGATGACAGTGATGACTTTAATCTTCTGGGATGGTGGAAACTTAATTCCCCTCGTTTTCCTATCATTTCAAAGATGGCTAGGGATCTTTTGGCCGTTCCCATATCTACAGTTGCCTCCGAGTCCGCATTTAGTACGGGTGGTCGTGTGCTTGACGAATATAGAAGCTCTTTGACTCCGAAAATTGCTCAAGCACTAATTTGTTGTCAAGATTGGTTTAGGGGGCCTTCCGATCGACCAATTGTATCTATTATTGAAGAAGATTTTGAGGACATCTACAAAGTTGAAATGGGTAAATTGGACTTTGTAATTTGTATTACACTATTTAAATTTTAGAGTTCAGTACTCACTTGTTCTTTGATTTATTCTTATCAATTAGATTTGAGTAAGTTAGCTGTGGCATCAACATCAGCATCAACAAGCAAGGTTTGATTACTTTGCTCTTTTAAATTGTGGTGTAATATTTGGTTCAAGACACTAAGACAGGTTGTAATATTGCTCTTTTGATACTCTGGGATTCTGGATACTTTTTGATACTCTTGTGGGCCTGTGGCCTCCCCTTTATGCTGGTTTTACTTATGAGCTACTCAGTACTCACTTGTAATATTTGGGTGATATTTGGTTTTACTTGTCACTTGTGCTGCTGGAGTGCTGGATACATATTTGGTTTGAATGTTCAGGATACTGCTGGATACATATATTTGAATGTCCAGGATACTTGCTGCTGGATACATATATTAGATTTTACTTATGATACTCTTGTGGCCTCCCCTTTAGATATATACTTGCTGCTGGATACATATATACTTGCTGCTCATGCTGGATACATATATTGGTTTGACTTGTCTGCTTACTTCTTCTCATGTTGGATATTGCTGGATATTGCTGGATACTGCTTACTTCTTCTCATGTTATTATCATTATGATATTGCTGGATATTGCTTGTTCAGATTACATCCTGTTATTATCTCTTCTTCTGCTGGATATTGCTTGTTCAGGTCCTTAGTTCAGGATACATCCTGTTTAGTTATGATACTAATACATTGTTCGGTTGTACTTGTTCCTATATTAATATTGCTGGATATTGCTTGTTCAGGATACATCCAGTGGCGTGGCAGCATGGCACTTGTTGCAGCCAGTGGCGTGGCACTTGTTGCAGCCAGTGGCGTGGCATTTGTTGCAGCCAGTGGCGTGGCAACGTGCCACTTGTTGCAGCCAGTGGCGTGGCACTTGTTGCAGGCTTGCAGCCAGTAGGGAGGTACTTCATTCATACTTTCGTTTAATACTTGTAGTGAATGTTACTAAATTATTTCATGAGAATGGGCGATGATGATTTGGCTAATTGTACCCAATGGCGAGGCAGTTACTGCAGCCATTTGGTAGAGGCATGTGATGCACCGCATCTTTAATGATGAACAATATGATAACAAGCCATTCTGAGCCCCCTTTTAGTTTTTCTTTTTTAAACATGCAGGCTTTGACAGTTGCCTTTGAATCTTGACATCTGAGGTGGGAATCCTGATATTGGATCGGGTTGTGCATTGCAACCTGGAGATTGGAATATGTATATTTTTATTTCACAACAGGTTGTAATTTGTTCATTCACTACGGGTTGTAATTTTTGTTATTTGTTATATTTGCTTTGTAAGACAGTAAGATGGATACTGGGGTTGTATTCTGGTTTTGCTATATTTGCTTTGTAAGATGGATACAGGTTGTCATTTTTGTTATTTGTTATATTTGATAACAAGCCATTTCTGGACATCAGTGTTCTGGTTTTTAAATTGAATTCTGGGATGCTCACCTCTGCAAGTGCAGCCTGGCCCATTGGCCATTGATTTGTTGGTCTGTTTAATTTATTACTGCAATTGCAGCCTGGCCCATTTAGCCTGTTAAATTTATTTTACCTACTATTTTTGGATTACAAACCCGGCCCGGCCCGGTGGCCCACTAAACCGAAGAACCGAAAAACCGAACCGTTTGTTTTCGGTTCGGTTTTTTCCGGTTTCTGATATAGCCGGTTCGGTTTTCGGTTTCCCTTCAACGGTTTACGGTTTGAAGCGGTTTTCTGGGGAACGGTTCGGTTTGAACCGAACCGAACCGATGCTCACCCCTACTCCGGAGTACCCCCGGATTCAGCTTCATCCTGCTACCGGTGAGTACATCCGCGGACCCGCGGATCCTCCGACGCCTCCAGAGAGGCCGATAGGCGAGAACCGACGAGAGCTATGGCCCGCGGGTGATACGTAAGTAAATTTAAGTTAATTTATTAAATTTGTTTCATTTATTCAAGTTAATAATCCAGTCTTTGCTTCTTTGTAGGTTTTTCCCGTTTGATGCTGCCCGGATACTCGGGCAAATTATCCGGGAAAACTACCATGGCCCCTACCTCAATTTTTCTGAGGTGCCTCAGAACATGCAGTACGTCTGGCTCGAGGAGATGAAGGTATATATATATATCTTTTGGTTAATTATTAATTATTCTTTAATCCACTAATTTTTTAATTACGTGATAATTTAATTTGTATGTCAGACGACGTTCTGGTGGCCCCCCCATCGCGAGGAGTTGATTCGCAAGGCCTACAAAGCCGCCGCCGGGAAGAAGATACGGGATGCGGTGTACGACGTTCGTATGGCGCATTCGAGGAAGAAGTGGCTCCGGGAGGAGTACTACGAGCAGATGTTGGATAAGATGAATACTGCTCAGTACAGAGAGAAATTAGAGAAAGCGAAGGCGAGCAGACAGGTCGCTGCTCTGCATACGGGAGGTTCAAAGCCCCACGCAGCGACGCGTGCAGATTTGGTGAGATACCGCAAATTTATTTCACTATTAAATTCGGTACTATTAATATACGTAGTTAATTAAATTCGACGTATATTTCGTATGCAGGCACGACAGGCGGTAAAGGAGGGAAGAGAGCCGGAGTCGGTCACCGCCTACGATGTATTCCTGCATACACACAAGAGGCGGGCAGACGGGAGCTTCGTCGACGCGAGGGCCCAGGCGACTGATGTAAGTAATTACGTTTATGAGATTTATATTAGTAATATAATTATTGTTAACTTAATTAGGTGAACGTAGGATTCAAATTATAACTTAGGGAAACATAGGATTTAGATTATAACTTAGGAAAACTTATAGTATAAACACATTCATTGGATAGGCTGCATATCGTGAGGCCCTTAGTCAGATTGAGCCCCCTGCCGAGGTTGTCGGCGAAATGACGCCCACCCAGACGCCCTCTTCTATGGCCGCTCGCTACGACGACGTGTTCGTAGAGTCTGTCGGCGGCTTTAATAAAGGGCGCGTCTACGGCGTAGGTTCCATGGCGGCGTCGTTGCAGGGCGCGACTCCGAGATATCCACCGCCCCCGCCTCCTCCCGCGCCCCCGTCGGACGATATGAGGACGCAGCTTGCGACTCTCACCTTCGATATGTCGGAAATGCGGAGTCTAATGTCGGATGTGCTGGAGCGCCTTCCGCGTCCTTCTGCTCCCGGTCCAGATCCGTCTGCTCCCGGTACGTCTACTGCGGTTGCCGGTCCTTCCGACCCTGGACGTTATTCATTTGACCGTAATGCCGAGGTCCGCCTGGTACCGGATACTGCGCTCATTGGGCTCATGGACATGATGTCGGCAGAGCAGCTCCGCACGCTTCCAGAGCATGTGTTGTCCCAGGTGCCGGCGTACATGGTGGAAGAGTACATCCGCAGAGCCGAGGCGGCGCCGAGACGACCAAGCGATCCATCTCCGGGAAAATGATATTTGTACTGTTTTTTGATATTATGAATTTGGATATTTGGATATTATGAATTTGGATATTTGGATATTTGTTATTGGATATTTGATATTGGATATCATGAATTTGGATATTTGTTGATCGTACATGGATGTTTGGATGGATATTTGGATATTTGTTGATCGTACATGGATGTTTGGATATTGGATATTATGAATGTGTAATATTTACGAAAAGGAAATAGAATGTTTCTGTAATTTTTTTTAATTGATGTTACATTTAGCGGCGGACTAGCGACTAACTAGCGACGGATTATATAAATATTTGCAGTTACCGACGGAAGAGCGACGGAATATCCGTCGCTAACTGGGTGATATAAAATATTTTGCAGTTACCGACGGAAGAGCGACGGAATATCCGTCGCTAACTGGGTGATATAAAATATTTTGCAGTTACCGACGGAAGAGCGACTACCTAGCGACGGCGAATCCGTCGACATGGTTCTGGAAATATGGTAGGTTTCCAGAGACTTAGCGACGGATAGTTGGTCGCTAATCCGTCGCTAATCTGTCGAGGATGACGACGGACTAGCGACGGATGAGCGACCAATTATCCGTCGACATGGTTCTGAAAATATGGAAGCTTTCCAGAACCAGGCCGACGACCTACCCGTCGCTAATACGTCGCTATAACATCGAGGTTAACGACGGAATGGCGACGGAATAGCGACTGATTTTGCGTATCAGGAACCTCTCTGATACGCTTTTACCGACCTATTGACGACGGATTAGCGACGGATATTTTAATATTATATGGCATGTAAATCGACGGGAACATGTCGCTAATCCGTCGCTAAGTAGGTGAAAGACAACCGTCGCTAACCAGTCGCTAGTCCGTCGGATAATTATTTGTCCGACGGCTTAGCGACGGACATTTTTTAGCGACGACGTTTTTCCCGACGGCCATTTTCATCAAATATCCGTCGCCATTACGTCGGTAATTTATGTTACCGACGGATAAGCGACGGATCTGGCCATCGCTAAAGTTGGTTTTTTTGGTAGTGAGTTAGGTTGACCTCCTACAGTCTAGTTTGATGTGTCTTGACCTAGAATGACTTAATAGGATTTAAATTGATTTGACTTTACTTTCTAAACATAGTATTGATACGTCTTGTTCTCTATAGGTCCTCGAGACGCTGCATTTGCTCCAGTTGACATATCATACCATATTACAGGCGAGTACATTCTCTGACACTTTTCCAATTTATGATGATTGTTATAATTCATATAATTAGTATAGATATGCTTCTTCTCGACACATTGGTCATACGGATTGGTATTCATGGATCCCGACATGAGATGTTATTCCTCGTTATCTTGGTATATCTTGTGCAAGCCCCTTGTAGTTCTTGTGCAATATATGGACACCGATTCTCGAGGAGACTTGCTTCCTTCTTGTAGAATCCCGTGTCATAACGTGTCTTGCTTGGATCCACTCTACCAGTCGTGGACGGAAAGCACTAGTGTAGATATATGGCCATTATCTACCGTGTTTATTCTTGTAGATCTTGAATGCTAGTCAATCCTGCACTCCACGTATGATTGGCCTGATTAGTAGACCTTGTGCAGACCCAAGCCGGCCACATGTTGAAACTAGTACTCACACATCTAGATATATGATTCTTGATTCTTGTACATGCCATGATCAGTTTACTTGCCTTGTTCTAGCTCTAGATTTACATCTTACCATGCCATGATACTCACATGTACATTCCATGATTTTCTTGTATATACTCTCTATTTACTGTCTTATAGCTTTTGTCATATCTTGTGAACTGTTGTTAGTAGATTGTACTCGTTCCATCCTGACAAGATATGTTGACAAATATTACAGATGCTGACGAGGGAGATTATTGTACCTACTACGGTCCGGATAACGTGGTGGGCGTAGACTTGGAGACTTTGGTCCAGCAGGGCTTAGCTCCACCTAACGAGACCTTACCACTTGCTTAGTTAGAGTAGGTCTTTTGTACTGGACTTTGTCTCCAGCTACTTTTGAGACTGTTATTACTATGGATTGTATTAGAGACTTGGACTTGTATATATTCTTGTGTTGGACTTGACAGGTTATTATTTTATTATCGTCTTGTTGTCTTTATCTTTCAGTCTTTACTTTGTTATCTTAGAGTTGTGATTGAGTACTCATATATATATATTCATTGCTTGTCCTCCGTTCGGAGTTGACCATATTCTCGATAGGTTTTGATATATGTATATAAACTGTTTAGAGTAGAAAACCTACAGCATTCCACGCCGTTTTTACGGTGAGGGCTGGGCGTTGTCACGTGCACGTGCCCTTATAGCGGGTGCGGGTCGTGACAATTTTTTAGAGTAGATTACTCAAAATCGATACATTTTTCTCGAGTTCTTGACCTTAGTGGATTGGCATGCAATTAACTTGGCATCGTTCGATTTGAATGAATTCAAAGCAAGGAATAAGTTTGCGGGACAGAGTAGAAAAGAAGGGTCGAATCACCCTCCGATTACTTTGCTTTGTGCCGGTCATCCAAGCGCTACGTAACGTCAATCCTTAGTTAGGCGAGCTCCTGCAATGGCACCAACGCTTTGTTAGAATTCCTTCTTTTCCCCTTGCATCGAAATTGTAATTGCATCCATGAAAACGATGCGAAAGCACTTCATCAAGCCCAGCGGCAAAGCTCCAAGAAAACCATACAGCGGTCCGGTCCCGTCGAAGGGACTCTTATAGAGAGCTCACTCGCCGAGACGCAGCCCGCTGCATCTAGGACTTATTCCAACAGTAGTCGTTCCATTAGTTGGCTCGATTCTCGTAACTTCCGTCCAAATCGATTTGAATCGATGCCGCAAGGCATTATCGTTTACCAAGCTTAGCGATCGAGTCAGATGGCCATCTAAGTTCTCGGCCGATCTGACTCGGCACAAGCATATTATGAAGTTCCGTCGTCTATCGAAAGCGGGGCGCTACAGTCTCAATCTCAAGCAATCAATAATAGTTACAATATGTCAGAGCACCAAATATATAATAGCAAGACGTCCCATACATTACATATTGGATGATCATGAAGCTAGTCGTACAAAAAGTCAATACTAGCAAGAGTTCAATCATACATGATCAACCCTAGGATCTGTCAATCATGATACAGCCCATAGGCGGACAGTAAATAGAGGTGCAATACTGGCTAACATGTGCTCGCTTTAGTGCCCCGTCCCGCTCAGTCAATTAGAGGAATAAGAACGCCGACGGCATTCGGACTTAGCCTTGCAACGGCTACTCGGAGACATCGCTCGGTCGAGGCGACCGCTCGCTCAGGTGGGATAGTTTCGGTGAACTTGCCTCATCATAGCCTTCACATAATAAATTGCATGTTTTTAACTTACACAAGTAGGTTTGATAATAAAAGTGATAAATCCACATAGCTAATGGGAATAATCCCGACGGGTTGAATTGAGTTAGAATATGGAAAGGTCCAACGGTCGGCTTAGAGTTGGTGCACGACGTGCTTTGAAAATGACACTCGATCCTACATCCCGTGGCTTGGGAGAAGGAAAGTTGGTTGAGTAGGCGAAGTATGAACGTAGTCTAAGTCATAGGCGTCGCCCGCATAAATGCTCGATAAAGCATGTACGTTTCCGTAATGTAAGGCTTGGCATAGTCTTTGCTCGTCCCTTGGGTTAAGTTGTAGGCTTGATTAATTTAGGCAAAAGTGATAGTGGTCGACCTAAGTCATTCCAAGCACGGTCCTACAAGTTCTACGGCTGGGTATGACAACTTAGTCTTACGGTTTCAAGCCCGTCATATAGAGTATGTCTTGGGCGGTGGCGTCGCATAGAGTCCAAGTTGGTTTAAGGCACGATGTCACGGACTTAGTGTTTTCAGGCACAGGCTACGGTTGATTCATTGAGTTTAGAAAGTGTTGTGAATAGTTGTTCTTGAGTTGAGTAAAATGATAGGGCAAGAAAGAAGAATGCTCGCGACTACGGGTCATCGAGGCAAGATCTCAGATGTGAGAAGTATTGAACTTGGCCCTGAAAGAGATGATAACACTAGAGGTGGAATGACTGTGTGAGACGTCAGTTGAGTCGAGTCTTGCATGGTCATGGACAACTTGTCGACAAGGTAGAGTTTCCTCGAACGGTAGCCCAACGGAAGGGGACCGGTTCTTGAGAAGCAGCATTAGCACGTGCTGGATGACCGTACAAGTTAGCGCAGAGGCTTGCCAGCGGAGCTAGCTATTCGCGCTAGCAAGGGCAGCCGCCTAACAAGCTAAAGGAGTCCACGATGGCTCTGGGAGTCAGTGACCAAATCATATAGATGAGTCGGCATGGCGGCAATCCGCGTGTGTGCCTTTGGATTGAGTTGAATGGATGTGTATAGTTAGAACACAATGTTGGGCCTAAGATTTGATTTCAACGTAGGCGTCGTGCTTCGGCACGAAATGTGGCATCGAGTTTTATGTTGTCGGCATATAAGTTGCATAGTTATGATTGAGTTGTCCTGAGTTTAAGTCGGAAAGGCCGCAAGGCAAAGTCGGTCGAGTGATACTTAGCCACAAGTCTCGATTTGGGTCAGTTGGTGATCAAAGTAGCAAGGGCCGCAAGGTGGCGATATGGTTGAGTCGCACATAGTTGCAAGGCACGGCACAAAGGATTTGTAGAACGGTCATAAGGAAATTGGGTACTACCGCGTAGTTGCGTCTCTGATTTTGGGCCGCAAGACAAACACGACTTGATGGGTTAACGTTGTTGATACAAGCACGGGATAGTCTAGAGACACGAAATAGGCCAAGGCGTCTGTCCTAAAACTGATCCTAAGGCAAGAGTAGAAAGGCAATACAAAAGGGGACTCTGCTGCACAAAGTAAATTAACGTGTTGGGTTTGTATGGGTGGGCAAGGAGCTCATTCCACCAGTACAGTTGAGTACTGACACCCACATAGTTTTTATGTACAGGCACAGGTAGAAGCTCGTGGTGCGGAGCTCGCTTGGATGCGTCGAGGCATGGAGTTCCTTGGCGATTCGAAGCGTGCGACCGTATGGATTAAAGACTTATACGGGACATAATGTATGGACGTCGCCTTCCGAAGCTTCCGCTGGATCAAGACTTGTAATTGAGAGATGAGAGAGAGCTGAGTGAACTTGTAAAATGTGAGAAGAGTGAGCTTGAGAGACTTGTAATCTTGGTCTTGCGCCCATTGTAACCTTTGTTTCAATATCAATAAAGAGCTTTCTGTTGAATAACTTGTGTTTGTTCGAAATTTTTGCAGCATGTTCAATGTCTCTGCATGGGACTTCTGTGCGACGACCCCGTCGCAGCCGCTGAAATTGGCCGTTATGGAACCCGCCTTGCACGAGCGTAATCTAGGCTCGTGCGGCATCACGCCTTAGCGAGGACGATTGCTCCTACAGGAGCGGGGCGTGACACTCGCCGGCTAAATGCCTCAAAAGAATAATTTTTACAATAAAGTGGAAGGACAAAAAGAAACCCACTCGTTGTCATGGTTACGCCTGGTGGTCACCATCTGGCTGGAAGATAGGTAGATCCTCTGGTGCTGCTCCGATATCTGGCCACACAAAACCAGCTGGATCAGACCCCAGAAAGGGCGAGTGCCACAGAGGAGGCTTCGCTTAGGAACTCAAACCAGCATATCACAATAGAATATTAAAGGTAATAAATAAAGAACTAATAATAATAGAGATAACAACAGTAAACTGAGTACGAGGAAACCATTCAAGTAGCCAGGTCACAACCCTTAAACCAAACAAGGACCGGGATTGCAGCCCTTTACCTGAATAGAAACCCGTCTCAAATACTATTGGTACAGTGAAGACAATAAACGAAGAGGGAACACAGAACTGCTCCAGAAGCCAGGTTACAACCCTTAAACCAAGCAAGGACCGGGGTTGTAACCCTTCGCCTGAACAGAACTGGACCCCCGATCTTTATCGCTAAGGCCAGTATAAATAATTATGGTATTAAGGTAAGGTAAAATCTGACGAACATGGCATGGGGTTGCAATAAGACAATAAATGAAGAGAGGACACAGAACTGCTCCGGGAGCCAGGTTACAACCCTTAAACCAAACAATGATCAGGGTTGTAACCCTTCGCCTGTACAGAACTGGACTCCCGATCGTTATTATTAAGGCAAGCATCAATAAGCATGTCATGTCACAATCTTGCACAGGATCAGGATAAGACTAAGCTGGAATAAACTCCATCAAATCAATCACGGCCAATCAAGAGTACGGCTTGATACTTTTAACTAACTAGGGTTATCACAGGCCTAGTTATTAGCAAGATGCAATGAGATTATCCCAACAGCCACAAACCCTGCAGACCATCCGGTTATCCATGTCGAATGTCCGTTTATGAAGAATGCAACACGTGACTATGTGCTGGAAATGTGCCCTACTCGTCGGTAGGCTACAAGTCCACTTAATGCGCCCAGATAACGGGATTGCCTGTAGCTGGGAATCTCTTCATATCTACTGAATTATTCTAGTTTATTAGCCTTAGTCAATTACTGTAGGTATCCCTGACCGTGGTACTCAGGGATCCCTATCCTAGACATGATGCAAGACAGTACTGGTTTATTTGTACAAACGCAATCGCTCACGGTGTCCAGGTCATTCAATTCTGTCATGACATGCTAGTCGTCGCAATAGCATTCGATATATATATCATATCAAATTCACTGTCAAGAGTACGCCACGACGGGCCACTATCATGTCATGTCATTTGTCAAAAGTGCACCACAACTGGTCACTATTATGTCATGGAACATATTTAAAATTAACATTTAACCTGGTATAAGCGTATATGCAATAACTAAATATAAACAGGGTGCAAGAGTGTGTGGAGGAATCGTGCAGCTCAGGGGAGACAGGGCATAACTTCCACATACGAACCCAAAATGAGGTGCTCCAGAGATATACGGAAAGGCAAGACAAAGATATAAAACTTTCATGTTTTAAGTTTTTCGAAATTCTGGCTAGAAAATAGCTAAACTAGGCAAAAACAGTCATTCTGTGCACTTTTATGCCAAAAATTTAATTCTGCATAAAATACGCAAAAGGGGAGGGTTCCAGCGTAAAATTTCACTCAGCCAACATGAAAAATTCAGAAAACTTGTTTTGGCCATAAAAACTACATTTTAACTCGAAATGAGGTGAATTAAAAATCAAATTCATACGAAATTTCGTGCTCTTGCTCATGGAACTATTAGTTTTCGAAAATAACAAGTTTTAGTAGATCAAAACCAAGAAAAACTCTATGAACTCATAAAATCCCAAGTTACAACGTAGATCTAGAAGAATCTATCCATAAAAATTAAAAACTCCAAGTTCTAAAGAGGCTTATAATCATGTAAAGAAGAGAATGGAACAATAAAACTTAAGATCCATCATGAACCAAGTTGCACTTGCCTAGGGCTCTTGGGTGTAGGTGGAGAGTAATGGTGAGGAAGAAGAAGAGTGAATGAGGAGAGAGAAAGAGTGTTGGGTTAATAAATGAGGATAGTGGTGGTAGGTAAGGGTTCTCCCCTTGGTTCATGATAAACCAATAAGCAACCCAAGCCGAACCAAGCCAACCCAAACAAGCCGAACCAAGCCAGAATACATGCAATACGAGTCAGATACGTACACGTATCCCAAAATACGTAATACGAACTATGGTCATCACAACTCTACCCACCTTAAAAGAATTCCGTCCTCGGAATTTAATCAAGAGGCTAGAGATGCAAGGACAAGCTATACTAATCACAGGCAAGCTATACTAGTCTAGCAATCAAGCAATTATTCATGCAAGCAAGGAATCGAAGGCATGCATCATAAGAAGGATATTATACCTCACGAGTCAAACAGGTCGGGATATCGTGACCGGATATCATCCTCACGCTCCCACGTTGACTCATCCAAAGAGTGATGACCCCAAGCAACTCGGACTAACTTGATAGTCTTGTTCTTGAGTATCTTCTCTCTCCCATCCAATATGGACACGGGCCTTTCCTCATACGAAAGGTTGGTACCAACAACCAATTCCAAATGATCCAGGATATGGCTCTGGTCCAGGATATACCGTCGTAGTTGGGATACATGGAACACGTCATGCACCTCACTTAGAGACGGCGGAAGAGTGAGACGATAGGACACATCTCCTATTCGCTCCATGATATCAAACGGCCCTATATACCTAGGACAAAGCTTTCCCCGTACGCCGAAATGAATGACGCCACGGTTAGGCGAGATCATAAGGAATACATGGTCGCCGACAGAAAATTCAAGGAGACGCCGATGAAAATCGGCCCAATGGCGTTGGCGATCTTGTGCAACACGAAGATAATCTCTAACTCTCCTGACCACCTCGACTGTCTGAGTGATCAACTCGGGACCAAGCATCTGCCTTTCTCCAACATCGTCCCATGCTAGTGGGGATCTGCACTTCCTACCATACAATGCCTCGAACGGTGCCATCTGGATGCTAGCTTGGAAACTGTTATTGTACGAGAACTCTACCAAGTGCAGGTGATCTTTCCACGAACCGCCGAAGTCGAGCGTACAAGATCTCAACATATCCTCAAGAGTCTGGATCGTGCATTCCGACTGACCATCTGTCTGCGGGTGATAAGCTGAGCTGAACGGGAGGTAAGTTTCCAAACTCTCTTGCAGACTACGCCAAAAGTGCGACGTGAATCTTGAATCTCTGTCCGAGGTGATACTGACTGGTATACCGTAAAGTCGAATGATCTGCCTGAGGTACATCTCTTCTAGCTGAGCCGTCGACTGACCAACTCTGAATGGGAGAAAGTGAGCCACCTTCGTTGTTTTGCCATTAAAATTGTTTGATTGAAAACTTTAACACAAATAGAACAGTGTTACAATATAGGACTTAGATGTAGTCCTAGGAGTACACTTTTGTTTAATCTGGGTCCTTAGTGCCAATAGAGCGAGTGGTAATACGTTGACTCCGTTGACGGGCTGACGACGGTTATCGGTTCTCTGAAGGTGTAGATTGCTCTGGGTGCTGGAGCTTGCCGAGAGGAGGAAGACGTTGAGTGTCTGTATCTGCCTCTCTGGTGATTCTCTGTATGTTTATCGTGGATTCTGTGCGTGGGTGAGAAGGAAATAATCCCTCTATTTATAGTTTTGCAGGCTGGCTGCTCATGCGCGCATGTAGGATGCGTTGGTGTATGGGGACGCCACGTGGGGATTGCTGATGGAGACACGTTGGATGCGCCCTAATCGAGGGGTAAAATTCTTCATACTACTGTTTGTGAGCCGGCACGTAGCAGGGGAGAAGATCTTTCTGTTGCTGAAATCTTGGATGAGTTGAGTCAAAGGACACGTATCATCGACCTTTGGCTCGGAGATCTCGAATTTGGTGGGGGGAAGTGATCTGGTGAGCTGCGCCTTGGATTGGACGCAGGAGGAGGCTGCGGCTCGTAACCTTTAGGAGTTACAAACCGTTCAGGGCGTATGGCTTTTGAGGCGCATGCAGGCGACTTTCCTTCTGTCTTTTGGGATCAGAGAGCAGTCTGAGGCACATGGCTTTTGAGGTGCATGCAGATTTCGGCGCATGGCTGCAGAGGCGCATACGGGTGGTTGAGTGGCCACGTGGCAGTAGCCGTCAGGATGAAGTCATGATGACGCTGACGTTGCCGACGCTTCATTTTCTGAAAAAGCTGTCAACTGTTCAGACTTTGGAAGGTGTGCTGCCAACTCTGTCAGTTCAGCATTTAATGTTTCTGACATTCGATGGACAGCTGAGTGGGCGCGTCGATTGGCGTTCCACTCGGTATGGAGATGTGTGGGGGCGCATCCTCTGTGATGCGCCTGGTACTGAAGGGCGTGTCTATGTGATGCGTCTGATGCCGAAGGGCGCGTCCGTGTGATGTGCTGTCTGACTGGCGCATCCGACATGTCTTTTAATGATGCGGCTATTTCGCTCCTCGAGTGCTTTTAATAGCCGTTTGGCTGAATTCGAGGCGTCCGGTTCATCTATTTAATGCAAATTCATTGCACGGAATTCGGAGAGCCATCCACTTGGCACGTCGGTTTGATCTGCCCGACCTAGAAATAGTGGCATGGAGAGAAGGTTTGCTTCTCGTTCCCTCACGTACTTCCGACATGAACTTGGGTATTCGGGTGCATTCTGTTGACGAAGTGTTCCTGCGGGTGAAGATGAGACGCCATGTCGTCGTTGATGCACTTGAAGGTGACCGTTACATCCAAAAGACAGAGTTGAGGGCTTCCGAGGCAGGCGGAAGGTGCCTGTTGCATCCAAAGATAGGGATGCTCGGGCCTTGTCTCCGTTGTTCCGGAAGAGCCGTAGATCGGAATGGCGGTGCTAGGCTCTTTCTTCCTTCAAAGTGGGTGTCGCCCACTCTGGTTGTGTTGAAAGCTGCTCCTTTAGCCGTATTTTGATTACGGTCTTCCTTGGTCTTTGGAGGCTCTTTCGAAGCCTCCCCTGGCCACAGAATTGCTGTGCTCTTCACTTCCTCGGTTCCAGCCAAAGGGTTAAATGCTTCATTAATCGAAGCATTTATCAGGTGAGCCTGGCTGGAAGAGCGGCACATAACTGGGCTGCTGAAGGGATGCACTTAACTAGGGATGTACATAACTGAGCTGCTGAAGGGATGGTGGGATGCGCCTGGTTGGAGGCGCATGGCATCTGCTGCGCCTAACTGGCGGCGCATGGTGACTGCTGCGCCTATCTGGAGGCGCATGGTGGCCGCTGGCTGTAGACTTAGGATCTTTCCTTTGTAGAAATTCTCCTTTGTACAACCTTTTCTAGACATGTAATAGACTTTTGTATATAAATAAAAAGTCCTTTTTCAAATGTCTATACTTATTGACTTTGCAGTGTTCTGTTCGAGTTCTGGCGCATGTAGTGTATGGCGCATGGGCTTTCTTGGTTGTGAAATTCCATGTTTCTACAAGACCCCCTTCAAAGTTTTCAAAACTTTTGAATAAGTTTTGGAATACTTTGAACAAGAAGCATGGAGGTCAGGGCACATGACTGTTTAGGACGCATGCCTGTTCGGGCGCTTGCTCCTCTCAGTTAATGCATATGATGATGCCTTGGTAACCGAAAAGATTAATGATAATCTTTTGGTTGTATTTGCTGTTATCTCTTCATAGGACCCGAGGTGACGGCTGAGATCACTCCTCATCGGGTCACGCGTGCGACCAAGCCCTATAAATAGGCGAGAGATGGAGAGAGAGAGAGAGAGAGAGTTCTTCTGCTCTGTGCCTTTGCCTTCTTTAGAGTTCTTCTTCAAAACCCTAACTTCTTCCTCTTTGAGAGAATGGCTCCCAAGACTCCTCGCGGCGGCGCTGGCAAGGGAAATGAGAAAGCGAAGGAGTTCGTCGACGAGGATGCACCTATCACCCTTGCGACTCCAGCCGACGTTCGTCCCGAGGTATCGGGTGGGTATCGTCTCTTTCACCTGCCAACGCGTATGGACTTCTGTCCTGATGATACGCCGAGGTTTTATTCCACCGACGTGCATAGGTTTAGGCCTTTATTATGCACCGAGGTTTAATTGCTGACGCGCATGGGTTTTATACCCTGATGATGCGCCGAAGCCTTCGCTGACGTGCATGGGCTCACGCCTTGATGATGCGCCGAAGCTCCAATGCTGACGCACATGGGTTTACGCCCTGATGATGCGCCGATGCTCCAATGCTGACGTACATGGGTTTACGCCCTGATGGCGCATGGGCTTACACCCTGATGATGCGCTGAAGCTGACGCGCATGGGTTTATACCCTGACGATGCGTCAATTTATTTGACACCTTTTGTCTTTTTGCCTGACTTCTATTTTTGTTGTGCCAGTGTCGATGACGATCCCTTTGTTGAATGAGGTCCTCCTGGACGCTTCTCTTTGCCAAATGGGAGCTGCAAATCCAGAACCATTTGCCGCTTTTCCTCCAGAGTATGATGGAGAGTGGTAAACTGAAGTTTGCTGAATCTGAAGATGTGTGCTGTGTCTCCTGGTTATGACAGGGAGAGGCGGGCTGACACAGAAGCTGGTTCTTCTGTACCGAAAAGGTCGAGAAAGACGTCGACTCCAAAGGTTACGAAAGTGCCACATGTAACGCCAACGGGATCAGTTCCTCCTGAGGTAAGGAGTGCTCCGTAATTCTAATTCATTTTGTCATTGTGGTGACTTATGCTTTTCTTCTTGCAGGGATCGTCGAAGAAGAAGTCCCGTGTTTCAAAACTGGGTGTTAGTAAACCGAAGGAGGTGGCAGGCTCTTCTGATGAGCGTATTCCACCGATGATAATGTCTTCCATGGAGAAGGGTCCCGAAGATGTTCCTGTGGAGGTTTTAGTATCTCCTGTCTTTGAGGTTGCAACAAATTCCGGGAAGGTACAGTCTGCCGTGAAGGCCTTGGACGTTGAGGGTCCTATGGACTCGAGGCATCCTGATGATGAGGTGGATTGGAGTTCGTCGCCTTCTGATGACGTCCCTCCGGCGCTGCAAGAGTCTGTTGCGGGGGCAACAGATATGGTTGGGACAGAGGAGAGGGTTTATTCCCCTCCTTGTCATGATGAGGGGAGGTCGGCTATATCATTGCCGAGTCCTACCCCAGCTTCAACCGTGGAAGTTGAGGTGGCTACCGATCAGGAGGTAGCGACAGATTCTGTCCCTGTAAAGGGACTTGAGAAGGATGAGACCCTTCTGCCGGTCCTGTCTCCCGGGGCGGGCCAGGAGATGAGTGTTGATCTCCCCGTTCTGCCGGGGGAGGTACTGGTCTCTGATAGGACATTGGGGGTAGAAGAGGTGGCCGTTGACGTCGGTGGTTCCTCCGGGCTTGAGAAGGGCAAGGGTGTGGAACCCTTTGTTACTCCTTCTACTTGGGGTACTATCTCGACGCCTGTCCCGGCTTCCTCTGTTCCTTCGGCTCCTCGGGCTAGCAGTCTGGCCCCTGTCGATGAAGAGCCTATTGATGCCGAGGTTCAAGCCTCGCAGGTTGAGGTTGGCGGATCTTCTTCCGGTCCGCTAACTGTAGTAGCTCCTCCAAATCCTACTATGATGTCGCAGGTACTGGCGGACGCAGACGAATATGTAAAATTCCTCGTCGAGGGGGTGTACAAAATGCTGCAGAGGGGTGTATCTGCGGTGATGGATGCCAACGGGAACTTTGCGACGGCAAGAACTCTGGCAATTCCCTGTATCGAGCTGATCCACGTTCACCAAGGCCACGACCATATGGCCGAAATTCTGGAGGCTTCGGTGATCGAGCTGGACGAGCGGCTTGCGGAACTTCAGCGCATCCAGTGAAATGACCTCTCCGTCCTGATAGATACGGAGAAGGGGAAGTTGATTGCCGAGATCGAGTCTTCCTACCAGGCCACTGTGGGCATTTGGGAACGCGAGGTGGCTGAGACTGAGGCTGCAGTAGAGCAGTTGTCTCAGTCCATGAAGAAGACGATGGAAACGTGAGCTGCGTTGGATGCTAACATCGCAGAGATCAACACCCAGATGCGCCGCCTTGAGGACCAACGGGCCCGACTCCAGTTAGATGTCGAACGTGTCCGGGCTGAACACGTAGCATTCAAGAAGGAGTAAGCGACTTTTACTCAGCGGACTCTTGCCTTGGCTCAGCAGCGACAACAGCTTGATGAGAAGCATGAGAGCGAAACTTCCGCTGAGGATGTTGAATTGATGTGTCAAGAAGTTGAGCGTCGAGTCCTAGCGACTGTAGAGACCCGTACAGCCGACTTAAGATGTCGAGTCAGAGAGCTCTCAGCCCACCCTGGAGAGGTTCAGGGACTGTAGCTTCTCCCTTTTTATGTTCTTTTACAACCCTTGCTGGGGGATAGTATAGTTCTGTACTTTTTTTTTTTAGAAAATAAAGAAGTACACAACCTTTTTGTGATGTGTTCATTTTTGTTATTATGAACTTGATGATTTGTGTGGACCTATTATCTTTTGCGCACCTTGGTTTTTAGGTACAGATAATAAGTTTGAAGGAACCAACATGTTTGCTCAGAGGTGATATGGACATGGCAATCATTGGGTTCAAAATGATAGAATTTTCCTACTCAGAGGTATTATGGACGTGGTAGGAATGATCCTGGGGGATATGCTGAACAACTCAGAGGTGATGTGGACGTGAAAGTTCTGCGATCAATGTACGACAACGCAGGGGTTGTTTGTACGAGATGTTTACTCAGAGGTAATGTGGACGTGGTAAACATGAAGGGTAGCGTCAGCTTACGTAGCATAAGATTCCGCTTTGTAGGGTGTAGAGGAACAACTCAGAGGTGATGTGGACGTATTTGTCTTTCTACTGAAGGAAGCCACGGAACAGCTGGGTTCCGAAAGCGTATGAGTTCGTGGAAGGAGATTGTGTGTGAGCCCCGATGATTGGGCCTACAGATCCCCTTTGGGGAAGTACATGTATGAAGGATGTCAAGAATAGTACTTCTTTAGGAACTTGTCGTTGATGGGCATCATGACACTACAACAAATAGAGCATACAATAGCAGTTTATCTATAGCGTTCAAGCCTCCCTGCTATAGAATGTCATCATCAATAGCGTTCCTTCCGCAGTGCTATTAAAATAGAATACAATAGCAGTTTATCTATAGCGTTCGAGCCTCCCTGCTATTATAATATAATTATCCATAGCGTTCATATTGAAGTGCTATTAAACGTTCATACAATAGCAGTTTATCTATAGCGTTGAAGTCTCCCTGCTATTATAATGTCATTATCAATAGCGTTCATTATGCAGTGCTGTTAACAGAACTTTATATAGCGTGTTATGAACGCTGTTAAAGGTATAGATTTTTCTAAATATTGCTATGCCCGTATGTCTAGGGGTGAGCATTATTCAGTTTTTGGACCGAAATCCGAACCGAATAAGAGATTCGGTTCGGTTTGAAAAAAAATTCGGTTCGATTTCGAAAATACTAAAATTTCTTATTCGGTTTCGGTTTTGGAATTCGGTTTCGGTTAATCCCACTAACCTTTCAGAAATTTTATCTAAAATTTCTCTCCCTGGTAAACCGAATAAGAAAATTTAGTAATATATATACGAAATATATCTTTGTATATTTAGTTACTATATATATTGACAAAAAAAATTATAAAGAAACTAAAATATTGGTTAAACCAAATAAACTGAAAATCAAACAGATTTATTCCGTTCAGTTTGGTTCGATACAGGATATTTCGGTTGGTTTCAATTTTTGTTATTCGATTTTCGGTCGAATTCGATATTTGGTAATTCGGTTCGGTTAACCAGTTAATCGAATGTTCACAATTGATCTATCTATTGTTCCAAACATGGGAGAAGCAACACAGTTTTCTATTTTATATTAAAAAATAAGTTATAGGAGCGATTCAGTTTTGCTGTATAATTTATAGTGTTCTCGATTACGGATGATCCCGTCCGCTGGATTTTTAGAAATTAAATCGGTACAGTCCATAACAAAGTGCTATGTCTTATGTTTGAAAAAACCTTAATGTATTCTCCCCCAACCCTTCAACTCCTCATAACCCGCACGCCAAACTGAAAAGCCATCCCCCTCCTCTCTGTCACGAAAACCTCTCCCCCTAAATCTTTTTATTGATGACACTTTACTAAAACATGTCGTGATAATTAAATACTTTTCATCGTCTATGACACCTTTTTAAAAGTGTCGTAAACATAAATTCAACGACACTTTTTAGACCACTTAAAAATATCGTATATTTTTATGTACTAAACACAACACTTCTAGGGGGCGTTTGGTTCAAGTTTTTGAGGCTTGGGAATGGGATTTGACTTCCTTACCCATGTTTGGTATGTTTAGGATTGAGAATGAGGAGGGAATAGGAGGGGGTTATGTGGGAAAGCTATTCCCATGGATATGGAAAAGCTATTCCCAAGCCCCCGTTGGGAATAGATTTGCTTTCCTAGGAATGATGTTTGATTATTTTGTTTGGACGGTTATATTCTCGCTTTATTTTTAAATTTTCAACACCTATCCCAAACATGTGAATCATCATGAAATTAGTGAAAGGGTACTAAAGTAAAACTAAATAAATTAAGATTCCTATCCATGTGTGAACCAAACAAAAAAATAATTTTTTTAAAAATTTTGAACTACCTATTCCCAACTAACCAAACATTGGTATGAGAATGTTGAATTTCTTTCCCATAGGAAAGGAATTGAAAAACTTTTCATAGGAATCCAAAAACTTGATCCAAACGAGCCCCTAAGGGTTTGTTTGGTAACCGGATTTTACTATTTGGATTTGGATTTAGAAATCCTCCAAATCCAAATCATGGATTTTACTATTCAAATCCAACTCCAAAACCAACTCCAACCAAACATAGGATTTGATTTTATGATTAATAATTAAATTATAGTCATGATCAATAATTAAGCTATTAATTAATTATGATTAATTATAGTTATTATTATTTATAAAATTAATAATTAACAATTAGTAATTAACGATTAGTAATTAATAATTGACGATTAGTTATTATTAATTATAAAATTAATAATTAATGATTAGTTAATTTTTAAATAAATAACGATTAATAATTAAAGATTAATAATTAATAATTAACGATTAATAATTAATAACTATAAATTATAATTAATGATTAATAATTAATAATTAACAATCGATAATTTTTTATTAACGATTAGTAATTATTAATTTTAATTATTGATTAATAATTAATAATTAATGATTAATTAACTATAAATTAAATATTTTAGAAATAGTAATTATAAATTAATATTATTAAAATTAGTAAATTATTAATTAAATTATTATAAAATATGATTCTAATTGTGATTAAAATATTATTAATAATTAAATTAAAATATTATTAAATTATTGTGATTAAAATATTATTAATTAAAATATTATTGTGATTAAAATATTATAAAATATTATAAAATATTATTAATTAAAATAATATTATGATTAAAATATAATTAAATATTATAAAATATTATTAATTAAATTATTAATTAAAATATAAATTACATTATTATAAAATATTATTAATTAAAATATTATTGTGATTAAACTATAATTAAATTAACTAATTTTTTAATTAATAATACTAAACAAAGGATATGATTATTAATTAATATTATAGTAATACTAATAAATTATTAATTAATTAATATTATAATAATAATATAATAATACTAGTAAATTATGATTATTAACTAAATAATAAAATATTATTAATTAATATTATAATAATACTAATAAATTATTAATTATGATTATAACAAAATTAACTAATTAACTAATTTTTTATTAATTAATAATACTAATAAAATAGTTAGTTTTTTTTATTAATTAACTAATTTTTAACAAATTATTAAAGAATAAATATTTTTAACGAAATTATTAAAGATTAACTCATTTTTAATTTACTAATTTTTAACAAAATTATTAAATAATAAATATTTTAACGAAATTGTTAAAGAATAATTATTATTTTTCTCCAAAATCCAACTAAATCCAAGTTTTGGATTTTGTCATACTTTCCATATCCAAATCCATCTCCAACCAAACATAGGATTCCACGAATTTGTCTCCAAATCCATTAAAATTCAAATCCCACCTCCAAATAGAGTTTACCAAACGGGCCCTAAAGTGTTGTCCCAAATTTAATTTCCCACACTTTTTTTTTCATTCTACCGCTCTTCCCCCCAAAATTTGGCTTACAGCCCGTGTTAAAACACTTTTACTCTCCTTCTTTCTCACTTCTCCCAATTTTTTTCCTAAACTCTCTCCCTCCTTTATCTTTTTCTCTCCCCCAAAACTTGGCTCTGTAGCCCGCGTTAGTGGTGGACTATCTTTCTTTCTCTCGGAGGTTGCGGCCAGAGGGGTTTTTTGTCACCACCGTGCATCTTCGATCTTGGAGGTTAGGGCATTTTTTATTGTGGACGATGCCGTCACCGTCACCACTGCGTCGATGCTTCCAATGATCATTCAAAGAGTCTGGATCTTGAGCTCCGATCACGGATTCTAACTCGTAGAGGTATGCTCGGATTCTATTTTTCCTTTAATAGTGAAAATTGGGGTTTCTAAGGTTCCTGGGTTTCATATATATATATCTGACTTTGGTGAGCATCATCTATGTTTTGTTTAGGCTGAAAGGATGCGGGTGAGGTGTTTGCTCAAGTAACTCTACAGCCTGAAACTGTGTTATGTGGTTTAACTCCTAACAAGGAATTAAATTTCTAGTTGCTTATTCAAGTTTTGTTTATTTAAATTAAAATTTTGTTGTCTTCTACCAATGCTAGAAAGATGATAATGTTGTGGAGAAGGAGATTCTTCCTCTGCCCCGACGAGGCCTCATGTTCACTTGTTTTGTTAGGCTTTGACAGCGTCAGACACGAGAACTCATGGTGGGTTCTCCATGTTAAGAAGGCTTAAGGATGAGTGTTTGCCTCCATTGGTGAGAATATCTGCTCTTGTTGGTTTATATGAATTCTTTGTGGTCATATTGGTTAGCAAGCAACAATATTACTAGTACCGTCGCGCCTGCTATGTAAAAGAACTAACATATTTTCAGTTTGTAATCTAGATCATAAAATACAATATAATTTCCACAAGGATTGCAGGTCTGACATATGCTTTAAGACATAGCGCCAGAGACAAATACAATTCCAGTTATGTGAAACAATATGTTATAATTTATAAGGGTCATGCCTAAGACCAAAGACCAACGACCAACTAGATTCATTAGCAGCAACGTGTGTAGAAATGTTCTTATTGTGATATAAGATGCTGCTTTTATGTAATTGACAAATTTAGTTCCTTTTATTCAAATTAAGGTAAGATGTTTTTTCGGGTGTCAATGTGTCATATAGCAAACAGTTCAATTCATGAATCAAGGCGCTCTTATCACTTTTAGACAAATTAAATAGAATGTACTAATTTTGGAATAGGACCCGGAACTTGTAGGATATGATTTGAGCCACTTACAGCAAACCACCTGAATGCTTCCTCTTTCCCTAAAAAAAAAATCCAATTTTACAACAAATATATATGCATCTACTGAGCTAGTCTGCTATTGTTGAGGCTTATCAAAAGTTGTTCTGTAAGTTATTGTCATAAGTTGTTGACCAATATAATTATTGAAATTTTGTTATCAGAAGTTATAAGTTTCTTGGTAATAATTATGTTATTCCATGAAATTAAAGAAAATTACCAAACTGGACATATAAAGGTATACAAATCAAGTTATCAAAAGAAAAAAGGCGCACTTAAGCGCCAAGGCCAGCGTTCTACATGTCATGTCTCATACATGTTCTACATGGACAAAACATGAACCTTCCCCGATTGACAGAATGTCCCGCTACTGACACTTGAAAAGCTTTCAAGGTTTTGAAGTGTCTATGCTTTCTAGTATATTACTTAATTGGAGTAAATGTTCTGACATAATCTTGATGTTGTCATCCTAAGAATGGGCATTTCTCTTCTACTTAATTGGTTACAAATTTATAAGTTCTAATCCTCTATGAACCCTCTTATCTGTATACACTTGTGATTAGGTGATGTGCTCTCCGGAAGCTCTTCTGAGTCCATCATCCTGGACTCTTGGAAGGATGGTTTGGAGATCACTGGTGGAATGTTTGTTTCTTCGTTCTTCTTGTTACGACCCTCGCAGTATTTGGTCCCTTAGTAAGCTTTAAGCGTTTAGTAAGTGAAATCAGCTAGTTATCTTCGATTGACATTCATGCGTGCATTTCAAAAAGAACATAAGTAAATATTTTGTTCGATCATGCGGGTAAAATTGTCATTGATGCAGATTCCTTGCGATATACATCTGCATTAGCGGTTGCTCTAGCAGTAGTTTTTGTTATCACTGCTGGGATTGCCATTATCAAATTAGTGAACGGAAGCATTGCAATGCCGAGACTGTTCCCCGAGGTTACTGATTTGACTTCAATATGAGATTTATTCACAGTAGTCCCTGTTCTTGTTACTGCATATATCTGCCATCTCAACGGTATGCACTTCCTTCATCTCCTAGTAATTTACCATAATATGTATTATTCGTTTCTTGGAGGAAGATTTGTGGTTAAATCAGCATAAGTTCTATTGAAAGATAGCTTCATTCTGCATATCTAGATTAATTCCAGGTGCATATTTGCTATTTTAAAACTTGTGACATGGTTATTGTTCTGTCTGGGGAAAGGGGGGGTGGAGGATACTGGGATGCCATTGGAAATGGAAATTTGAACGTTTCTTTCAACCTATGTTGCATGGATACAAATAAGTAAGATACAGGCGTGTGAAGCACTAAATTGATGATTCTAAATACTGCAACAAGCCACAATTTCATAATGCAATTGTTAGCATCACCAAAAATTTCTTATAAACTGGAATAACTTGAAACATTAAATTGATGAGTCTATATACTAGCATATAGTCCAATGTTAATGTATCATATGTATTTTTATTATTTTTATTATGTACTCTTGCTAGACACTTGGAAACAAACAGTACGTGTGCCACAGTCAATGTGTATCTAGTACAGATAGTACGTGTCCGACAACGATAGGATACACGTGTCCAACACAGAGACGATGTATCATGGCTTTGAATTTTTATGTGCTTCCAACAAACTACAATTTGGTAATGCAATCGTCAGCATCAACATAAATTTCCTAGTAAACTGGAATAAGCTGAAGCATTGAATTGATGAGTCTAAATACTAGTGGTTAGTTCTATGTTGTTAAATTTCACTACACACTTGGAAACAAGTAGTTAGTTTTATCATAAAATTATGCTCACGATAACATAATTGCTTGATATTAAAGGAGGGATAAAAAGTTATGCAAAATTCAGACGGAGATACAAAGAATTTTTTTTGAATGATATTGTTTCTTGATATTGTTTCCTTGGTATTGTTTCTTGATATTGCCAAAAAATTCGAACAATGAGGGCAGCAGTGATGATGAGAACACTAAAGAGGAGGAGAACAACAGTGGCGACGAGAATGATTTTGAAGTAAAGGTCATTTCAAAATCTCCATCTACTCCACAGGTAATATATCTCTAATAACAAATAGAAGTATTGTAACTCGAATGATATTTAATATTTTTGAGCTGTGTCTTTGTTGTAGTCACATCATCATCTGTCAAAGGACCAAAAATGCAAGTTACTCGATTGGACGGGAAATAAGAACGAAGTTGTTGCAATTGGACGATGGATCACCGATGATCCGAATGTGCCGGTTCACGGTTATCCTCTTGGACAAGGTGCATCCCGTGTTTGGGTAGATATAGTGGTACAACCCAAAGCTCTGTTGTTTAGGCCGTGTTTTGGTAACGATACAGTAGAAGAAATCATTGGAAGTACCACGGCTTGGCCAACAGACCACATTATGCCGTTTGAAGACTAGGTACGTCTTTAATAAAGTACCTCTAAATGCTATACTAAATTCCTACACACTATACTTTAATTCATGCACCCCTATGTTTTAATTACTGTTTTCACATTCTATTACACAGATGTAAAATAAAAACTAATCCTACACATTCTTTGATACTAATTTCTACTTATCTGCACACTTCTTCAATAATCTGAACTTATAATCTACTGTTTACTGAAAATAGCATCAAGATCACTTCTTCACATTCTATTACACAGATGTTTTACTCACGGTTATCCTCTTGGACAAGGGGGACCCCTATGTTTTACTCACTGTTTTAACAAGATCAATTTTTCATTATGAAAATAGCATCAAGATTAATTTTTCTACTTATCTGCACACTTCTGGTACAACAACTACATAAAACAAACTTTCATTCTTTACTTGATTACTTGGATCAACCTGTAACAAATGCCAATTGGCAAAATATAAACAATAACGCATTTGCATAAAATATTTTTGGAACAAAACTGAACAAAAATAAGAATCCATTAGTGAACTTTACTGAACAAAAATAAGGATCCATTTGTATAAAATATTTTTCTTTACAACTTACTGAACTTTACCCCCTATTTTTTGACAACTTACTGAACTTTACCCCCTATTTTTTGTTTCATTAGTTTTTTCTTTACACTAATGATTTACCCCCTATTTTTGTGTAGGTTGGATGAAGGAAGAGGATGATTTATGAGGAGTTTTGGTTGTGGATAGGCTCGAAGGGAGCTAAATGTTAGATAGTTAATATTTTGGGATATATGTAGCTGACTACACTGTTAATGTTTTATTTTTGAACATATGTTTGGTACTACTTCGTTGTTCTACATGAGAAATTAAGGATTTTGAATGTTTGGTATTACTTGGTTGTTCTACATATATTATACAGTGAAATTAATAAATTTAGTTATGTTCGAAATTCATTTTGTGATTGATTCGCGTTTAAATTTTTGAATACATGCATTGTGTAACTGTGGTCTGCAATAGTATTCTGATGTACTGCATTCTGCAAATTTTCGAATCCAGAATTTTGATTCTGCAACAGCATCCTGACATGCTAGTGTTGCACATATAATAGCAGGAAGGAAATGCTATATAAAGCAGATATATATCGAAACGCTATTAACGAACAATAACATACAGGAACGCAATTAAAACTAAACAGCGTTCAGGAACGACATAACACATTTATAGCGTTAACAAATATTATTAATGAACTATAGCGTTCATAAAGGCTATGTAAACTTTATAGCGTTTGTAAGTGCTATAACTGGTCTATAGCGTTCATGAACGCTACAAAACATTAATAGCGTTCGTGAACGCTATAATCCATGAATAGCGTTCGTGAACGCTATAATCCATAAACAGCGTTCGTGAACGCTATAACTTTATAGCGTTCTTGTACATGGGGTTATTATAGCGGGGGCATATATAGCGGACGGAATATGCTATAATATGTATTCTACAGCGTTCAGCGCACGCTATCATATCCCATATCTGTTGTAGTGTGAACAAGTCCCCATTGGGTTTGGCGAGGCGGTAAGCACCATTTGAGTATACTGTCTCTATGATGAAAGGTCCTTCCCACTTGGGCTCGAACTTTCCTGGAGTCTTGTGAGTTAACACCATTGGCCTTCTGACTGCTAAAACCAGGTCGCCAACTTGGAAAGTCCTTTGTTTGACCTTCTTTTTGAAAGCCTGTGATATATGGACTTGGTAGAGTTCGATGCGTTGTTGAGCCAGGAGACGCTTCTCATCGAGTGCCTCCAGTTCCCGCAGACGACGATGTTGATTGTCCTCTTCTGTGAGTTTGTTTGTTATTGCTATACGGAGTGAGGGTATCTGGATCTCGAGAGGCAGTACCGCTTCGCTCCCGTAGACCAGGAAGAATGGTGTGTTGCCTGTTGGGGCCCGTATCGTTGTGCGGTAGGCCCAAAGGCATTCGCCAAGCTTTTCGTCCCAGTCACATTTGTTGGATGACACGACCTTTTTGAGCAGCCTAACGATAGTTTTGTTGAATGCCTCTGCTAACCCGTTTGCAGCCGGATTGTAGGCGGTGGATGCCACATTTTGAATGCAATTTTTGTCACAGAACCTGCTAAAAATGTGGCTGATAAACTGAGGACCATTGTCATAAATGATCTGCCGGGGTACTCCGAAACGGTAAATGACATGGTATTTGATAAAGCTGACCACCCTGGAGCTCTTTACTTTCGCCAGTGAGACTGCTTCTGCCCATTTGGAAAAGTAATCGATGATGGCCAGGATGAAGCGGTGTCCTCTTGATGAAGGAGGGGTGATTGGTCCCACAATGTCCATGCCCCAGGCTTCAAAGGGCCAGGAGGCGACTGTAGGATGTAGTGGTTCAGACGGTGTATGTATGAAGTCTGCATGAAGTTGGCATGCGTGACACTTCTTAGCATATTCAACAGCATCGGCGACCGTGGTTGGCCAGTAGTAGCCCATACGTCGCAGTCGATCATGCAACTTAGGATCGGGTTGATGAGCTCCGCAAGTTTCGTCATGAGCTTCTCGAAGAGCTTCGGCGGCTTCTTCGTTGGACAGGCATCGAAGGAGGAGCCCATCGAAGGAGCGTCGGTACAGCGTTTTGGTAGCTGTATCGTAGTAGAATCGAAGAGAGCGTCTCCTGACTGAGACGGCTTCCTTCGGGTCCTCTGGAAGGATTCCGTAGACAGCGAAGTCGATGAACGGAAACCTCCAGTCTTGAACGTTAACACCAGTGTTCGTCGGCATGGCGTGAGCCACACGCAAGCATAGGTTGTTTCTAGGACAAACCAAGTCTCGGCCAGTTACCGTGACATAGTGTTGAGTCCCAAGGGGCGCTGCCAATGAGGCTGCGAGGCCAGCCAGAGCGTCAGCCTCCAAGTTTTGCAGACGAGGTACGTGTTTGATGAAGAACCCGGTGAAGGTTGAAATGATGTTCAATGCAACTTCATGGTAAGGGATCAGATCTTCATGGCGAACCTCGTATTGCCCCCGAATCTGGTTCACGACGAGTTTTGAGTCACCGTAGGCTTCCAGATGGTCCACCCCCAGCTATTATGCGAACTGGAGTCCCATGATGAGTGCGTTGTACTCGGCAACATTGTTGGAGCACGGCTTCGAAAGGGAGTAAGCAAGCTGGATGACCAACTGATCGAGGGAGACTAAGACTACCCCCACTCCTGCGATGATTTAGCCTTTGGGGCCTGTTCTTGAAGCGCCATCGAAAAACATCCGCCAAACGGAGCTTCCTTCGGTAACGTTGGATTCTTGGATCTCATCCGGGATATCTTCATAGGGTTTTGAAGATTCTGGGATGGGGTGTGCAGCTAAAAAGTCAGCCAGAGCTTGACCTTTAACAGCTTTTTGCGGGACAAACACCATACTATACGATGTTAGCATGATCGCCCATGTGGCTAGTCGGGAGTTCAATGATCCTGGCTTCGTCATGAGGACTCTGAGCGGATTGACTCGGGAAATGACATGAATTGTCTGACCCGAGACATAATGACGAGTCTTCTGGATGGCAAATACCAAAGCCAAGCACTCCTTTTCAACGGGGTTGTACCGGTGTTCGGCCCCGATGAGCGTTCGACTGAGATAGTAGATTGCTTGCTCATAGCCTGTATCGCTGTTTTGAGCCAGCAGAGCGCCAAGGGAATGATCCATGGCACGGACGTAGAGGAGAAATGGTTTGCCGGCGACAGGTACCACCAGGACTGGTGGGCTCGTCAAGTAGGCTTTGATGTCGTCGAAAGCCTTTCGGCACTCCTCTGTCCAGACATAAGAGACTCCCTTCTTCATGAGCTGAGTAAAGGGTTGACATTTATCGGAGAGGTTTGCTATGAACCTCCGGATGTATGCCAGACGTCCCTGTAAGCCCCGAAGTTCTCGAAGATTCTTCGGAGGGTCCATGTTGAGGATGGCTTTGGTCTTCTCGGGATCAACATGAATGCCTTTCGCCGTGATGACAAAGCCCAAGAATTTGTCGCTAGAAACCCCCAGGAAGGATTTAGTAGGGTTTATTTTGAGTTGATGTGCCCGCATGAGATCGAAGACAGTCTTCAGATCCTGTAGGTGATCTCCTTTGAGGCGGCTCTTGACTGTGATGTCGTCAACATAGCATTCGACTATCTTGCAAAGATGTTGACGGAAGATGGTGCTCATAGCTCGTTGGTATGTTGCACCGGCGTCCTTCAAGCCGAAAGGCATCACTGTGTAGCAGAAAACATCCTTCGGAGTCCTGAATGACGTGTGTTTTGCATCATCGGGGAACATCTTGATTTGATTGTAGCCTGAATACCCGTCCATGAAGGACATGCGTTCAAAGCCACATGTGTTGTCGATCATCACATCGGTGATTGGAAGCGGGAATTCGTCCTTCGGGCAAGCAGAGTTGAGGTCCCTGAAGTCGATACAGACTCGTATCTTCCCATTCTTCTTGGTGACAGGTACGACGTTGGCTACCCAATCTGGGTGCTGTTCCTCACGGATGAAGCCGCTGGTCAAGAGTTTGTCCACCTCCTGATCGATGACATTCATGATGTCCGGACGGAAACGTCGCTATTGTTGTTTGATAGGTTTGGCATCAGGTAAGATGTTCAACCTATGCATTGCGATCTGTGGATCGAGTCCCGGCATGTCTTCGTAGGTCCAGGCAAAGACGTCGATATACTCTTTAGCCAGCTGGATTAGAGACTCTCGGTCTTCTCCTTCTAGGCTTTTGCTGATGAAGATGGGTTTGAAAGAAGATCCGTCCCCAAGGTCGATCTGTTCGACTTCGTCTTCGGTGGGAGGTTCACGTAACTCAAAACGAGACTCACATTGTTCTCCTAGGCGTTGAGCCCAGGGTTCTTCTTCGAAGGGTTCCGGCGCTTGGTCTTCGCCTTCACCTTTTTGAGGTTGTGCTGACGTCATGTTAGCTGACAGCACTTTCCTGAAGACTGATCCGATACAGGTATCGGAATCCCAAGTCGATGCTTCGGACGAGTGGGAATATTCTACGTCTTCTGCGTTTGGACTTTCTGGAGTTGCTAGCGGCGTGACATAGCCTACCCCCCGTCGAGTCCGATTGTAGTAGTCCTGCGGCTTTCCCTTAGGTGTCAGAAGCCAGAGAGGGAGACGTCTACCCTTGCCGTAGTTTAGTCCTTTATTGCTTTTTAGGTCGTAGCCCATCTTTTAGATGATGTGCTTTGCCGTATCCGTGTACCGATAGACTTGTACTCTGTCGGTATCAGGTTCTGGCTCGAGTGGCGGAAGGTCTTGATGACGCTCGACTTTGCCCAAAATGATGGATCCTTCGTCTCGGTTTTGTGGAGGGGCTATGAAACAGACTCCTTGAGACGGGACTACTCGATTTACATGATGGACGGTCGTTATTTGTGTTTGCAATGACCGTAGAGCGTTATCTAATGTATACATGGCATTCCAGTGTGTAAGCCCCTATTTTTCAAATTTCATTTTAATTAGTGTTAATTAATTATTAATGTCATTTTTAGCTTTAAAATATTTATTATGATTTTTAGGAATTTTTCTAGAATTTTTAAATGAATTTTTAATGAGTTTTAAATACAAAAATATCACTTTGCAATTTTCTAAAATATTTTAATACCATTCTGTAATTTTTAGAATTGTTTTTATATTACTATGCAATTATTTTAATTGTTTTAATAGCTTTTTGCAATATCCTAATTGTCTGTGCAAATTAAGTTTTGCACATCATCGTAGCGGGGGGTTACTTGCAAATTTAATATTTGCAATGGCTAAGGCGGTGGGCTTTTATGCAAATCCTAATTTTCTGGGGGGCTTCCTGCAAATCCCTAACCCTAACTGCCCCCGACGACCGTGCGCTGTCGTCGTCTCCGACGACGATCACCGAAACCCTAATCCTAATCCTAATTCGACCCCTAATTCGACCGACCTACTGTCCTATATAACTACCCCGACCCCCAAAACCCTAACTCTACTTCGTTTCACCCCCACGACCACCATCTCCTCCACTTCCAGTCACCGAAACCCTAACTCCGGCGTAACCCCACCACCAGCTCCACAGCCACCTACATCGACCACAACCGCCACCGTTCGACTCGCCCTGTCACGCCGACCCCAGCGCCACCCGACCGCCCTGACCACGACGCCTCCTCCGTCCAGGCGCCACCCCGACAGCAGCCCATCTCCGGACATCCAGAGCACTTTTATCGCAGCTTGTTTTGCTTTGCTTTGCTAGAGACAAGTACTTTCTACGAACTTTACATATTGTCACATAAATGAACTGCAAACCCCACCATGTTAAATGCTGATCCTTGGGATAGCAAGTTAGATCTCTACATGTTGTACTTTCAGTTACTACCATGCTTAGAACAGTCTTGATGTATCTCTCACATGATTAGAATATGGTTTATGGGGAAACTGTTAGTAGCGTACGTGATCATGCCCCCTTACTCGTACGTACGTACCGAGCAAGGTTGACATTTTATGTATACCTTGTCGTAGGCGCACCAGCTGTATTTGTACGTATGTACATCTATCGCTTGTTTCACTTGTACGTATGTACATTTTATTTACATTGTGCCTCAGTACATTGTACATCTATTGACCGATCACGTACCTGCTACAGTTTTAAACATTACATATACATCTGTCTCTATGACATATGTGTCCTTGCCATGATAGACTATGTGATGCCGTGCTTTCCAGTTATTCCTCTCGTGTTCATTTTCATGTTTCATATGCTAGTTTCTTAGATTCAGTACTTGCTCCCGTCCTGACAGGATAACGTTGTAGGTGTCCTTACTGAGGAGGAGTTACTCTGCGACACCTATTATGGAATTACTGCCGAGGACCCGACTCTGCTTTTCGAGGATGTTCCTGCGGGGAACCTCGCCTAGTTGTCTTTTGTTTACTTAGACTTTTGAGAGTAGACATGTATTAGACTATATCTTTTTGTAACTGGACATGTATCCAGTTTTACTTTGCAGTTCACTTGTACTTGGACATTTTACTATATACGATGACTTTTGTGTTTGGAGCATTTATGATTCTTCTTCACTTATATAGAACTGTTAGCACATTTAGTCTTATCATGTTGTCTTTAGAACAGCTTACTACATTTTATCTCAACGTAGGCTGGGCATGCCTCGGCCTGGCCCAACAATTTGGGTAGCGGGTCGTGACATGTTTTTAGTGGTGGCCCACGCAGGTCCTGACTAAACTGTTTGGTTACGTTATTGTACCAAGCATGCCTGCAATTAGGAACTTAAGGTAATTAGACAATATTAGAAAAGACGCTTAGAACACTTAGAGGAATGCTAGGATTGCAACATAGGAAATACATCACATGTTTGCTATTATAATTAGATTTTCTCGCCTATGATTGCTTACTTTAAACAAGTCCTTATAAGTCTTTTTATGTGTAATTTAGATGGTGCTTACTCGTTCATCCCAGTATGTTATCCCCGAGAATGGGGCCCTCCATATCCAATCAGCTGACCAGTTGACTGATACACCTTCACCTACCACATTCCTCCACTCCACAGATCCACAAACCCAGATACCACAACCACCTTCCACATCACAGGCCCAGCAGGACCCGATACTTCTACCACCCCCAATCACTATACCCACCCAGGCTTCCGTCACACTCGACGGGAACCAGCTGCTCACACTGATCCAGGGGTTCCTAACAACCCATCAGGAGCAGACTACCCTACTCCGCCAGAGCATGGAGCGTTCTGAGGGACGTCCCGTGGTCCCACCACCTGTAGTGCCACGGCAGAGAGCGGGGATGGTCAAGGACTTCATGGGTCTGAATCCCAAGGAGTTCTCAGGGACTGAGGGCATAGTAGTAGCTGATGACTGGCTAGATTCGGTAGAGAGGAAGCTTCTGGGAGTTAGGATGTCGGATGACCTCCAGGTCGAGGCAGCGGGATTTCTGCTGATAGACTTAGCAGGAGTCTGGTTCCGGAATGAGCCGTTGTTTGCGAGAGGTAGAGCCACTTGGGACCAGTTCAAGACCCAGTTCAAGAAGAAATTCTTCTCGACCACTGCTAGAGTAGCCATGGGGCTACGATTCCAGAACATCCAGCAGAGGAACCGTTCTGTTGATGACTATACGGCAGAGTTTAGTCGCCTGAGCTGTTTTGCTCCTAGTCTGGTTGCTGATCCAGAGGAGATGACCCGTAGGTTTTGCCATGGACTAGTTCCAGACATTGGCATTCTCATAGTGGCGAACGGTACGACTGACTACTATCAGAGCCTAGAGTTAGCCCGGAGCATCGAGGAGCGTCTTCTGTCATGCAAGAGGCCGGCTTCTGTACATCATGAGGGACCGTCCAAGCGTCAGGCTTTCCAGCAGAGAGCACCGACGCCACCCCAGCAGACTTACCATCCCCCTATATCACATCACCCGACCCCGCCAGTTCGAGCCCCGGGACCCCGACAGCAGCAGAAGGGAGCTATATGTTCTTTCTGCGGAAGACCAGGACATGAGTACTCCATCTACAGGAAAAGGCTGAAGCAGTGCTTAGTTTGTGGGTCTGCCACCCACATGATACGGGAATGCCCAGTAGCCAAGGGTCCTAGAGGACCGCTTTCGACTCAGCAGCAGAGGTTTGGGCAGCATCTGCAGCAGCAGAAGGGACCTCAGGGGAAGGTTTATAGCCTAGCCCTTGAGCCGGAGCAGGTTTCAGAGCCCGATTACTTAGCTGACGTCATTACAGGTCATGTTTATTTGCATACTTTTCTAGCTCTATGCTTGTTTGATTCTGGTGCATCTCATAGCTTCTTATCATTAGAGTTTATGCAAGAACATCATTTAATATCTACACCTACTGCGGAGATTAGTAGAGTAATGACGGGAGGAGGACCAGTGCCTATTAGAGCTAGCTATAGATGCTCTATTATGATAGCCGGGAGAGAGTTCGAGGGGCGATTCTTTGTGATGCCACTCCCCGGTTATGATATCATATTGGGGATGGACTGGCTTAGCTATGCCCATGCATCTATAGATTGCCATGAAGGTAGTATTTTGTTCAGTCCCCCAGGCACAGCACCATTCAGTGTCAAGAGGACAGGGCCGGAGATCAGCCTAGAGCCGAACTGTTGTGCTACAGTCGGGGACGCAGCACCGCCACACCCTATCATTAGGGAGTTTATGGATGTATTCCCAGAGGATCTTCCAGGGCTTCCGCCTAACAGAGATGTGGAGTTCACTATAGATCTAGTGCCGGGTTCATCACCAGTATCCCGGGCTTGCTATAGAGTGAATCCCAAGGAGGCCATAGAGATGAAAGAGCAGATTGATGACCTGTTGAAAAAGGGTTTCATTCGATCCAGTGCTTCTCCATGGGGAGCACCAGTGCTCTTTGTGCCTAAGAAGGATGGTACAGTCCGGTTGTGTATTGACTATCGGGCCTTGAATGCCATCACTATCAAGAACAAATATCCTCTGCCCAGGATAGATGATTTGTTTGACCAGTTGAGCGGAGCGAAGGTGTTTTCCAGGATAGACTTGAGATCCGGGTACCACCAGGTGAAGGTTAGGCCAGCAGACATCCAGAAGACGGCGTTCAATACGAAGTACGGGCAGTACGAGTTTCTGGTGATGCCATTTGGTCTCACAAATGCGCCAGCTGTCTTTATGAACTTGATGAATAAGACATTTCACCAGTATCTGGATAAGTTCATCGTAGTGTTTATCGATGATATCCTGATATACTCGAAGACGCCGGAGGAGCATGCAGAGCACTTGCGGATAGTTTTGGGGATTCTGAGGCAGGAGAGATTGTTTGCCAAATTGCCGAAGTGCGAGTTCTTTTTAGACCGAGTGGAGTTTCTCGGCCATGTAGTCACTGAAGATGGAATCTCGGTGGATCCCAGGAAGATTGCTGCAGTTGAGACGTGGAAGGCTCCGACGTCAGTTTCAGAGATCAGGAGCTTTCTGGGTTTAGCAGGCTATTATAGAAAGTTCGTCCAGGACTTTGCTAGTATAGCTGAACCCATGACGAAGCTGACGCAGAAGGACGCAGAGTACATCTGGTCAGAGGACTGCCAGACAGCATTTGAGGAGCTGAAGAGGAGGCTGACGACCGCTCCAGTTCTGACTTTACCTTCAGGTTCTGGAGGTTTCACCATTTACAGTGATGCTTCTGGGAAGGGGCTAGGATGTGTCCTACAGCAGCATGGGAAAGTGATTGCTTATGCATCTAGCCAATTGCGGACTCATGAGAGGAATTATCCTACCCATGACCTAGAGGTAGCTGCGGTGATCTTTGCACTCAAGTTATGGAAACATTACTTATATGGAGAGCGTGTGGAAATCTTTACTGACCACAAAAGCTTGAAGTATGTGTTCACGCAGAAAGAGCTGAACATGAGGTAAAGACGATGGTTGGAGTTGATGAAGGACTTCGACATTGATTTATAGTATCACCCCGGGAAGGCAAATGTGGTGGCGGATGCGCTGAGCAGGCATCCGATGGCATGGTACCTGATGATTGATCGGCATTTGCAGAAGGATCTGGAGAAGCTCGGTATCGAGCTAGTTCGGCCAGGATCAGTGATACAGATGATGGCGCTTGACATTCAGTCGGGTTTGATAGAGCAGATCCGGGAGGCACAGTCTACAGATGAGAGCCTTCGCAGACTTCAACCCCAGGCTTTAGCTGGATTGCTGGATGACTTCACTATAGCAGAGGATGGATCCTTGAGGCATGGCAGCCGATTGTGCGTGCCGAAGGAAGAGCTGGTAGAGGCAGTCTTGCAGGAGGCGCACCGATCGAGATATTCTATTCACCCTGGTGCTAACAAGATGTACCGTGACTTGCGGGAACATCTTTGGTGGCACGGGATGAAGAGGGATGTATCACGTTTTATCTCGAGATGCCTAATTTGCCAGCAGGTCAAGGCGGAGCGCCAGAGGCCAGCTGGTTTGTTGCAGCCGTTGCCCATTCCCGAGTAGAAGTAGGAACATATTACGATGGACTTCGTTTCAGGGCTTCCTCGTTCCCAAGGAGGGAAGAATGCCATCTGGGTCATCGTAGACAGGCTGACGAAGTGTGCGCACTTTATACCCTTCAAGGTGGGACTTTTTACCGAGAAGTTGGCGGAGCTATACATGCAGCAGATAGTTCGCCTACACGGAGTGCCGATGAGCATCGTGTCAGACAGAGACAACAGATTCACATCCCACTACTGGAGGAGCTTACCGAAGGAGTTGGGCAGTAGGCTCAAGTTCAGTACGGCGTACCACCCGCAGACAGATGGGCAGTCCGAGAGGACGATACAGACACTGGAGGATATGCTGAGGACCTGCGTGCTAGACTTCGGAGGATCGTGGGAGAGCCATCTGCACTTGGTAGAGTTTTCATACAACAACAGCTACCAGGCCAGTATTGGTATGTCTCCTTTCGAGGTGCTTTATGGACGACGATGCCGTACACCGCTCTGTTGTTGTTTGATAGGTTTGGCATCAGGTAAGATGTTCAATCTATGCATTACGATCTGTGGATCGAGTCCCGACATGTCTTCGTAGCTCCAGACAAAGACATCGGTATACTCTTTAGCCAGCTGGATTAGAGACTCTCGGTCTTCTCCTTCTAGGCTTTTGCTGATGAAGATGGGTTTGGAAGAAGATCCGCCCCCAAGGTCGATCTGCTCGACTTCGTCTTCGGTGGGAGGTTCACGTAACTCAAAACGAGACTCCCATTGTTCTTCTAGGCGTTGAGCCCAGGGTTCTTCTTCGAAGGGTTCCGGCGCTTGGTCTTCGCCTTCACCTTTTTGAGGTTGTGCTGACGTCATGTTAGCTGACAGCATTTTTCTGAAGACTGATCCGATACTGGTATCGGAATCCCAAGTCGATGCTTCGGATGAGTGGGAATATTCTACGTCTTCTGCGTCTGGACTTTCTGGAGTTGCTGGCGGCGTGACATAGCCTACCCCCCGTCGAGTCCGATTGTAGTAGTCCTGCGGCTTTCCCTTAGGTGTCAGAAGCCGGAGAGGGAGACGTCGACCCTTGCCGTAGTTTAGGCCTTTGTTGCTTTTTAGGACGTAGCCCATTGTAGGAGCGTAAAAAGTGCTTCAAAGAAAGAGTCATCTCATTCATAAGTGGCCCGCTTTACGCCTAACAGAGCGGGTAATTTCTTTACGCCCAAGACAAGGCTAATTGTATTACGCCTAAGCAGATTGACCTTTTTACGCTTGGGTATACACTGGTGATTTTACGCCAAGGACTGAGCAGCCTCTTTCACGCTGGACAAAAGCTATCAAATCTCGCATTTAATGCAGACTTTGACATGAAGATATCAATGATGGCATTTACCACAGGATTCAATGAAATTTGTCTCATACAAAGACCATTGTTGTCGTTTATAGAGATCGAGCTACTTTACGCTCACTGAATGGTTTCTTTTACGCACGGGATTTTACATGAGTCCTTACGCTCATAAGAAACAATATGTGCGTGAAGTCTATTTGAGCCATTTTACGCTCAAGGTTATTCGATAACCACTTTACGCTGGAAACCTATGACAGAGCTAGTTTACGCTCATCTTTTTACGCCCGATTCGTTCTGGCCAGTTTGAAACGTGGTGTGCCTGCGTGGTCTTCATGCCACCTATTTCGAAGAACGTGTGTACATGTATCCTATTCTTACTGAAATAATGGGACACGTGTCAGTATATACAGAGGATGATTCTGATCGTGGAGGGCAGTTGTTAGCATAAAGACAGATGTTGATGCTCTTTTACGCAGGAAAGCCCCAGTCTATAAATAGACTCATTTTTCTCATACACACAGACAGACAGGGAGAGACAGGAGAGAATACAGAGATCAGAGCTTCGAGATCTTGATTCTCTAGAGCATCCTTCTTCAACTTTTCTTCCAGAACAAAGTGAAGCAAAGCAGGAAAGCATTCGGCTTTGCCATCTGTGCCCAAGTGCGTCGATACCTTTCTGGTGCATTAGTTCTTCCAAGTTGTTCTACTTCAAGCAGTGATCTTCATCATCATCATATGGTCCAAGGAACAAAGTGATCGTTTACGAATCAGACTTCCATAGCAATACTTTCCCAGAATCAAATTTGTACTTCTCGTACTTTTCTTCTGGTTTTTGTTTTCAAAAGCCAATTCCTCCAAGGCATTTTGTTAATCGAAACAAAAATGGCGACTCTGCTGGGGACGACCTTCTCCTCTGACGAGGAGGTGATTGCTCAATATGATGATGTTTCGGTCGGTTCGACCAAGAAGACTCTGGTGGTACACTTCGACCAGACTGCCTATGAAGAAATGCTCCGAACTGGGGGTGGTTCTCGCCATTCCAATGTTCAAAAGTCTCGCAAAGCACGAAAAGTTTGGATTCCCAAATCCAAAGTGATTTCTGATCTCTCTGCTGCTTCTGATGACAAAGGGATTCTTCCCACTCCTGTCGTAGGGGCTCCCGTTCATAACGAGGCAGTCCCTACTTCAAAGTTGCACTCGAAGTGTGACGATTTTTCTCCCGTTTGTAACGGTGAAGATAATCAGGTTTCACGCCCACTGCGTAAAAATCAAGTTTCACGCTCAGTGGGTAAGAACCAAATTTTACGCTCAGTTCATAAGAATGAGACTCCCATTCGTAATGGGGCAGACTCTAAAGCTTGTGCTTCTGGGTGTAAGAATCAGTCTCCCGTCGGTGACGTGGTAGGCCCAAATAAATTACGCTCCTCGCGTAAAACAAAATCTCCCGTTGGTAACGTGGTAGATAACAAGATTTTACGTTCCATGCGTAAAGATCAATCTCCTGTCTATGACAGTGTAGATAAAATTCACAATGATGCTCACATGTCGAATGTGAATGTATCTAAACGTGTGCAGCATAAAAATATTGTTGGTACAACTTCTGTTCTACACCAACAACCTTCTTATACTGCTTTACGCAAGGTAACAAATTTACAAATCACACGCCAAGAAAATGGAGTCCTGCGTGCTAAATCTCAAGATTTACGCACACAACTCCAAACGCGTAGAAATGTACAAATTGGTTCTGCGAATGCAGCCTGTAATCTTCTTTATACACAAGGGACTAAAACGTTTTTCTACCCCCAATGTAGTAAAGAAGAATACTTCATCCACTCTTTCTGATTTACGCGAATTGCTAATACAAAAGCGTAAGAATAGACAATCTCCGGTGACATTCCCCCAAGAAAAATATCTTTGTGAATACCACCAGGTTGTGATCAACTGTTGTTGTTCGGCTTCAAGACGATCAGTTTTTGATCGATTGAGTTTCAATGTACCTCCACATCAAGCTGAAGACCAAGAACATGAGTTGCCATATGTGTCACTCAACATGGCATCTCATACTAACAGAGGACGACATCCCAGACGGAACATGTCCCAAACTCCAAGTCAACAACAGTTCAACATGCTTCTTGATTCCTTTGAAGGAGTATATCAGAATACTCGATCAAGAAGACGAAGACAATTGCAGGCTTCTGATTCAGAGGCTGGGGGTACTCAGTCTTTTGAGTCTGATACCGATAGCGTGGATTCATACTTCTATACAAACCCTTCTGTATCTTCAAGAGAGGTTGAATCCTACGCTGTTGGAGATGAACTAGAGACGTCATCTGCTAATACAGAACAACGTCTCACTGATGTTGAACAATCACTGAAGGATATGCTTAATATGGTGCAAAGCTTGCATCAAATAATTTTGAATCAGCAAACTGCTCAACCGACAGTAGTGACACCGGCACCAGTAGCAGCACAAACTCAAGATAGTCAAGGGGCTGAAATACCTTTGAACATTCAAGAGCCTGCTGCTAATCAAAATTATGCATCTCCAGATCCCATCATTCCAGAAGATGTACCACCTCCAATGGGGGTCATAGTGCATCCAACGACTACTCAGTCAAAAGTGCTTCCTCAAACCAGTGAAGCCATTCAAGCAGTACGTGAACTTAAAGCACAGTTTAAAGTTTTAAGGCACAAAGATCAACTCCAGAGGCTAGGGATTAAGCAACCTTATCCTCCTCATTGGAATGATGTACCCTTTCCACCGAAGTTCAAACCACAATCCATGGTTTTGTTCGATGGAAAAGCATCTCCCAGTCAATATATCAACTACTTTGATATTATGACTGTACATTTGCAGAAAAATGATGCTCTTCTCACTCGAGTGTTCATCGAATGTCTGACGGGTTCAGCTTACGACTGGTATCGTAGCTTACCCGATAACTCTATTTTGTCTTTTGACGAATTCAAAGCAATGTTCCTCTCCCGCTTCTATGAAGGAGATATGGACATGAACATGTCCTCCTTGATAGAAATCAAACAAAAGGAGAAAGAAGATACTTGGACATTCATTGAACGTTTCCGACAAGCTACTCTAAAGATGCCTCCTGGTATGCCAGATTCAGCGTTGATTGACACGTGCAAGATGAATCTGCGACCATCCATCGCTGTCTTCACAGGTTCCCAATTCACAGATTGGGCTTCGTTCATCATAGCAGCAGTTTCTGCCGAGACCAATGGTAGGTTGGCTCGCGAACATGGGATAATTTTCGCTTCAGAAGATAAAGGGAAGAAAAATAATCCTGGCAATAATCCCGGCAATCGTAATGTGAAAGGAAAAGATACTCTTATGGTCAATCTTTCCAAGAACAAGACGACATCAAGCAATCAAGAATCTTCCAGGCCAAAGGAAGAATACTCCTTTGACGAAAGCGATATCCCAGGGATATTCCAATGTCTGGTGAAAAGTGGTAAACTTCAGATTCCAGAGCCAAAGAGGCCCAATGAGGTGAATCTGACTGACAATCCCAAGTATTGTATCTATCATAGATACATTAATCATCCTACCAGTGCTTGCTATGTCTTGAAAAAGAAGAACCAAGAGCTGATAAATGGCGGCGCCATCGCTTTAACCAATGATGACCATACGGTGACAACCAATATGGTTTCTCTTCAGTTTGGAGATTTTCCTCCACAGCAAGTCCCAGATGGAATTATACCAATTCCGAAGGCGACGATGAAGATTGTGAATATCTCGCCTGCCAGGGAAGAAAATACAGAATTGCTGCCTCTCACATTGAAGAATGGTGAAATCATGTGGGTACATCCTGACTTAGTGCCTGAACTGGAAAATGAAGGTAAAACTTCAAAATCCAAGAAAGGCAAGAAAGTCAAAACTTGCAACATGATCTCTCATATTATTCCAGATTCTGATGACTTGGATCATCTATGGGACGGCCTCCCTCTGGAAGATAGACTGAAAGGACTAAACATCTGCCCTCTAAGTTTAGCTCCTCCTACTAAGCTCAAGCTTACTCATCAGCAGTGGCTAGCCATGAATAGTGTTCCTTTATACCGGGCACAACAAGTCTTTGCTGCTTATGAAAAAGCTCCAACAGGGATTTCTCCTCGTATCCCGAATCCTTCTTCTTCCTTAACTACGGAGACGTCTGTACTTCATTCTCCTGTAGTTGCAGAGATTTATTCCTCGTCCTGCACTGAAACGCCAGTTCAAAGTCCATTGCCTATCCATTTGTATAGTCAGCAATCTGTTATTCTCATGAAGAAGATGGGTTATGACTTTCAAAAGGCAGAAGGTTTGAACCATGATAAAGGAATCTGTCTTCCTTTACAAATTCAAAATCAGAATTCTACCGCTGGATTGGGTTCTGAAATTCCTCACAAGAAGAAGGCTAAAGGAAGAAAGACTAAATTCTGTAATATGGTACTTTCTTCTCCTGAGTCTGAAGAAGAAACTTTTGCTGGTACAAGATCTGAAAAAGAGTACCACAAAGACTATGAGGGATCCTCCAAAGAAGCAAAAGATGTAGTGGAAACACTACTGGTTCAATCTTCTCCTGTTCCTGCTAAACCGTCTGTGGTTGAAAAGGGGAAACAAAAAGCAGTGCGCTTTGATATCCCATTGAAGTCTGCTTTCAGTCAGGGGGTGACAATAAAGCCTTACAAATTCGATATTCTAGCTCAGTTAGCCAATACTCCGGCTAGATTGTCTATATTTGAACTGCTTTGCCTCTCCAGAGAAAGCAGAGAGACCTTGAGTGAAGCTTTACTTCAAGCAGATTCATGCTTAGCTCAACTCAAGACTCCCGATAATATGCCAGTGTCATGTCCACAATGTCATAGCATGATGGAAGCAATTCCCAACATCATCTTCACACAAGAGGATATGCTATTGAAACACAACAAGCATGATAGACCTCTGTGCTATACTGGATATATCGGATCCACTGAAATTGACAGGATTTACATTGATCCCGGGTCCTCAATTAGCATAATTCTTCAGAGTATGCTAAGACCCCTGAGGATTCCTACTAGTGAACTGACTTACACTAGTACCACCATTGTTGGTTTTAACTCTGGCAAGAGTAAGCCACTGGAGAAGATTCGGTTACAGATGCAGATTGGTGATCTTCGATCCATCGTAACTTTCTATGTTATCAACTCGGATGTATCCTACAATATTCTTCTTGGAAGACCGTGGATTTATGAGCACAATATTGTGCCTTCAACTCTCCACCAATGCTTCAAATATGTGGATTCCCAAGGAGTTGTGAAAACTGAATTTGCTGATATTAATCCTTTCAAGGGTGTCGAAGCCTACTTCTCTGATTCAAGGCTTTATAAACAAGAGCATATGAAAGAGATATCAGACATAGCTGAAGAATCATCTCCTGAGGATCAGTCTATTAATGAAGATCCACCAGAGGAACAACCCTTGAAGATCATGGTCAAGGGACGAATCCAATCTCAACTTGTCAATGATCAACCTTTGATAATCAAGGTTAAAGGAAGAACTCAAACTTCATCCGAGGAATCAATAAAAATTCCTGCTAAGAGCCAAGTTCAACCTTTCATCATCAAAGTCAAAGGGCGTACTTCTAGTACAAATGATCTAGAATCACCATTGATCGTCAATATTGGCAATTCTACGCAGAAGACGGATGATGGTCCACCGTTGACTAATCCGAAGCGTAGCAACCAGACTATAAATGATGTAAATATTGCTCATCTCTTTGATATCAATAAAGATTTCCTTTTCGAGTATATGGATGTCAAGTTTATCGAGAGAATGACTTTATCTTCTGATAATCAAAGTCATCAATATAAAGACAACATAGATTCCTCATACGATGAATCTAGACAGATATTCTCAGTCAATATGATTCAAATCGATGATAAATCAGAGCCATTTGAGAATGATCCTTGGGCTCAACAGATGGATACCCAATGGGAACTACGTTTTGAACAGCGACAGCCACCAACAGAGGATGAGGTTATCCAGATCGATGTTGGAAATGGAATTTTGCCCAAACCAATATTCATCAGTAATAATCTTTCTGAAAATGAAAAGGAAGAATTGACAAAACTTATCAAAGATTATATTGACATCTTTGCATGGAGTTATGAGGATATGCCAGGACTAGATCCTAAAGTTGCTACTCATAAACTTAACATTTTGCCTAATGTCAAACCTGTAAAACAACAGCAACGACGCTTTAGACCAGATATGATGGATGCAATTGAAGCAGAAGTCAAAAAGCTGATCACTTGTGGTTTTGTTCGTGAAGAACAGTACCCTGATTGGGTGGCCAATATTGTTCCTGTTATGAAGAAGAATGGAAAAGTCCGAGTTTGTATAGATTACCGAGATCTTAATACAGTTTGTCCAAAGTACAAATTTCCACTTCCCATTACTGATGTCATGATAGACAATACATACGGTTTTGAACGTATATCTTTCATGGACGGATTCTCAGGATACAATCAGATCAAGATGCATCCAGAAGATGAGAAGCATACATCTTTTCGAACACCCCTTGGAGTTTTCTGCTATACGGTTATGCCGTTTGGTCTTAAAAACGCCGGTGCCACATATCAACGGGCTATGAGCAATATCTTTCAAGAACATCTACGAAAAACAGTTGAATGCTACGTAGATGACATTGCTGTTAAAAGTCGGTCAAAGAATGATCACATTCAAGACTTGAAGACAGTTTTTGAATTAATGCGTCAACATCAATTGAAAATGAACCCTACTAAATCTTTCTTAGGGGTATCCAGTGGCAAGTTTTTAGGATTTGTCATTACCTCTCAGGGTATCCATGTTGATCCTGATAAGGTTAAAGCAATTCTTGAAATGCGCCTCCTCGTAATCTGAAAGAACTCCGTGGCTTCCAGGGCCGTATTGCTTATATTAGAAGATTTATATCTAATCTTTCCGGGAGATGTCAACCTTTCTCCCGTCTATTAAAGAAAGGAGTATCTTTTGTCTGGGATGAAGCATGTCAAAATGCCTTCAATGACATTAAACAATATCTTACAAACCCACATGTTCTGGTACCTCCGGTGATAGGAAGACCATTTTTGCTGTACGTTCGAGCCTTGGATCATTCACTTGGCTCTCTTCTGGCACAAAAAAGCGATATGGGTCATGAACAAGCGATATATTATCTGAGCAGAACGATGGTAGGAGCTGAACACAGATATACTCCTGTAGAAAAGGAATGTCTAGCTTTGGTTTTTGCCGTCCAAAAGACAAGGCACTATGTCACTGGACAGACTATCCATGTCATCTCCAGAATAAATCCCATTCGGGTATTGATGAGGAAATCGAGCATTCTTAATTCCAGGTTAGCTACCTGGGCAATGTTGCTTACTCCTTATGACATGGTCTATGTGCCTTAAAAATCAGTAAAGGGCCAAGCATTAGCTGATTTCTTAGCTGCTCACCCTGTACCTAAAACTTCGAAGTTATATGAAGACATTCCAGACGAAGTAGTGGATTGCAACATGGCTTTGAAAAATAATATATGGCAATTATATTTTGATGGAGCATCACGAGTGGGACCTAAAGGCAATATTGTCTCTGGGGTAGGAATTGTCTTGGTTTCTCCTGACAAAATGGTTATATACCGTGCCTATTCTCTTAATGAGCCATGCTCTAACAATGTAGCTGAATATAATGCTCTATTGATTGGTCTCCAAGTAGCAAAACAATTGGATATCGGATTCCTAGAAGCTTATGGAGATTCACAATTGATCGTCAATCAAGTTAGAGGGACGTATGAAGTCAGAAATCCTGATCTCATCCCTTATCATCAGGTGGTAGTCGAGTTGGTCCTTTCATTCAAAGGATTCTTCATTGAATTTGTACCACGTTCTCAGAATGTAGAAGCTGACGCTCTTGCCAGCTTAGCTGCAGATTTGGCTATCCCGATCCGAAGGCAAAATACAATTACCTTGTTAGATCGAGATTTGTTCTGTGTGAAGAGTAATCTGCATATCGAACAAAGTTATGTTACAGAGGCAAGTTCCCAGCAGAAAGATTGGAGAACACCATTTATTGATTATGCAGTTCATGGAATTTTGCCTGAAGATCCTAAAGAAGCTGCATCAATTAAAAGACGATCATTTCGATTCTATTACGATCCGTCTTTACATATGCTATATCGGCGTTCATATGATGGACTCTTGCTGCGTTGTCTTTCAGAAAGCGAAGCCAAACAAACACTGCGTGAGGCTCATGATGGTGTCTGTGGTGCCCATCAACCAGGTCCAAAGTTGTAAGATCATATTCGAAGAATGGGGTATTATTGGCCCTCTATGATAGCAGATGCTGTAGACTATGCCAGAAGATGTAAAGCATGCCAGATTCACGCAGACTTTATTCATCAACCTTCTGAATTTCTACATCCTACAGCAGCCTCTTGGCCTTTCGAAGCTTGGGGTATGGACATTATTGGTCCTATTAATCCCCCTTCTGTCAAAGGACATCGGTTTATACTAGCTATAACCGATTACTTTTCAAAGTGGGCAGAAGCAGTTCCACTTGTTGAAGTAAAGACATCTAATGTAGTCAGCTTCATTAAACATCATGTCATTTATCGTTTCGGGATTCCTCGACGAATAATTCATGACAATGGACCACAATTTGCCAGCCAGGCATTTTATCGGTTCTGTGACAAGAACCGAATTCAAAATCTGGCTTCTACGGCTTATAATTCGGCTGCTAATGGTTTAGCTGAAGCCTTCAACAAAACGATCATCAAACTTCTCAAAAAGTTTGTCTCTTCTAATAAAAGAGATTGGAATGAGAAGCTTGGAGAATGTTTATGGGCATACCGAACAACAGTCCGAACTCCTACTGGTTTTACACCATTTTTACTGGTTTATGGTTGTGAAGCTGTCCTCACATTGGAAATCCAGATTCCTTCTCTCTGAATCGCTATTGCTAATGAGCTAACTACAGAGAATAATGATCGCTTACGCCTCCAAGAACTTGAAGGATTGGACGAGAAGCGTCTTCAAGCACAACAGCATATTGAGCTATATCAAGTCCGTATATCTCGAACTTTCAATCGTAAAGTCAAAGAGAGGGTATTCAAAATTGGCGAACTTGTGTTGGCTGTCCGAAGGCCAATGGTGATGACTCACAAGAGCAAAGGGAAGTTCCAAGCAAAATGGGAAGGCCCGTATGTGATTGAGTCCTTGTTCTCTAATGGTGCTTACCGGTTGTCAAAACCTAATGGAGATCTACTCATGCTGCCGATCAATGGCAAATTTCTCAAGAAATACTATGTATAAAAAGAAAAAAAAGAGACAGGACAAAAATAAAACTTCTTTTATTATTTTTGTTCAAAATAAAAGATTAAGGACGAGGGCCACTCCCTTCCTTATTGAATACATAGTCAGCCAATGCAGAGAAGGCATCGTTTCCTGAACCCATAAAAAATTGGCAGACAGCCATCCTCAATGCTTCTTCTTCAGGAGTTTTCCCGGGCTCTACTAGGAAAGCAAGAATGTCCTGGGGCGACTTGGGCGTAGAAGAACTGTTGCCTACTTCAGTCGGGCTCGTCACTATTGGCTCAGCGGGGCATATCTCAGTGACGTCCTCGATGTCCCTAGAGACTTCATTCTTTTGTTGTGCATCCTCAGAAGACATTCTTAATTGAGGAGTAGAAATGGGAATGAAAAGGTTACAGAGAGTTCTCGTCTATTTATAGAAGAGGATTATTAATGAACTGGTCTCTGAAATTGAAAACAACTTCTCATTTCCGAAAAGACCCATTCGTTTATATTACTAGGTTCATCCATTTAATTATGGAATTGAATCGTTCTTTCTGTCCCCAAAAAACACGCTGATTCATCCTCTGTTTCCAAGAAACACGCTGAAACCTCCACCACCTTGACATTTACGCTCATAACACCCGCCTTCCTAATCCCTAGCTACCAATGTTTGGTTAAGCTGACTCCTCATTTCCAGGGAAAGGGATTCTACACCTTCTATTTTATCGATTGATTAGAAGTTGGGATTTGCTATTTATCATGTTTCCATGACCTCTAAATAAATATTAAACCTACTTCCTTTTTCCTATCTATCACTTCTATTTTGGACCTCTGCATAGATATTAATCTAATTTTCTTTTGAGTTCATATATGCTATTATGTCCATATTACCTCTGATAGTATCATATACTCTAAAACAGAAAATAAGATTTTATTTATCTATCATGCCCATATTACATCCAGATAGATACAAATCATTGATCATAGAAGAATCATCATTTCCCATACCATCATAAAAGTCTATTACATTTCTTAGACTTTTCTTTACAATGGAAATCTATTATATCTTGGATTTTCATTCTATACACCAAACAATAAACCTAATAGAGATCTATTTCCTCTTTGATCTTCTTTGGCGGGTTCGTTGTTGGTGGCAGTTCCTGACTGTCTGAGCCCCAGTGGTAACCGGAACAGCAGGAAACAAACTCTGGTCTTATCTCTCAGACGAGAGGAGAACCCCAGAGTAGGGCAGCCCGAAGGCGTGTTGCTGCCAATACAACTGGTGGATTAGGGGCAGCACCTTAAAGGAGATAGGAACGTATCCAGCATTGGGATACGATTCCTAGTTCTGCCGTAAAAGGAACTCTACTACCCGATCCCTCGGGGTAGAGTTGACTCCACCGTCCAACTCTCCGTGTATAAAAGCTCTTCCTACCAACGGAGGAAGACCCTTCTATCCCACGAAGAGTTCTGAGTTGTTTGATTTGCGCATCAAAAGCGCATGAGCGCCCTGATGTTGATGTCAGAAGAACGCTCTCCACAGCGTCGAAGTCACCAATACCAGTTCTGAAAAAGCTCTTCAGCCAGGCTTCTGCAGAAAACAAAGAAGAAGAAGTGTCATCAAATGCGTATTGAACGCTAACTAAAGACAGATGGCAAGGCTTTTACGCCAGTGTTTCAGCAAGGCTTTTTTTTACGCCAGTGCTTCATAAAGGCTTTTACGCCAGTGTTTCAGCAAGGCTTTTTACGCCAGTGCTTCATAAAGGCTTTCACGCCATTTGCTTCAGCAAGGCTCTTACGCTGGCGCTTCACAAAGGCTTTTACGCCAGTGATATAACAAGGCTTTTACGCTGGTACTTCACGAAGGCTTTTACGTCAGTGAAATGACAAGGCTTTTTACGCCAGTGCTTCAGCACGGCTTTTACGCCAGTGCTTCAAACAAGGCTTTTACGCCAGTACTTCAGCAAGGCCTTGCGCTCGTAAAATAGCCGTTTTCAAAAACAAGAAATTCGAAGACAGATATTTACTTACGGTCGAACTTGCCATTTGAGTCGAAAGGTTTGGCTCTAATGATGGTTGAATCTACGTCTAATGATCGGCCATGCAAAGGAACAACGTTGAAAAGCTCCGCCATCTCTTATTTGAAGAACAACATCGCAGAAAGCTATCTTCAGGAGGATGAGTGCGAGAATACATGAAACATTCTCGGCTATTTATAAAGACTGAAGAAGTTATTAAGATGAGTCTATTTCGGGAGAAGATCTTATTTAAAGGATCTTGTAACCATAAGATAGACACCACGTGTTGGTTTATTTCTTGGGAATCAACAATCACGGAAGCAGTCAACAGAAGTGCATAAACAAATGCGCGTTCATAGATGGGGTTAAAACATCAAATATTTTATTTATAAAGGATGGAAGCGGATCCCTACATATAAAAGTCGCAGTACACAGAATATTATTATTCTTTGGTTTGACAAAGGGATGCACCCAACTCACGCATACTGCGAATCCCAGAGCGACGCATCAGACAAAGGAATGCTTCTGCGTCACCCGGTCCCTCGTATGCAGTTGAAGGACCACCATCAATACGACTGAAGACTGCTGGGGTCAGCCCAAAGCACTTTAGAAGATTTTGCGCTCGCTCGTTCTCTATCTCGAGGTTAAGCCTGGCGACCGAGGCACCCTCCACAATTGGCTCTTTCTTTGGCGCCATATCAACTATAAGGATAAATATTAAGAGTAAAGAGTTTGTCCTTATTTATACAAATTAAAATGACTCTTCACATTCCTCATTGGAAACCGCTCACTCGGGAAGATGAAGATACATTTGAAAGTTACGAAGAAGAAAATTTATTGTGACGGTTAAAGTGTTGACCAATATTATTTTTCTCTCTTGAACATTACGCTGACTGTTGGATATCCTCGCCCATACGCGGATGATTGTTGCGTATCCCGAATTTTGCGCTCAGCAAATCTCAACTTTTACGCTTCTGTTCAAAGTGTTTCAAATTTTGGAGACATTTGAAAACTTTGAAGGGGGTCTTGTAGGAGCGTAAAAAGTGCTTCAAAGAAAGAGCCATCTCATTCATAAGTGGCCTGCTTTACGCCTAACAGAGCGGGTAATTTCTTTACGCCCAAGACAAGGCTAATTGTATCACGCCTAAGCAGATTGACCTTTTTACGCTTGGGTATACACCGGTGATTTTACGCCAAGGACTGAGCAGCCTCTTTCACGCTGGACAAAAGCTATCAAATCTCGCATTTAATGCAGACTTTGACATAAAGATATCAATGATGGCATTTACCACATGATTCAATAGAATTTGTCTCATACAAAGACCATTGTTGTCGTTTATAGAGATCGAGCTACTTTACGCTCACTGAATGGTTTCTTTTACGCACGGGGTTTTACATGAGTCCTTACGCTCATAAGAAACAATGTGTACGTGAAGTCTATTTGAGCCATTTTACGCTCAAGGTTATTCGATAACCACTTTACGCTGGAAACCTATGACAGAGCTAGTTTACGCTCATCTTTTTACGCCCGATTCGTTCTGGCCAGTTTGGAACGTGGTGTGCCTACGTGGTCTTCATGCCACCTATTTCGAAGAATGTGTGTACATGTATCCTATTCTTACTGAAACGATGGGACACGTGTCAGCATATACAGAGGATGATTCTGATCGTGGAGGGCAGTTGTTAGCATAAAGACAGATGTTGATGCTCTTTTACGCAGGAAAGCCTCAGTCTATAAATAGACTCATTTTTCTCATACACACAGACAGACAGGGAGAGACAGGAGAGAATACAGAGATTAGAGCTTCGAGATCTTGATTCTCTAGAGCATCCTTCTTCAACTTTTCTTCCAGAACAAAGTGAAGCAAAGCAGGAAAGCATTCGGCCTCGCCATCAGTGCCCAAGTGCGTCGATACCTTTCTGGTGCATTAGTTCTTCCAAGTTGTTCTACTTCAAGCAGTGATCTTCATCATCATCATATGGTCCAAGGAACAAAGTGATCGTTTACGAATCAGACTTCCATAGCAATACTTTTCCAGAATCAAATTTGTACTTCTCGTACTTTTCTTCTTGTTTTTGTTTTCAAAAGCCAATTCCTCCAAGGCATTTTGTTAATCGAAACACCCATCTTTTGGATGATGTGCTTTGCCGTATCCGTGTACCGATAGACTTGTACTCTGCCGGTATCAGGTTCTGGCTCGAGTGGCGGAAGGTCTTGATGACGCTCGACTTTGCCCAAAATGATGGATCCTTCGTCTCGGCTTCATGGAGGGGCTATGAAACAGACTCCTTGAGACGGGACTACTCGATTTACATGATGGACGGTCGTTATTTGTGTTTGCAACGACCGTAGAGCGTTATCTAATATATACATGGCATTCCAGTGTGTAAGCTCCTATTTTTCAAATTTTATTTTAATTAGTGTTAATTAATTATTAATATCATTTTTAGCTTTAAAATATTTATTATGATTTTTAGGAATTTTTCTAGAATTTTTAAATGAATTTTTAATGAGTTTTAAATACAAAAATATCACTTTGTAATTTTCTAAAATATTTTAATACCATTCTGTAATTTTTAGAATTGTTTTTATATCACTATGCAATTATTTTAATTGTTTTAATAGCTTTTTGCAATATCCTAATTGTCTGTGCAAATTAAGTTTTGTACATAATCGTAGCGGGGGGTTACTTGCAAATTTAATATTTGCAATGGCTAAGGCGGTGGGCTTTTATGCAAATCCTAATTTTCTGGGGGGCTTCCTGCAAATCCCTAACCCTAACTGCCCCCGACGACCGTGCGCTGTCGTCGTCTCCGACGACGATCACCGAAACCCTAACCCTAATCCTAATTCGACCCCTAATTCGACCGACCTACTGTCCTATATAACTACCCCGACCCCCAAAACCCTAACTCTACTTCGTTTCACCCCCATGACCACCATCTCCTCCACTTCCAGTCACCGAAACCCTAACTCCGGCGTAACCCCACCAGCAGCTCCACAGCCACCTACATCGACCACAACCGCCACCGTTCGACTCGTCCTGTCACGCCGACCCCAGCGCCACCCGACCGCCCTGACCACGACGCCTCCTCCGCCCAGGCGCCACCCCGACAGCAGCCCATCTCCGGACATCCATAGCACTTTTATCGCAGCTTGTTTTGCTTTGCTTTGCTAGAGGTAAGTACTTTCTACGAACTTTACATATTGTCACATAAATGAACTGCAAACCCCACCATGTTAAATGCTGATCCTTGGGGTAGCAAGTTAGATCTCTACATATTGTACTTTCAGTTACTACCATGCTTAGAACAGTCTTGATGTATCTTTCACATGATTAGAATATGGGTTATGGGGAAACTGTTAGTAGCGTACGTGCTCATGCCCCCTTACTCGTACGTACGTACCGAGCAAGGTTGACATTTTATGTATACCTTATCGTAGGCGCACCAGCTGTATTTGTACGTATGTACATCTATCGCTTGTTTCATTTGTACGTATGTACATTTCATTTATATTGTGCCTCAGTACATTGTACATCTATTGACCGATCATGTACCTGCTACAGTTTTAAACATTACATATACATCTATCTCTATGACATATGTGTCCTTGCCATGATAGACTGTGTGATGCCATGCTTTCCAGTTATTCCTCTCGTGTTCATTTTTATGTTTCATATGCTAGTTTGTTAGATTAAGTACTTGCTCCCGTCCTGACAGGATAACGTTGTAGGTGTCCTTACTGAGGAGGAGTTACTCTGCGACACCTATTATGGAGTTACTGCCGAGGACCCGGCTCTGCTTTTCGAGGATGTTCCTGCGGGGAACCTCGCCTAGTTGTCTTTTGTTTACTTAGACTTTTGAGAGTAGACATATATTAGACTATATCTTTTTGTAACTGGACATGTATCCAGTTTTACTTTGCAGTTCACTTGTACTTGGACATTTTACTATATACGATGACTTTTGTGTTTGGAGCATTTATGATTCTTCTTCACTTATATAGAACTGTTAGCACATTTAGTCTTATCCTGTTGTCTTTAGAACAGCTTACTATGTTTTATCTCAACGTAGGCTGGGCATGCCTCGGCCTGGCCCAACAATTTGGGTAGCGGGTCGTGACACAGTACGGAAGACAAGAATAATTAAAAGACACTCTATTATTGATAAAATACGAGATCTTATCCCGTGGGATTATATTGTCTAAGGAGGGTGCATCTACATCAGCAGAGATATATTCGCCAAGCTCCTCATCTGTAAGCACTGGGGTCGGATCAGGAGAATCCACCGCAGCTTTGACTTTGGGGTCTGAGAGGGTTATGTGAGCCCTCTCTGGCATCTTGGATGACTGCGGGGGCTTGTCCTTAAGACGCACCTTCAGAGGTGCCTCAACTGCGCCTCCTGTGAGTGGTGCCTTCCCCTGTAATTTTGCCATCAGGGGAGCTGATGTTTGAGACGGCTTTCCCTTGAGGCGTATCTTCAGGGGAGCCTCAGGAGTCGGTGCTTTCCCTGATAGTTTGATGCTCATTGGAGGCACCTTCTGGGGTGGTTTGCCCTTCAGTCGGATCTTCAAAGGGGCGTCTGGAGTCATCTCAGGCTCTGTGTCCGGCTCAGTTGCCGTCTCTGCCTCATCATCAGCATCGTTGGCTTCCTCCTCATCAAGTGGCTTGTACAAGTCGGAATCGGTGAAGTAGGCTTCAATCCCTTTGAAAGGATCGATGTCTGCGAACTTCGTCCGGGTGACGCCGTTGGTGGATACATATTTCATGCATTGGTGGAGCGTGGAAGGCACCACCATGTACTCATGTAGCCATGGTCGGCCGAGCAGGATGTTGTAGTTGACCTCGGCATCCACCACATAACAAGTCACCTCAGTTTTGAGGTTACCGATGTGACACTTCAGTCGGATCTTGCCCAGTGGCTCGCTTTTGCTAGCGTTGAAGCCATTGATGGTTGTGTTGGAGGGCGCCAGCCGGTACATTGGGATCCCCAGTTTTGATAGCAGCGCCTTCGGGATGATGCTGAAGGAAGACCCCGGATCGATCTGAATCCGGCTCACCTTGACTGAACCGATGTACCCTGTGTAATACAGCGGTCGGTTATGTCGGTGGTGCTTAAGCAGCATGTCTTGTTGGGTAAAAGTTATGTTTGGGATAACTTCATCCGCACAATGACAGTGCGCACAAGTAGTTGGGAGGTCTTCAGGCTGCTTGACCTGACTGAGAAAGGATTCAGCGTCCTTCAGAGCTTCGCAGAGAGCTTCTCGGGAGTCTTTGGAAAGACGCAGGAGCTCGAACAAAGACAGGCGTGCAGGAGTACTGGCCAGCTGTGCCAGTATGTCAAAGTTGTGGGGCTTGGCTAGCCCCGAAGCATTCTCCTTCCGTAGAGGTTTGTCGAAACGAGCCTCTACCTGCTTCTGCTTATTGGCTGCTGAGGGTTTAGACGGGCCCTCCTCAGGAATGGTGCCAGGAGGCACCACCTCGGCGGCAGCTTCGTCGGGCTGGGCGTTCTGTTGTGCACGCGTCTGCACTGGAAGTGCCTCTTCCGTTGAAGAAGAGACCGTGCGACAAGACTTGATCTTCCTGCCTTTTGATTTGGAGGTAGAGCGTACCTCCGGTTGAGTCACCTCGGAGACGAGGTCGGGGTGAACCCAGAGGACCTCTCCTCGAGATGTGGTGAGTGGGATGAGTCCACTCGCATTGTCACGGGTAGGTGGCAAGTTCACCACCTCCATTGTCGCCTTAGGGATGGGGACGACACCATCTTGTGTGGTAGTCGGCGGCAAGGTGCCGAACTGAAGTGACACCACATTGGCTGATACCGTCTTCTCTTCATAGTCGACGGAGATTACATCCGTATTGATCATGCGCTGGATGTAATTCTTGAGGACGTAGCAGTCCTTGGTCGGGTGTCCGACAAACCGATGGTAGTGACAGTACCTCGGGTCGTCCACTTTCCCGACTTCATCGGGCCGCTTTGGGTCCGGGAGCTTGATCTTGTCACCCTGCTTCAGTATTTCAAAGAGTTGCAGGGTGTCTTCGTCATTGAATAAATACACCTCCTTGGGTCTCGGTGCCAGTGGAGGCTTCTGAGTAGGCGCAGATGCGCCTTTCGAGGCATTAACAGTCAATGCTTGTTTCCCCTTTGCTTCTCGTCCGGAGTTGTTGGCTGCAGACCTTTTTTCCTTATCATCAAAGGCGGAGAAGCTGACACCCAGAAGACGTGCATTGGCCGCCTTCTTTTCTGCGGCTTCAGCTTCGATGATCAGGAAGCTCCAGTCGGGAGGGGGAGTAGAGCTGAGCCAGAGCTTCACTGCAGGCAGCATGTTCATGCTGCAAGAGGAGAGAAGCGCATGTTCTGGCATGCCTGGAGTTAGCCTGAAGTAGGCCTGTCGAAAGCGTTCGATGAACACCCGAACCGTTTCTTTCTCCTTCTGGCGTATCTCTATGAGAGATGCCATCGTCATGTCCTTCCCGCCGTCGTAGAAGCGATCGAGGAAGAGGCGCGTCAAGTCGTCGAAGGACGATATAGAATTGTCGGGGAGGCTGCAGTACCAGTCATACGCCACCCCTTTTAGGGCCCCAACAAAGATGCTGGTGAGGAGCGCGTCCTCCTTTGGAAGATGCCCCGTCTGTGACTGAAAATATGTCAGGTACCGACGCGAAGAGTCCTTCCCGTCGTACGGCGTGAGTGTTTGTGGTTTATACTTTGGGGGATAAACCACCTTGTTCCACTCGAGGGGATAAGGCTGGGGAATGCCCATCTTCTGGCGCTCCTCTTGCCTGTTTTTGGACTCGAAGCGCTCCCGCAAGTCCTTGATCATTTCGACCACATCCTCCGTAGAGCTAGGAGTCGGGGACGGTGGTACTATCTGGAGTGGAGCGTTTGAGGGCTCCGACGTCCAGGGTGCTTTTGTGTCTGAGGGTGCCCGTTGAAGGGGTACACTCGACTCCCCATTGGCTCCTGGGTCGGGACCGGTTGAAGGTGTTTTGGTCAAGGCCGACCGTATATCAAACACTGCTTGAGTTAGTGCTTGCATAGAGGCAGAGAGGGTTTTGAGTCCTCCCTCTAATGATTCTATGCGCTGGACAATGTCCTGCGGCGGCACATCAGACTCGGAATCACCCCCAATCAAGTATACTGTCATGACATGGCCGGGAGTGGAAGGATTGGTTGAGGCTTCGCTCTCGGCCTCACTTTCATGTGGGGGAGTCACCTCTCCTGGTGTTCCACCTTGGCCACCCTAGCCACATTCTGGAGGTCATTCTCGACGGGCGCATCTGCAAGGGCCTGATTGCCCTCAGCTCCGTCTTGAAGGGCCTCTTCGTCTCTACCCCCAGTCGTGTCCTGGGGGACATCCTCGTTTTGAGGGGCTTCTGGGAGGCTGACTTCGCCTCGAGGATGAAGATCCGCCGCAGCTGTGCTTTGGACATCTTCGTCTTCGGAAGGAGACTCAACAAGGGTCTGACTACCCCCAGCTTCCTCCAAGAACTTCTTCTTCGACCGAGTGCCTTCGAACACTCCAGAGGTCGAGACAGCTGCCTTGGTTTTCCTCGGCTGGCTTTTGGATGAAGACGAGGAATTGCCAGTCGTCTTCCGGACTGACGAGGAGTTGGAGATCACGTTGTATAAAGCAACCCTTGGCTCCTCTTCTGTTGACACCTTCATCCCGAGGCGATGTCGGAGGGGTATCGATGATTGCAGCCGCTGGAAGACTGACTGTCTTGGTGGTACTGCTGCCTTGCAACAGCAGTTGATGGTGACCACCGCACAAGTATGCCCCGTGAGAGGCGCATCGTGCCTGTTGGTTGACTCCTCTGACCGGCGCTTGTGAGTGATCACGTTACGCAGGTCGTTGGAGGAGAGTGCTACCTTCACACCCCCTTCAGGCGCATGGCAAGGCCAAACGCCGGGGAGGTCAGGTGAGTGCTGTGCCCCCTGATCTAATACCAAGCAGGCATCACGATCAGTAGTGGGGGAACCACAACATTTGAAGTGACTTGAACGGACCTCAAATGCACAACCAGAGGAGGCGCGGGAGTTCAAGACCACTGAATTTGCCTCACTCGACTTGGTTGTGCACAACCAGAGGAGGCGCGGGAGTTCAAGACCTCTGGCCTGCTGCTGGCATAGCACGTTTGTGGCGCATGGCCCGTGCCGTATTGGATTTCTTTGTACTAGCCCGCTGGGGCGCATAGTACTCAGCATCCAAATTCTCCTCGCCATTACAGCGAGTGAGTCTGTCAAAGACAGAGACTTTTTGTGGCGCATCAGAGGTGATGCGCGGGGCATTGGCTGCGCCCCTGCTCCGTCGACGCATCTTCCTCGCCTGAGAGGGTGATGGCTGGGGAACGTGGTCAGCCGCACGCTTCCCGGAGAGATACACTACATCAGCGGGCGCACCTTGGTTGCTGAGAATGTTAGCAGGAAGGGACGGCTGGATTGGCGCATTCCCTTTAGTGGTGGTGCCCGAGGCGTCGACCTTGCGCACCCAGACATAGCGGATCTTCTTCGGCTTCGGCAGCCGCTTCGAAGGACTCGCACTTTCTTCAGAAATGAACTCCTCGTACGCCTGTTGATTGAGGCACACAACCAGCGTCTTGTGGGAGGAGCCTACCTTCACGTCGTCGGCCTGTGACACGACTTTCTCGGAAGAGGAGAAAGAAGTCCCCAGCAGAGTCGCCAGCTGTTTTGCCATTAAAATTGTTTGATTGAAAACTTTAACATAAACAGAACAGTGTTACAATATAGGACTTAGATGTAGTCCTAGGAGTACACTTTTGTTTAATCTGGGTCCTTAGTGCCAATGGAGCGAGTGGTAATACGTTGACTCCGTTGACGGGCTGACGACGGTTATCGGTTCTCTGAAGGTGTAGATTGCTCTGGGTGCTGGAGCTTGCCGAGAGGAGGAAGATATTGAGTGTCTATATCTGCCTCTCTGGTGATTCTCTGTATGTTTGTCGTAGATTCTGTGCGTGGGTGAGAAGGAAATGATCCCTCTATTTATAGTTTTGCAGGCTAGCTGCTCATGCGCGCATGTAGGATGCGTTGGTGTATGGGGACGCCACATGGGGATTGCTGATAGAGGCGCGTGAGATGCGCCCTAATCGAGGGGTAGAATTCTTCATACTGCTGTTTGTGAGCCGGCAGGTTGCAGGGGAGAAGATCTTTCTGTTGCTGAAATCTTGGATGAGTTGAGTCAAAGGACACGTGTCATCGACCCATGGCTCGGAGATCTCGGATTTGGTGGGGAGAAGTGATCTGGTGAGCTGTGCCTTGGATTGGACGCAGGAGGAGGCTGCGGCTTGTAACCTTTAGAAGTTACAAACCGTTCGGGGCGCATGGCTTTTGAGGCGCATGCAGATTTGGGCGTATGGCTACAGAGGCGCATGCGGGTGGTTGAGTGGCCACGTGGCAGTAGCCGTCGGCATGAAGTCATGATGACACTGACGTTGCAGACGCTTCGTTTTCTGAAAAAGCTGTCAACTGTTCAGACTTTGGGAGGTGTGCTGCCAACTCTGTCAGTTCAGCATTTAATGTTTCTGACATTCGATGGACAACAGAGTGGGCGCGTCGATTGGCGTTCCACTCGGTATGGAGATGTGTGGGGGCGCATCCTCTGTGATGCGCCTGGTACTGAAGGGCGCGTCTATGTGATGCGCCTGATGCCGAAGGGCGCGTCCGTGTGATGCGCTGTCTGACTGGCGCATCCGACATATCTTTTAATGATGCGGCTGTTTCGCTCCTCGAGTGCTTTTAATAGCCGTTTGGCTGAATTTGAGGCGTCCGGTTCATCCATTTAATGCAAATTTATTGCTCGGAATTCGGAGAGCCATCCACTTGGCGCGTGGGTTTGATCTGCCGGGCCTATAAATAGTGGCATGGAGAGAAGGTTTGCTTCTCGTTCCCTCACGTACTTCCGACATGAACTTGGGTATTCGGGTGCATTCTGTTGACGAAGTGTTCCCGCGGGTGAAGATGAGACGCCATGTCGTCGTTGATGCACTTGAAGGTGACTGTTACATCCAAAAGACGGAGTCGAGGGCTTCCGAAGCAGGCAGAAGGTGCCTGTTGCATCCAAAGATAGGGATGCTCGGGCCTCGTCTCCGTTGTTCCGGAAGAGCCGTAGATCGGAATGGCGGTGCTAGGCTCTTTCTTCCTTCAAAGTGGGTGTCGCCCACTCTGGTTGTGTTGAAAGCTGCTCCTTTAGCCGTATTTTGATTACGGTCTTCCTTGGTCTTTGGAGGCTCTTTCGAAGCCTCCCCTGGCCACAGATTTGTGGTGCTCTTCACTTCCTCGGTTCCAGCCAGAGGGTTAAATGCTTCATTAATCGAAGCATTTATCAGGTGAGCCTGGCTGGAAGAGCGGCACATAACTGGGCTGCTGAAGGGATGCACATAACTGGGGATGCACATAACTGAGCTGCTGAAGAGATGGTGGGATGCGCCTGGTTGGAGGCGCATGGAATCTGCTGCGCCTAACTGGCGGCGCATGGTGACTGCTGCGCCTATCTGGAGGCGCATGGTGGCCGCTGGCTGTAGACTTAGGATCTTTCCTTTGTAGAAATTCTCTTTTGTACAACCTTTTCTAGACATGTAATAGACTTTTGTATATAAATAAAAAGTCCTTTTTCAAATGTCTATACTTATTGACTTTGCAGTGTTCTGTCCGAGTTCTGGCGCATATAGTGTCTGGCGCATGGGCTTTCTTGGTTGTGAAATTCCATGCTTCTACATTCGTGAGCCGATCAACTATAACCCAAATAGCATCTCTACCGGCCGGGGACCTAGGTAATCCAGTCACAAAATTCATAGTTATATGCTCCCACTTCCATTCTGGAATTGGCAAGGGCTAAAGAAGTCCAACTGGCCTCTGATGTTCAGCCTTGACTTGTTGGCAAACCAAACACCGGGAGACAAATCGAGCTATCTCCCTCTTCATGCCATTCCACCAAAAGTGCTGACGGATATCTCGGTACATCTTCGTGCCACCGGGATGAATCGAACACTGAGAACTGTGAGCTTCGGTCATGACTTCCTGTCTGATATCTCCACTGGGTACACAAAGACGCTTACCATGTCGAAGTGTATCGTCTTCATGAATGCATAATTCTGGCCTTCGTCCTGCTACACATTCTGTCCTAAGTCGCTGAAGCTTAGAATCTGATGACTGAGCTATCTTGATTCTCTCAACTGTACTGGACTGAACTTGTATGCTGGCCATCAATACCACACTGGTAGGAAGGACAACTTCTATAGCCATCTTCTGAAGATCTGCTAACAATTCTGGTTGCGCTGTCAGAAAATAGACTCCGGCTCTCCTGCTCAATGCATCTGCAACAACATTGGCTTTCCCAGGATGATACTGTAGGTTGACATCATAATCCACAAGCAGCTCTAGCCATCTTCTATGACGCATGTTAAGATCCTTCTGAGTGAACACATACTTCAGGCTCTTGTGGTCGGTGAAAATCTCCACCCTATCTCCATACAAGTAGTGTCTCCAAAGCTTGAGTGCAAACACTACTGCTGCCAGTTCCAAGTCATGGGTCGGGAAATTTCTCTCATGGTCACAAAGTTGTCGTGACGCATAAGCTATTACCTTCCCATGCTGCATCAAAATATATCCTAAACCTCTGCCTGAAGCATCACAGTACACTGAAAATCCTCCGGTCCCATCTGGAAGTGTGAGAATGGGTGCCGTCATCAAGCCTCACTTCAACTTCTCAAAAGAATCCTGACATTTTGCTGTCCAAGCAAACTGCACATCCTTGCGGGTTAACTGCGTCAGTGGTGCTGAAATCCGAGCAAAGTCCGAAACAAATTGCCGATAGTAGCCGGCCAATCTAAGAAAACTACAAACTTCTGCAACTGTGCAAGGCACTGGCCACGTCTCAATAGCCACTACCTTCTGGAGATCCACTTCTACTCCTCCTCTGGTGATGATATGACCCAAATATGAATTACGATCAAGCCAGAACTCGTATTAACTGAACTTGGCATACAACTGGTGCTCTCGGAGAATCTGGAGGACAACTCTGAGATGCTGCTCATGCTCCGCTTCACTCTTGCTATAGACCAGGATGTCGTCTATGAATACAATCACGAACTGATCCAAATAAGGCATAAAAATGCGATTCATGAGGTCCATAAATACAGCCGGCGCATTGGTTGCTCCAAATGGCATAACAAGAAACTTCCAATGCCCATATCTAGATCTGAATGCCATCTTCGGGATGTCCTGCTCTCTGACTCTGATCTAGTGGTACCCTGACCGTAAATCTATCTTCGAGAATACTGCTGCTCCTCTGAGTTGATCAAACAAGTCATCTATCCTTGGGAGAGGATATCTGTTCTTGATTTTCACTGATTTCAAAGTAGGATAGTCAACACATAATCTGGACGTACCATCCTTCTTTTTCACAAGAAGCATCGAGGCTTCCCAAGGCGATCCACTAGCACGAATGAATCCCTTGGTCCTGAGTTCTTCAATCATTTTGTACAATATCTCCAATTCTGACGGCGTGTCACAACCCACACCCACTGTGAGGGTACGAGTACGTAACAGCGCCCAGCCTACGCCGTAGTGTCGGCGGTAGAACGCTGTCCTAAGTCTCTAGCTAACCATCAACTCATGCAGTATATAATATACTCATCATGATCAACTCCGAACGGAGGACAAGTATAAGATATGGTGTAACTCAATCACAGTCTAAGTACGATAAAATAACATCGAAATATAACTAAAAAATTGAAGACAACAATAACTACTGAAATAATAACAACAATCTCAAACAATCTCAAATACATCTCAAGTCTCAATTCTATACAACAAGCTCTACATGAAAACAGATACAAGTCTACTAAATTAAATCCCGATCACTCCTGAGTGTCGGAGCCAAAGGTAGCTAATCCCTCGTCAGGTCCATAATGAGTAGGGCAAGTATCCTCAGGGCAATCATCTGTAAAATTTCAACAGGTCCAGTCAGGACAGGAACAAGCACAATCTCATCTAGAAAACCCAAGTAAATGACAAAGAACTATAAAGCAGTTATAGACAGTTGTATTGATGAACATGGCAGCTTATATTCAGGTGATGGTAAAGAAAGACAGATAAAGTGCAAGGAAAGTAAGTAACTAAACAAGAGAAGAATCATAGCAATAAGGACTGTAAAAATAGAACTAGCTGAACCAGGGTAATATGATATAAGTCCAGACAGTAATGTATACGAGTGTAACTCCAATGTAAGTCCAGTACAAGACGAATCTAATACAAGATGAATCCAGTAAGGGACGATCCCAGTCATAGTGATCAATGATTCCAGGGTGAGTCCAGCCTATACTCTAGCAGTGTGTTTTAAAATACCGAGATCGACATGTAAACGGCTATAGGTAATCCGACACATCACACACCTGGTCGGGTGTGAGATGGCTATCATTCCAGTTTGATTCAAGCATGGGGTGATTCCAGAATTGGGGTATGTCTACATGTCTTACTCTAGTATTTTCCCTCCCAGCAAGTGAATCCAGAATTCTGACACAATGATTCAAGATGAGTCCAGCCAGATATGATGATACCAGTAAATGATTCCAGAATGATTCCAGTAATAGAGGCCAGACAATAAATATGTGTCGTATACATGAATATAGAATATCCATACGTGTTGTAACAGAGAATTGCATACAACTAATTAGAACTGAAGTACAGTAATTGACAAGTAAATGAGAGAACTATCAGAGAATGTACTCGCCTGCTACTCTGAAAAGAGTAGTGTAATATCAGATGTCTGCACCGGAGTCACAATGTCCCTAACAGAGTAATATGGATTATAATATGTTTAAGATAAGGTAAATGAATGATACAATGCAAACTACATGATTTCTAGGTCCAAATAGGTCAAAGTCAACTCTAAGTCAACTCTGATCAACCTTTAGTCAACTAAGAGCCTAAGACAACTATCTAGGGTTTAGTCAATATATTCAACAAGTCACTTAGGCTGTTGGGTCAACATCTAGGTCAATCTTATAGGGCTAACTCATAATAACCCATAGGCTAATATATCTAGGATACCTTAGGATGCCATATAGGCTAATATGTCTATATACATATACTATATATACTATCAACCTATAGTCCTAGGCATATATCCCTCTTATGTAACACATGATGTATCATAAAGAAATCAAGCTTAACTATATATCACATCTATATATAACATATATACAATATGAGAACTCTCAACAACAACTCACATTATTCCTCACTCTTTCAACCCATGTGGCCAATGGCCCATGCCCTCTCCTGGACACACATCTTAAACTCCATTTGATACTCTAAGCTAATCAAGCACACCCTCAATTCCAACATTCACTCCATATTCCTACTTCCCTCCATGACTCACACCCTTGGTACTAGGCCACCTTCACATGCCTAACCCAACTTTAACATCCTACTGTTTCACTATCCAAGTACTTGACTCATACATCCCACTCTCTAAAAATCTTATAAACTGAATACCAAATATTTCTCTTTCCTAATTGAACCCTCACCCACTAGCACACATGTGGACATAGACAATGCCAAACCATACTGTCCTCACAACTATCTACCTATATGTCTACCTTAACTGAAATTTCAGGGGTATATGTATCAATTACAATGATGCATTCGAATCCAAGACTGAACTCAACCCACACACTCTACCAAGTGTGGCACCAAGCCCACCTAGCTATGCAAGGCTAGGCCACACTTTGGCCTGGTAGCCCCTGCTCTGCTACCTGCTGCAGCTGCAATGCAAGGCCAAGGCAGCTGCTGCAAATGAAAAGTCAAGCAAGCCAAGGCAGCTGCAATGCAATGCTGCTACTGCCGCTAACTGCAAACGAAAGCCAAGCCTAAGCCAAGGCATGGCAATAAGGTTCCTGCCAACCTCTAATAAAATCCTAACATGAAACTAACTCCCATATCCTAATCCCCCAGTACACACACCAATACACACATATCTCACTTCTAGTAATACACTAACACATATATGACACAAATTATTGATTTAGTCACTAACTCACATTCAAATCTAAACACCGGCCTCACTCCACAAACTCAGATTACATTGATATAGCTATAACCTCAACACACTAAAACAAATCAAGACACCACAATCTACTAACAGTGAATAACAACAACAACAAAAACCCAACCCAATAGCCCCTACTCCTATAGTGTCAATGGCTGATATCAAATACAAGGGACTCAGTGATGGTACATGGTAAGGGTGGTCGAGTGTCATGGCAAGTGGGAGTATTGTGTTGAACATGGTGTCAAGTGACAGTATGTGAGCTGTTAAGGTGTTATGCGTGTACCTGTGTGTCTGTACAGATATTTGAAAACAAGTGTGTGACAGGAACACCATGTTCTCAGTTCAGAAATTACCCAACATTTAACATAGCAGTCCATCCAATTGGAAGATCCTATTCTCAACACAATTTCCTAACTAGCATGTGTGTGTATGTAGGAATTAATTTCAGTGTTGTGTGATACATGTTGTGGGGTGTCAAGGTGTTAATTGTGAGCAATGTGTGTGAACAATCGAGAAATAATGAATGTATGAGGATATACAAGAACATTAAAAAATTCTCAGGAAACTGGGATTAAAATGATAGTTTAACATACAAAAATCAAATCAAAAATCCATTTCTCAAAGACAAAATTTAAACTATCATTAACAGTGAACTTTACATGTGTAAGTGAATCAAATATGGCAATTAAAGATCAATAAAATTAGTTCAGAGCACATTAAGTCCAGAATTGAAAAACTGGAATTGCACGTATCAGTGAACACTAAGAAAATGAATTTCGAAAGCCAAATCAAGATAATAATCCAAAATATTGGTTGGTAAGTGAAGTGTCATACTTGTGCGTTTCAACCATGGTGTTCGTGTCCGTACAAGTGGACACGAACGTGTCCAAACACGATTTTTTAGTGTATTGAAAAAGACAGCACAGCAGCCTCGTACGTGCGTGTGGGTCACCCTAGGACACGACACAGGGCGACCCGTGTCTCGTGCTCATGCACGTGGGTTCGCCCAGAGTAGGGCTAGGTGTCTAGGGGTCTGTATCGTGTCTAATGTATGTCGTGTCGTGTCAATCAGCGCGTATCAGAGCGCAAAAATGGGTTCGCACGTGTCAGTATAAACCCAGTGCCGCGACGATTTCTCTGTGCACACTGAACGAGGACCCACAAAATTTTGTGGGAGTCCTGTCAGTCACTAGGGCCATGTACACACCAATTTTGGTGTCACGAAGTGTCGTGTCCAATAAGAAATCGGACACGGGCAGCAGGGCACCCGACCGAGCCCCCGTGCTGCGTGTCCAGCACAAATTACGACACGAAATCGACACCAAACACGACTCAGTCTCCACAAAAGTTAATATACAAATTTAGATCTAACAATTCTTATAATTAGTTTAACAAAATATAAAATTTTATTCCTAAGTGGCATTTAATCAAAGACCTACACATTGACATTGGCACGTGTCCGATACGGACACCAAACGGACACGAAATTCACCCAATTACTAGGGACAGCTAGGAGACTCCAAGATCTAGCCCTAAATGGAAAGAAAATGAAATATTAATGCAATTTAAAGGATTTTACCTATATGTGCAAAAAGCTTGAAAAAGCTTCAAATGGGGGATTCTTCCTTGCTAGCCAAAGCTCCCAAATTGTCCCAAGGCTGGGATTCAACTCCACAATCAAAAAATAGGAGGGTATTAGACTCTAATGCAAGAAACTAGAGTGGAAAATGATTTTAAATGGAGAACCTATGGAATGTGGAAGAATGGACAAACCTTTTTTTTTTCTATGTGCTCTTTCAATACAAAAGGGGAAAGAACTAAATAGAAAATTATTTATAGGGAAGGGGAGCCCTAGTGGCTGGTCATAAAGTGGAAAATTAGGGTTAGGGTTTAGTCTAATGGCTATGGGCCAAGTTGCACTAGCTAACTAGCTCAAGTCCTTAGCCTATAGTCTAATGCAAAAATCCTCCTACTCTCTTCATGAAACTTAGCCAACTTAAGTCAACCAAGACCAACTTGAGTTAGATTAGGGTCCATACCATGTTAACTAAGTCACCAAGGTCAAGGTCAAAATCTAGGACTGTCTCTTAAGTCACAGCTAGTCAAAAGTCAAAATCAACAATCACCAGTGCAATAAATCATGAAATAATTCAAAGAGGCCAAATGACCAAAATACCCTCATTCCAGAAATTGGGTGTTACACGGCGCCATCCTGTAGACTCTCTCTGACACAGGTGCGGTCCCGGGGATCAAGTCTATGGTGAACTCGATCTCTCGCTCTGGCGGCATTCCTGGAAGCTCTTCTGGAAAAATATCTGGAAACTCCTCGACGATCCGGGGTAACTGTACTGCAGCTACTGCCATCCGCAATACGGGAGGAGAAGGTTCAACTTTGCCTCGAGAAAAAAAACTCTGGTTCGCCTGGTATGCTAAAAACAATCCTGCTAATATGGCAATCTATCCTGGCATACTGGTCCCTCAACCAATCCATCCCTAAGACCACATCATATTCGGCCATCGGAAATTCTATCAACCTAACGGGAAACTCTCTACCGCTAACTACGACCCGACACAAGAAAAACACTCTATCTACTCCCACAAGACCGTTACCAGTAAGTATATTGAGCCTTACTGATAATGACTCGGGCTCCAGTCCTATCCGTGTCGCGAATCGTACAGACATAAATGAATACGAGGCACCAGAATCAAATAATACTGATGCTGGAAAGGTGTTGACGAGAATAGTACCTGCCACTACCTCACCGGGTGCTATTCCTTCCTCTCCCATGGTCAAGGCCAGCACTTGACCATGCCCTCTGGGTGCAGGTTTCCTCTGCTAAAAATTCCTTTATCTGCTCAGGATCAGGGCTTGGGCTTGGACATACTGTTATGGTCTCTGCTGCTGGAATGCCTGGGCTTGCGTCGACAATGGACTCGGGAACGGATACTGCAGCTGCTGCTGCTGGACTGGTGCTGGTCCTCTAACTGAAGGACTAGAGAAGGCCGATGAACTCCCCATGTTCGGGCAGTTCCTAACCCTGTGGTCCGAGGTACCATAAACCAAGCACAAACCCTGTGCTCTGCGACACTCTGATACCACATGCCCTGGCTTTCCGCAGTGTGAATATCCCACTGCGGAAGATTGCTTCTGCTTCTGCTGCTGAGGGTGCGTCGGGGTGGAATGCTGAACCGACGTCACTGAGGCCGCCCGCCTCAGAGCTCCAATGGTCAAAGCCCTGGCTACTGAGGCTGGGGCTGACGACTGGTTCATCTGGCTATGGGATCGCTTTCGACCTCCGGACCTATCCACGATCCTCTGGGAGGTATATTCATGCCTCCGGGCTGCCCTCAGAACTGCATCAAAGGTCTGATGCTCAAACTGCTCCATCGCCAACAAAATCTCTAGGTGGAGCCCTTGCTGGAACCGCTGGGCTCTATCGAACTCGGTCGCCACCAAGGTAGGAGCAAACCGACTAAGCCTGGAGAACTCGATCGCATATCCATCGACCGTCCTGTCCATCTGCTTCAAATTGGTGAATCTCGTCTGTAGATCATACCGAGCTACAACATCAAAATACTTGGTCTGGAATCTCTCCCTGAATATTGCCCAGGCAATAGGGGCCACTAATCCAACGGCCTGCCGTCCACCAGCTGCGGGCAAGATCCAATAGCTGTAGGAGCACCACGGCCACCTTCTCGTTCTCTGGAGTCCTGGCTGCTTCTAGAATCACCTATGTGTCCTGAAGCCATGCATCTGCAGCGATCGCATCTTCACTGCCGTCGAAGAAGGGAGGGTTCAAGCGCTTGAAGCTGTTGGCCGTGCTATTACCCTGATGACCTCCTCTGGTCAAAGCATCTGCCACCGCCTGGTACAAGGTATCTCCTCGACGATCCTGGAAGGCTAATAGTGACCTGATGAGACCCACCAAAGTGTCATCATCAGGCTCTGCAGGCTGGACGGGCTGAACTGGTAGCTCTCCTCCAGTAGGCATGACTCTGGAGGCTACTCCTGAATGTTGGACTTGATCCCCGGGTTGCTGCTGGTCCATGGGAGGTGCTCCGCCTTGCTGATTGACAGGTCCAGGAATAATACCGCTGAAGAAGACGACATAGGGAATAATAAGGAAGGACCATGACAGATCAACGATACAAGCATGTGACCAAGTCAAGATTACAGGGATTCAGAAGATACAAGCAGAGATCAAGGGCGAGTGCTGATTGAGACTTCTATTCGGTAAACCCTCACATATCTTGATTTATAAGACCTGTATGGGCCACCACTTAAACCATGTAACGTTCCAGAACCAGAATACTGGAGAGCGGGGGCGTACATAGCCAGCTACGCATATTGAAGTGCAACCCACCTCGCTATACGGTCACGGCTGTCTAGATATATGAGGGTTTAACTACAATCCTGTCACGCCCCGCTCCCGTAGGAGCGATCGACCTCGCTAAGGCGTGATGCCGCACGAGCCTAGATTGCGCTCGTGCAAGGCGGATTCCATAACGGCCGATTTCAGCGGCTGTGACGGGGTCGTCGCACAGAAGTCCCATGCAGAGACATTGAACATGCAACGGAAATTTAGAATAAAACACAAGTTATTCAAAGAAGCTCTTTTATTGATATTGGAACAAGGTTACAATGGGTCGCAAGGCCAAGATTACAATAACTCAAATCCACTCATCTCACATTATAATCACTCAGCTCTCTCTCATCTCTCAAAGTATATTTGCTTGAGCCAGCGGAAGCTTCGGAAGGCGACGTCCATACATTATGTCCCGTATAAGTCTTTACTCCATGCGGCCGCACGCTTCCAATCGCCAAGGAACTCCGTGCCTCGACGCATCCAAGCGAACTCTGCGCCACGAGCTTCTACCTGTGCCTGCACATGAAAACTATGTGGGTGTCAGTACTCAACTGTACTGGTGGAATGAGCTCATCGCCCACCCATACAAACCCAACACGTTTGATTTACTTTTGTGCAACTTAGTCCCCTTTATGATTGTCTTTCTACTCTTACCTTAGGATCAGTTTTAGGACCGACGCCTTGACCTATTCCGTGTCTCTAGACCATCTCGTGCTTGCAACGACAGCGTTAACTCATACCTTGCCTCAAGATCCTTCTCGTGCCAACAACGTTAACCTGTCGAGTCGTGTTTGCCTTACGGCTTAAAATTAGAGACGCAACTACGCGATGAAGCTCCATTTTTCGTGTGACCGTGCTACAAACCCTTGCTGAGGTCATGCCTCGCAATTCAGTGAGACTTAACCATATCGCCGCCTCGCGGCCCTTGCCGCCTAGCGGCCCTTGCTACTTTAACCACCAACTGACCAAATCGAGACTTGTGAACTTAGGGTCACTTGACCGACTTGCCTTGCGACATTTCCGGACTTAAACTTGAAACAACTCAAACCCAACTTTTATAACTCACATGCCAACACATGAGACTCGATTCCACATCTCATGCTGAAGCACGACGCCTATGTTGAAACCCAATCTTAGGCCCAAACTTTGTGTTCTAACTGTACACACCTTCAACTCAACTAAATCCAAAGGCATACACGCGGATAGTCGCTATTTGTCGACATCTATATGAACTTGGTCACTAGCATCACAAGCTATACCTTGACGTATTGTAGTGCCCCGTCGCTACATCGTGCCCTATCTTTGTCCACGGGGTGTGCGAGAAAGGAACACTGTCGCTATCGATTCGATCGGGATCGATAGGTCGGAATCGGCCGAGTCGATCTAACGGGAACGGTTGAATTAAGATCCATTCCACGTTATGGAATGGCTTCTTCGGAACCAAGTCCCATATTCAGCGGGTTGTGCCTCGAGGATTGGCTCTGCGACTGAGTCGGGAGAGACCTCCCGTTGCTCTGGTTTTCATATCGTACTTGATTTGACTTTGGCTTTGGTTTTCGTGAATGCATTTTCGTGAATATTTTCGATGGGTTTTCGTGATGCATTTTCGAGCTTCACATTCATATCGAATATCCTTGAATTATACAGTATTCTAATCAGTTGCTTATGCGATTGCAGGTGATCGCGTAGGCGACGTCAGCGCAGCCAACCGGTCGCTCGCTTGAAGCAAGGCTAAGGCGAATGGCTGACCTCCTTCGTCTCATCCCTCTACTTCAAAACTCAATATATGAAGTAAATGAATGCTTGTCATAATAGTGTAGAATCAAAGAAATCGTGGCACGATTCTTCATGAAACACTTGCTATCAAACTGCCAGTTTTGAAAATGGAAAATGCGCTTTCTTATACAAATCCACTTAGCCTATGCAAACAATGAATAAATCGATTAACGTTTATCGCAATGATACGGCTAAGTAAGCAAATCAACTAAGTCCAAAGGAAAACGGTCATTGGACAACTTGTCGACAAGGTGTAGTTTCCTCGAACGGTTGCCTAGGCCAAGGGACCGATTCGATCCGGGAGGAACGAGTGTATAGCAAGCGCCAGCCCTTTATCGGTGCGAGTTATGCGGGAACTTTCGTACAGGGCTCGCTACCCGACGCGAAAGGGTCACCGTCTGACTCAGCTATAGTCCGAGATGGCTTGACATTACCAGTGGCCTTCACACCCTTTTCACTGCTTAACAAATGCACATGGCACGGGATGATATTGATAGTTGCTCATTGTTATACAAATTCATATGCTTGCCTCAAATATGTTAACTTGTAAATCGAACAGGATGGTTAGAAAGATTATTGAAATAGCTAGCTAACATGTTTACGAAACTTCTTGAATCAAATACAGAGCTTGGATTTAATTAGCCATTCGCCAGTACATGTGTTTCGTGCTGATCCTCGCTCTTTGCAGGTCCCGTGAACCAGGAAGGATGTGCCAGCTAGCTCGGTGGCGTTCGTGACTTTTGAAGCTTCGGCCGTGCGTCGAAGACTTACTCTGCGACTATACTTTTGAAGGCTCTTGACAGTCCAAGGAAAATGACTCAGCGTCCCTCCCATCCAGGTCAATAGAGTACTTGTGTATATTGAGGGATGTGTGCAATGTATGGAACGGCTATCTCATCGGCACTCTTTTGTAATCGAGTCATGTTGTAGCCCGTGCGGCAATGAGTCTTGTATCGGAGTCTGTAAAAGATGTTCATTATCAATAAAGATCAAGTTTCCTTTACTTATTGTGTGTATCAATTTGTCTGCGTACTCTCTTAGATCTCGTGTCTCGGATTACCTTATGACTAGGCCTTGTGCGATCGTAAATTAGGTTCGCACGGCATCACGCCCGGGAGACGACTATCGATTCGACGGAATCGGGGGGTGACATAATGGTATCAGAGCACGGCTTTACGTCCTTGGCCTCCAGTGTCGAGTTCTAGTCTCCAACCGTTGACCTCGTGTCGATGAGAAGAGTTGTTCCATACGCTGAACCCAGGACATTTTCTAAAACTAACGAGAGTTGCCTTTTCTTTTCCCTGCAGTTACGGGAGCTCAGGCGGAAGACGAGACGAGCGCTTCCAATGACTTGAGTGCTTTTAGACCTGAGCATTCCGTCAACCCAACGGGAATAACGCCTACTGTAGCCGGGCCTTCCGGTGACCCGATGCAACGTATGCTGCAGATGCTTGAAATGCAGCAACGTCAAAACGAGCTCCATCGTCAGCAAGCGGAGGCTCATCAGACTCAATTTGAGAATCGGTTCGAGGCTTAATTCAAGCTGCATCAGCAGCAGCTGAATACCCTCCAGCAGATCGTACAGTCTGTCATCGGCAACAACAACAACTCAACGATGACACCTGCCGTGACCCAGCCTGCGGTTCGATCTAACGAAGCTGAACCAGAGGCGCCCGTGCTCTGAACTGCGGTACCGAGAAGTTCTAACTTCGACGTGTCAAAATTCACTAAAAGCTGTTGTACTTCTTTCAACGGTATAGAAGATCCCTCGGTGGCGATCGACTGGCTGGAGGAGCTGGAAGATAAGTTCGAGCTTCTGGGTGTCGAGGACTCAAAGAAAGTTGCGTGTGCTCAACTTCTACTTCGAATGAATGCGCACGATTGGTGGGCTGTGCAGAAGTGGGCAATTCAACGTGAAGACGAGACGACGGCGATCTCATGAGCGACATTCAAAAAGGCGTTCGAGACTGAATATCTTTCTGCAGCCGTGCGACAGGAAAAAGAAGATGAGTTTATGCAGTTAAGGCAAGGCAATATGACTGTACGACAATATGCGGCCAAATTTAACAAACTGGCCAAGTTTGCTGCGGACTTCCTACCTACCACTGCAAGTCGAGCTCGACGATTTGAAGTGGGGCTACGTTCCACTATCCGCGCTCGCGTTTTCGTGGGTGAATACTAAACTGTGGGCGAGGCACTCAACCACGCCATCCGTCTGTAGTCCGAGTATCCTCCTACTACTACCGACGTTGTTCACTTTAATAACAAATGCCATAGTAATGCGGGAGGCAACAACGTACACAAGCGTCAAAATCGCGGCAACGGAGGCGGCAACCAGGCGAAGGATCGAGTAGTTTGCACTTTCTGCCTCGGGCTCCACCGACCGCACATCAGAATGGCCAAGATCGTCGCCCCAACGCTCAGGGCCGCATCTACGCCATGACTCGGGACGAAGCGCGTGCATCTGATACAGTCGTGACAGGTATACTGCAATTCAATAATAAACCTGCTCGTGTATTGTTTGATTCAGGTGCCACACATAGTTTTATATCGGCGGACTTTGCCGCCGAGCACAAATTCTCCCTGACACCGTTAGGCCTCGACCTCACTGTTAACATACCGTCGGGCATGCCACTAACTGCAAATTTAGTCTGCGGAGACGGAATCATCTGTATAGGTGGTCAAAAGATCAGTCTCGATGCGATAGTTCTAAATATTAAGGACTACGATATCATTCTGGGGATGGATTGGCTCGGTCCGTGCAACGCAACCATAGACTGCGCTGAAAAGAAGGTCATATTCTGCATACCCGAAGTACCTGAATTCTGCTACTCGTGTGGTGAGGCGTCGCCGACCTGCATGTTGATCTCTGCAATATCTGCTCGACGGATGCTGCATTCCGGATGCGAAGGCTATCTAGCTTCCGTTCGAGACATGCGACAGGATGGTGCAAACGCGGGTCAGACCGACGTTGTGGCAGAATTCCCCGATGTGTTCCCGGACGAGCTGCCCGGCATGCCGCCCGATCGAGAGATTGAGTTCATTATCGATACCTTCCCCGACACTCGACCAATCTCGAAGACCCCGTACAGAATGGCCCCTGCAGAGCTTAAATAACTCAAGGTGCAGTTACAAAAATTGCTCGACAAGGGATTCATCCGACCCAGCGTCTCGCCCTGGGGAGCGCCCGTGCTGTTTGTCAAGAAGAAGGACGGCTCTATGCGTCTTTGTATCGACTACCGCGAGCTGAATAAAGCCACCATCCGGAACAAATATCCCCTGCCCCGCATAGACGATCTGTTTGATCAGCTTCAAGGTGCTACGGTGTTCTCTAAAATTGATCTGCGCTCGGGTTACCATCAACTCAAGATCAAGCCGGACGATGTGCCAAAGTCTGCATTTCGCACTCGTTACGGCCATTACGAGTTCCTGGTAATGCCGTTCGGCCTAACGAATGCCCCTGCCGCTTTCATGGATTTAATGAATCAGGTGTTTCGACCATTCCTCGACAAGTTCGTAGTAGTCTTTATCGACGATATACTCGTCTACTCGAAGAATAGGCAGCAACACACTGAGCATCTGCGGACCGTGCTTCAGACCCTTCGAGAAAATCAATTATACGCGAAGCGAAGCAAATATGAATTTTGGCTTAGCAGCGTCTCATTCCTCGGACACATCATTTCTGCTGAAGGCATTACGGTCGACCCAAAGAAAGTTGAAGCCGTTGTCGATTGGAAACGGCCAGCGTCCTTCGACGAGATTCGAAGTTTTATTGGCCTGGCGGGATACTTTCGACGCTTCGTAAAAGACTTCGCGAAGATCGCATCGCCTATGACTCGCCTCACCCAGAAAGGAGTCGTATTTGACTGGTCAGACGACTGCGAAGCTGCATTCCAAGAGTTGAAGCAACGGCTCGTCTCGGCCCCGATACTCGCACTTCCAGAAGGGACTGAGAGTTTCCAGATATTCAGCGACGCGTCCGGTCAGGGCTTGGGGTGTGTGCTGATGCAACGGAACAAGGTGATATCTTTTGCTTCCCGACAGCTAAAGCCGCACGAGAAAAATTATCCCACGCACGACCTGGAGTTAGCGGCGATTGTGTTTGCATTAAAATTATGGCGTCACTACCTCTATGGCGTGGCGTGCACGATCTACACCGATCACAAGAGCGTCAAGTATCTATTCACGCAGAGGGAACTGAACTTGCGGCAGAGGCGCTGGCTTGAACTGATCAAGAATTACGACTTGACTATCGACTATACGTCGGAAAAGGGAAATGTTATGGCGGACGCCTTGAGTCGGAAGTACATTGCCTCGTTATCCATCGACCCCAGACTGCTACGTGACCTAGAAGAGATGGGCATCGAGCTCCGAGTTAGATTCCGGAATGTACAGTTGGCAAAGTTGCAGTTAGAGCCGAGCTAGCTTGAAAAGATCAAGACCGCTCAGACGGACGATCCATACATGAAGAAAGTGCGAGAGCTAATCTCGACGGGCAGGACGACCGACTTTGCGGAAGACGAAACCGGCGTGCTTCGATTGAAGGGTAGGCTATACGTTTCGGACGATTCAGAACTCAGAAAGAAGATACTGTCAGAGGCGCACTATGCGAAATACACCTTGCATCCCGGCAGCACGAAGATGTACAAGGACCTCCGTACAAACTTCTGGTGGCATGGGATGAAAAGAGATGTGGCACTTTTCGTGTCGCAATGCATGGCCTGTCAGCAGGTGAAAGTTGAGCACCCGAGACCCGGCGGGGAGATGCAGAATCTGGCGATTCCGAAATGGAAGTGGCAGCACGTGTGCATGAATTTTATTGTTGTTCTGCCGAAGACACCGCGGGAAAATGATGCCATCTGGATCATCGTCGATCGATTAACCAAGTCAGCGCACTTTATTGCCATCAAAGTTACTTGGAGCGTTGATCGCCTGGCACAGATATATCTTGATGAGATAGTACGGCTGCACGGTGTAAAACTCCTAAATTTCTACTATTTTTTATTTAAATTTTGGTACTGATTTAAAATTTTGTATTACACGTCGCATAGTCGTATTTTACGTCGCGTACGAAATTTTATTTTTCGAAATTGCTCGTTGAGTGCGATTATGTGCGAGTGTACATATTTTTGAAAATATTATTTTTCTATTTTTAAAGTTTCGAAATAATATACATAATAATTATTTTGTTATCGTTCCAAAAATTTTCAAGTTTGTTATTTTATTTATAAAGTCTTTTCATTTCTCATAATTATTAATAATAAATAATATTTTTATTGTATGCTAGAAAAGCATAATTATGAGAACATCATTTTGTACCTACATATATATTTCATAATTATTTATTAGTCTACTTTAAATAAAAATATAATTTTCGAGATTTATTAATATTATTATTTTATTATTCAAAAAGATATTTAAAAATATTTATTATTTTCGAAATTATTATTATTGGTATTTTGAAAAATATATTTGGAAGTTATTGTGACCATTTAAATCTTGATTTGATTTTTGAAATTATTTAAATAGATAAATATTTGAAAATTTGATTTATCCTAGTCGATTTTAAACTAAAATTTAATTTGATTTAAATTAGAATTGTATTTAGATTTGGATTTGGTTTTTAAATTAAGTAGAAGAATTATCTAATTGGGTTTTAAATAGTCCTAGTTCCTATCCAATTAGGAATTTCCATATCCTATAAATAGGCAGGTACTCCTCCAATATTTTTTATCATCCACATTATTCCTTCACAAATTTTCTCCATGAAGTGCGTGCACCGTGTCCGTGTTCCACCATCCACAATCTTATTCCACATATTTTACAAATACATTGATTTCGTGTCAGACACTTTCCCGACATAATAGAAATTTCTACCCTAATCCTAATCCTAGCCTATCCATAGCCATCGCCTTCGCCTTCGCCTTCGCCTCTGCCTCCGCCTCCCCCGTACCCACACAGCCACACCACCCACACCAAAGCCAGCCCCTACGTCGCCCCAACCAACGTAGGACCACCACTCGCTCCAGCATACACCTCTGCCATCAAAAGCTCGGACCCCAGCTCGGCCGCCGCCTAGGCCGACAACGCCGCCGCAACTACCATCATCTTCACCACCCCCCATCACCACAGACATCCGGCCGTAGCCACCACCTGCAACACCACACGTCACCGCCACAATGAACGACCAGCCACCCTCCAGTCGGCACCCCACTCAACCAACACACCGACAATCTCCACCACCGCACGAAAACCCCACCGCGACCGAATTCACGACCCAATACCAAAATAGAAGAAAAACCCAAACACCAGAACCAGCCACTTACCTAACCCGAGTTGATCTCCTCCGCCTCGACGGCGCACAGCTCGTCGGAGCCACGCCTCTCCCAAACGGCGCTGTGCGCGACCAGCGCAGCACCGGGCGGTGGTCCGACCACCACGATCCTCCATAGCCTCCCAGCGCTGGCGTCCACCGCAGTAGGCGGCCGGACCGCCGTCCTTTGCCGTCATTCTCAGTCGGCCGCACCGTTCTTCTGCCACCCATCGCCGCCCTCGCCTACTCCCCGATCGACCGCCTCTCTCCCTCTGTGACCTCCGCCCTGACGAGCGCCGTATGTCGAACCATCCTCGTCGGCTGTTCTGCCTCGGCGAGCGCGCCGCCCACCGCCAATCCGACTTAGCCTCTCTACCGTACTCCGCCCCTTTTCGTACCTGACCGCCGCTCGAGCCAGCCCTAAATCTCGTCGAAACCCCTCCTCCGTCGCTCGCTGCCCGACTCAGCCCTCGCCGAGCACTCCGCAACTGGCAAACCCCGTCGTGACCCGAGCTTCTCCGCCGCGCGCTGCTCACCGCACCGTGCGCCGCGTCCCCCTAAACCCGCCGCCTCTCCGCTCCTCCCGACCGAGCTCCACCCACCGCCGGAGCGGTGAGCCCCCGACGATCCCCTCTGCTTCTTCTCCCCATCTCCGCCGAGTACCCGCCTTCGCCGTTCGCCGGAGCCGAGGCCCCGCTCCTCGATTTCGCTGCTTCCCATCTCCTTCTCCTCTCTCCTCTTAAGAGCCGAGCAGTAATTTGGGATTTTGTTTCCTTTTATTATTTTTTAAGTATTTTTTTCTTTAGTGTTGTTTTCCTTGAGTGTTGTTACTACTATTACTATCACCATTCTTATTATTATTATTATTCATATAAATTATTATAATTTATTTATTATTATTATTATTATTATTATTTATTTCACTTAATATACAGTATATTAAGTAGATTAATAATCAGATATCATCACTGGTATTATATAATATACTATTTGTATTTTGTTATTATTATTTAGTATGAGATTTTTCTGAAATTAATTTGTAAACAAAAATATTATTAGGTTGGACCGTTTAGCAGTTACAAATATATGATTAAATATTTTATCTATTTTAATAGACTACCCTAGAAAGTTTTGTTTGACTAAAATTTGGGCCTTCAGATTTTCAAATGAATATTTCAATTTATATGACTAATAAAATATAGTTTTCTACCTATAAATTCTAATGTTGACAAACTTACATTTTTAGTCAAAAACGATCTTTTACTTTAAGTATTTATCTAAAAACTTATTTTGACCAATGAAATACATTTTCAAATATTATAAATATTTTTAAAAAAATAATATATGTACATATTTCCAAATTTTCTTCGGTACTCTCCTTGTCCGTGACTTAACCCATTTTTCTTGTTTTCTCTCCAATTATGTACTTCATTAAGTCAAACCTGACTAAGTTGACCGTTCTGGACCCGATGGAATACTCCGTGTCGTCAACAGAGGCTCCCATGCATAGTTGTAACACCAAAGTCGATCTTGTGCCACCTTATTGTACCATACCAGGCAGCTCACCAGGCGTCATAACAGGAAAGTATACCTTGCTAATTAACTGTCAATTATTTATTTTCTGTATTGTTAGTTTTCTTAGTCGTTTTACTTTACTATATGCATGTTAACTTAGTGTTAGCGGACTACCCTCCTATTGCGGGATATTTTTATATCTCCGCTGGCCATGACACTTACACTACACGGTTTGAGGCATTTTATTAGGGGGACGACTTATTGACTAGCTATCTTTATTGTCGTGTGACGGTAGTTGTTCGTAACTGCTATGACTAGGGTTTTAGAGACTCAAGCAGTTACAAAACTGGGCGAGCCATGGACATGACTTGAACAGTATGGGAAATATTGGGGGAGGACAGTCGCTAGTGCGTATGGGAAGCCAAACAGGTAAACCACAGTCTCCGGATGGAACTGTGGCAATTTATTTGCAGATGCCCTCTGACGTTTTAGACGTTACGGACGGATACAGATGACTGGATGCCAGTTACGTACACATAGCCTAAAATCCCACCCATGCGCATGAAAGTTGTCCTCTAAATTGCACATTAGGCGGTTAGAATCTCCTTTGCATATTTGTGTCTAGGATAGTCTTTTATATATTATTTTATTATTCTAACAGTTCATATTAGCTCGTTCTTCCTGTATCTTGCTACGTCCGTCTGAGGACCTGGTTTTTCCCCAGGTGTGTGTGTTCATGTCTTCCGCAGGTATCATAGCCAAGGCCGTGGTATTCTTCATTCCTTCGAAGACGATTGCACTTGGTTCGTCTTGCCATTTTTATCGCTCGATTTATTGTACATTTCTTTCATAGAGATAGTTGGTAGTGGACTTTGTCTCCGCCCAACGATTGTATCATAAATATTCGAGTTGATTTTATATTATATTTCTTTTCATTGTGGAAGAGATTTAGTTTGTCTTGGATTACTGCATTTTACAGCTTATGTATTCATACGAGACCTATATATTTCGTATGAATACAGATGGCATGTCTACGTACTTAGTCCTACGTATTTTGGGACTGGGGCGTTACACACGGAGTTCCAGTATCCATCGTCTCTGATCGGGATTCACGGTTCATGTCGCGATTCTGGAGTAGCCTTCAGTCGACGCTGGGTACCAAGTTGCAGTTCAGCTCAGCTTACCATCCTCAGACCGACGCCCAAATGGAGCGCGTCAATCAGATTCTCGAAGACATGCTACAACTCTGCGTAATTGACTTCAAATCAAGATGGGACAATCATCTACCTCTGGCCGAATTTGCATACAACAATAGCTATCAATCCAGCATTCAAATGGCGCCGTATGAAGTCTTGTACGGGTGCAAGTGCCGATCACCCATTTGCTGGGACGAAGTCGGAGAGCGGCAGATTCTCGGTCCGGAACTGGTTGAACAGACCGTGCAGAAGATTCGGCTCATTCGAAAAAGATTAAAGATCGCACAGAGTCATCAGAAAAGCTATGCGGACGTTCATCGTCGACCTCTCGACTTTCAAGAAGGCGATCACGTGTTTCTCAAAGTGTCGCCCATGCGAGGAGTTACTCGGTTCGGCACGAAAGGAAAATTGAGTCCGAGATTCGTTGGGCCGTTCGAAATACTTGAACGGGTCGCCCTGGTTGCCTATAAAATTGCCCTACCGCCGGCGCTTGAAGGTGTACATAACGTCTTCCATATCCCTCAGTTGCGGAAGTACGTGCACGACCCTAGCCACGTGGTAGATTTTGGTCAGCTGGAGCTAAAGTCAGACTTATCCTACGTTGAAGAGCCAGTTCAAATCATAGAACGCAAGGATAAGTTGCTGCAAAATCGAGCGATCCCTCTCGTCCGCGTCCTCTGGAAGAACCACTCGGTCGAAGAGTCGACGTGGGAGCTTGAATCGGAGATGAAGGATAAATTCCCTTCATTGTTCTCGTAGAGGTACGTTCCATCTTTAAGTTTCGAGGACAAAACTTTTTATTAGTTGGTTATGGTGTAGTGCCCCGTCCCTACATCGTGTCCCGTCTTTGTCCACGGGGTGCGCGAGAAAGGAACACTGTCGCTATCGATTCGGTCGGTACCGATAGGTCGGAATCGGCCGAATCGATCGAACGGGAACAGTTGAATTAAGATCCATTCCACGTTATGGAATGGTTTCTTCGGAACCAAGTCCCATATTCAGCGGGTTGCGCCTCGAGGATTGGCTCTGCGGCTGAGTCGAGAGAGACCTCCCGTTGCTCTGGTTTTCATGCCGCACTTGATTTGGCTTTGGCTTTGGTTTTCGTGAATATGTTTTCGTGAATGTTTTTGATGGGTTTTCGTGATACATTTTTGAGCTTCACATTCATATCGAATATCCTTGAATTATACAGTGTTCTAATCAGTTGCTTATGCGATTGCAGGTGATCGCGTAGGCGACGTCAGCGCAGCCAACCGGTCGCTCGCTTGAAGCAAGGCTAAGGCGAGTGGCTGACCTCCTTCGTCTCGTCCCTCTACTTTAAAACTCAATATATGAAGTAAATGAATGCTTGTCATAATAGTGTAGAATCAAAAAAATTATGGCACGATTCTTCATGAAACACTTGCTATCAAACTGCCAGTTTTGAAATTGGAAAACGCGCTTTCTTATACAAATCCACTTAGCCTATGCAAACAATGAATAAATCGATTAACGTTTATCGCAACGATACGGCTAAGTAAGCAAATCAACTAAGTCCAAAGGAAAACGGTCATTGGACAACTTGTCGACAAGGTATAGTTTCCTCGAACGGTTGCCTAGGCCAAGGGACCGATTCGACCCGAAAGGAACGAGTGTATAGCAAGCGCCAGCCCTTCATCGGCACGAGTTATGCGGGAACTTTTGCACAGGGCTCGCTACCCAACGCGAAAGGGTCACCGTCTAACTCAGCTATAGTCCGAGATGGCTTGACATTGCCAGTGGCCTTCACACCCTTTTTACTGCTTAACAAATGCACATGGCACGGGATAATATTGATAGTTGCTCATTGTTATACAAATTTATATGCTTGCCTCAAACATATTAACATGCAAATCGAACAGGATGGTTAGAAAAATTATTGAAATAGCTAGCTAACATGTTTACGAAACTTCTTGAATCAAATACAGAGCTTGGATTTAATTAGCCATTCGCCAGTACATGTGTTTCGTGCTGATTCTCGCTTTTTGCAGGTCCCGCGAACCAGGAAGGACGTGCCAACTAGCTCGATGGCGTTCGTGACTTTTGAAGCTTCGGTCGTGCGTCGAAGACTTACTCTGCGACTATACTTTTGAAGGCTCTTGACAGTCCAAGGAAAATGACTCAGCGTCCCTTCCATCCAGGTCAATAGAGTACTTGTGTATATTGAGGGATGTGTACAATGTATGAAACGGCTATCTCATTGGCACTCTTTTGTAATCGAGTCATGTTGTAGCCCGTGCGGCAATAAGTCTTGTATCGGAGTCTGTAAAAGATGTTCATTATCAATAAAGATCAAGTTTCCTTTACTTATTGTGTGTATCAATTTGTCTGCATACTCTTTTAGATCTCGTGTCTCGGATTACTTTATGACTAGGCCTTGTACGATCGCAAATTAGGTTCGTACGGCATCACGCCCGGGAGACGACTATCGATTCGACGGAATCGGGGCGTGACACGTATAGTTTTGTTAATCGGGATCCTTTCGACGCAAGTAGCTAGCCCCGTCGCAAGTCCCCGCTTAACCTGTGCCAAAACCTTACGCACGACTATACCCTGTTTCCTCCTAGGCCGAGTCGGTCCTTTGGCCAAGGGTTGCCGCTCGAGGATTCATCGCCCTTGTCGACAAGTTGTTAAATGATCATGCAAGACTCGACACAAACTGACGTCTCACACAGTCATTCCTCTATCAAAACCAAGCTTCTATCCTTGAGACCCCTCGACGACCCACGGGCGCGAGCATTTCCTTCCTTGTTACCCTATCATTTGGTTCAACTCATGAATGCCTATTTTGATAGTCCTTTCTCAAAACTAACTTTGAATCAATTGTGATCCTTGTCTTAAACACTAGGCCCGTGCATCGTACCTTAAGCCAATCGTGCTCTGCGTGACACTCCTGCCCAAGTCGACGGGCCTTGAGATCGTGGGACTACTTAACTTGACAAGCCGCGAAGGTGCGGGACAGTGCTTGTAATGTCTTAGGTCGATCGGCATAACTTTGCCTAACTTAACTTCGCAACAACTTAACGAGCAAAGGCTGCGTCAAGCTTTGCCTTAACGGATCGTGCCGTGCACGCATCCAACTTGAACGACCAAGTCACTCGGGTGCCTAGACTTAGGTCACAAGCCGCTCAACGCAACTTAACTCATGGGCAAGCCAAGGCTATGCAATGCCTTGGACGACGGGACCGTGCATGCTTTATGAAGCATTCATGCGGGCGACGCCTATGACTTAGGCTACGATAATAACTTTGCCTACTCAACCAACTTTCCTTCTCCCAAGCCACGGGACGAAAGATCGAGTGTCATTTTCAAAGCACGCCGTGCACCAACTCTAAGCCGACCGTTGGACCTTTCCCATATTCTAACTCAATTCGACAGCTATGTGCATTCGTCTCTTTTATTATCAAGCCTACTTGTGTAAGTTGAAAACATGTGATTTATTATGTGAAGGCTAAGATGAGGCAAGTTCACCGAAACTATCCCACCTGAGCGAGCGGTCGCCTCGACCGAGCGATGTCTTCCAGCAGCCGTTGCAAGGCTAAGGCCGAACGCCGTCGGCGTTTCGATTCCTCCGATTGACTGAGCGGGACGGGGCACTACATCATACACCACTCAGAAAAAGTTTCATCCTCGAAACTAACTGAGTACACTTATCGACTTATCACTTTACTCAACATTCAAGAACTCTCGCACATAATTCTCCTATGCCTTACTCAAGCCCGAGCCACGTTCGTGCTACCCTCAATCCTTTCTTCAAAACTTACGATCTCAAGATCCTCGATACTTCCTCGTTCCTCAAATCTTACTTGAATTCAACGTATCACTTAGTATGGATCGTGCACATATCTTAGGCGTCCCCAAAATACATGTATTTCAACCAAGCCTCGTGATAGCGAATCCTGCCATCACCACTCGAGTTGGATCGTGCACACATTCAAGCATCCTTGATATACATACATGTCAATCGAGCCTCATGAGTGGTGCCTTCACCATTCCTATCGCTTCGTACCGAAACGTCTGCCTAACTGCTAGGCTATGTCTTTCCGTCAGTATTGGAATCATAGTTCCCAAACAACGATATCAACACTGACCCCATCCTAAGGTCAAACCAAGTTGATAGTACGGGGTTTTCTACCCAAGCTCGCATCACTCCGATTTCTAAACTTCGAGCATAGATTGCCTACACACATCCCAACATTTTGTCGCACGGGGTCCGAGTTATTCAGCAAAGCCATCCTATAACAACTTACGTTTCAACCAATTCCTTAAAATATCAATCTCACTCGTTCAACAAGCCATTTCGCATAGTCTATCTCTTTGAACACGTTCGACACAGATCGCCTATCAATCTTTCTCAATTCGAGCACGCTATGACGCAATTCATTGCTAACCAAAATTCCATATTCCATATTTCCTAAGTCATCCATTCCAATTCACGTAATCGATCATGAGGTCGTCTAGCTTAACAATATGTTGTGTCCCGATCTCATGCGAGTCAGATTTTCTACGGTGGGCATGAATCACCATGCACGCTCCTGCGGGATAATCATCCTCATCGGGACGTAACTCTTGTTTTGCGTCTAGACTAGTTCATTCTCGATGCGCGGATTGGACCTACTCAATCCTCAAGTTTCTTTCATTCATCAGTCGCAAGTCCAAACATCCTCGAATTTACCTTCGCGTCAAACCGACAAGTCGAGACAATCAACGTTGCCGCATCCTGATTTTTTTGATTTCGATCATTCCCGCAACATGAATCACCATGTCAGCACTCACGCGGAACAATCGTCCCAAATCCGACGCAACGCATGTGCGAGGCTGGAGTTGCGCTCGTGCAAGACAAGATCGTCGACGTTGTGGCTATCAACGTAACCATCAAGACACGATCATTTTTATCCAACATTCATCTCGATCAAAATCCTAAGTATCGCATCCAACCGAACCATAACACTTGCACGATCGTCATTCACCGAGTCAGAGTACCCCCGAGTTATCGCATATCGATCTTTGATATGCCTCAATACCATCGATGACATGCGTAACCTGACGATCTTCCTTTGCAACAAGTTCCGAGTCGTACGAATGATGCTATCGTCCGACTGGATAATCTTCTCGACATTCAAATTCAAGTTCGATCATTATCCCTCGAATCATTCACAACATCAATTCGTTTAAATCTAAAATCACGTATATTCGTCCGTCTATCTTAAGTCATCGACTAATGCATTTTCTCAATTCGCATCGTCCCTTTGTTAACTCAATCATCGAGCAACATTCAATCCAAACCTCAGAGTCATTGCATAACTTCAAAATTCAACTTTCTCATGCACGCTATCTACCTGTCGTGCTAACTTTTCGTATACGATCTGTATCAATTTCCTCGATCAAGTTATCCATTCGCTACACCTTAACTTTTCTTCGATTCGATTTTACCTACTCAATCGTTTTCACGTTTCATACTTGCGTAATCCTCAATCCCGTGCACGTTCCGTGCGCATCAATTCTAGGTTGTTCGAATCCAATCGTCAAACTTCAAGACTAAGACTTATTCATTGATACTCAATCTATGGCTTTGCATAACGCGACGCTTGCTGATAGACTCATCGACACCCCCGAATCCTTGATCGATCGACATTCCTGAGGCTATCGCATACACCACTCAGGGATGAAGTCATTCAACAAATCCTCAAGACCGTCATTCGAATCAAAATCGACTTTTCGAATCCGTTCGAACCTTTTCTCAATTTTCAAGCACGCTCATCTATATCGCACCGGCGATATCGTCGCTCGATAGCACCCCTATCGATAGTCATCTCACTTACTAAATCGAGTTCAACTCATTTTTGCTCGACACTATTCAATTCCCGCACTCGACTTTTCTAAGGTCGACGTAACTTTTGGTGTATATGCCCAGCCCGACTTAGCCAATCGCGCTTACGCGAACCATCTTTTTGTTTCTTGTCAAAAATAGTTTCCCCTACATTTTGCAAAATAGATAGTCTTATTGTATGGACATCCCGTGGGACATTTGAGAGAGAGCGCACCAACGATATCAACATGCGGAAGCAACAATTCAGAGTTTGCGGAAACAACGGAGTTAAAGAATTCAATCGATAGTCCAAGGACGTAAAGCCGTGCTCTGATACCATTATGTCACGCCCCGCTCCCGTAGGAACGATCGTCCTCGCTAAGGCGTGATGTCGCACGAGCCTAGATTGCGCTCGTGCAAGACGGGTTCAATAACGGCCGATTTCAGCGGCTGGGACGGGGTCGTCGCACAGAAGTCCCATGCAGAGACGTTGAACATGCAGCAGAAATTTAGAATAAAATACAAGTTATTCAAAGAAGCTCTTTTATTGATATTGGAACAAGGTTACAATGGGGCGCAATGCCAAGATTACAATCACTCAAATCCACTCATCTCATATTACAATCACTCGGCTCTCTCTCATCTCTCAAAGTACATTTGCTTGAGCCAGCGGAAGCTTCGGAAGGCGACGTCCATACATTATGTCCCGTATAAGTCTTTACTCCATGCGGCCGCACGCTTCGAATCGCCAAGGAACTCCGTGCCTCGAAGCATCCAAGCGAACTCCGCGCCACGAGCTTCTACCTGTGCCTGCACATGAAAACTATGTGGGTGTCAGTATTCAACTGTACTGGTGGAATGAGCTCCTCGCCCACCCATACAAACCCGACACACGTTTGATTTACTTTTGTGCAACTTAGTCCCCTTTATGATTGTCTTTCTACTCTTACCTTAGGATCAGTTTTAGGACCGACGCCTTGGCCTATTCCGTGTCTCTAGACCATCTCGTGCTTGCAACGACAACGTTAACTCATACCTTGCCTCAAGATCCTTCTCGTGCCAATAACGTTAACCTATCGAGTCGTGTTTGTCTTATGGCTTAAAATCAGAGACGCAACTATGCGATGAAGCTCCATTTTCCGTGTGACCGTGCTACAAACCCTTGCTGAGGCCGTGCCTTACAATTCAGTGAGACTTAACCATATCGCCGCCTCGCGGCCCTTGCCGCCTAGCGGCCCTTGCTACTTTGACCACCAACTGACCAAATCGAGACTTACGAACTTAGGGTCACTTGACCGACTTACCTTGCGGCATTTCCGGACTTAAACTTGAAACAACTCAAACCCAACTTTTGTAACTCACATGCCAACACATGAGACTCGACGCCACATCTCGTGCTGAAGCACGACGCCTATGTTGAAACCCAATCTTAGGCCCAAACTTTGGGTTCTAACTGTACACACCTTCAACTCAACTAAATCCAAAGGCATACACGCGGATAGCCGCTATTTGCCGACATCTATATGAACTTGGTCACTAGCATCACAAGCTATACCTTGACGTATAGTTTTGTTAATCGGGATCCTTTCGACGCAAGTAGCTAGCCCCGTCGCAAGTCCCCGCTTAACCTGTGTCAAAATATTACGCACGACTATACCCTGTTTCCTCCTAGGCCGAGTCGGTCCCTTGGCCAAGGGTTGCCGCTCGAGGATTCATCGCCCTTGTCGACAAGTTGTCAAATGACCATGCAAGACTCGACACAAACTGACGTCTCACACAGTCATTCCTCTACCAAAACCAAGCTTCTATCCTTGAGACCCCTCGACGACCCACGGTCGCAAGCATTCCTTTCCTTGAGACCCCTCGACGACCCACGGTCGCGAGCATTTCCTTCCTTGTTACCCTATCATTTGGTTCAACTCATGAATGCCTATTTTGATAGTCCTTTCTCAAAACTCACTTTGAATCAATTGTGATCTTTGCCTTAAACACTAGGCCCGTGCATCGTGCCTTAAGTCGATCGTGCTCTGCGTGACACTCCTGCCCAAGTCGACGGGCCTTGAGATCGTGGGACTACTTAACTTGACAAGCCGCGAAGGTGCGGGACAGTGCTTGTAATGTCTTAGGTCGACCGGCATAACTTTGCCTAACTTAACTTCGCAACAACTTAACGAGCAAAGGCTGCGTCAAGCTTTGCCTTAACGGATCGTGCCGTGCACGCATCCAACTTGAACGACCAAGTCACTCGGGTGCCTAGACTTAGGTCACAAGTCGCTCAACGCAACTTAACTCATGGGCAAGCCAAGGCTATGCCACGCCTTGGACGACGGAACCGTGCATGCTTTATGAAGCATTCATGCGGGCGACGCCTATGACTTAGGCTACGATCATAACTTCGCCTACTCAACCAACTTTCCTTCTCCCAAGCCACGGGACGAAAGATCGAGTGTCATTTTCAAAGCACGTCGTGCACCAACTCTAAGCTGACCGTTGGACCTTTCGATATTCTAACTCAATTCGACCCGTCGGAATTATTCCCTTTAGCTATGTGCATTCGTCTCTTTTATTATCAAGCCTACTTGTGCAAGTTGAAAATATGCAATTTATTATGTGAAGGCTAAGATGAGGCAAGTTCACCGAAACTACCCCACATGAGCGAGCGGTCGCCTCGACCGAGCGATGTCTTCCAACAGCCGTTGCAAGGCCGAACGCCGTCGGCGTTTCGATTCCTCCGATTGACTGAGCGGGACGGGGCACTACAAAGCCAACAGTCTTCTATGGTCATGAACCAGCCTATTGTCTCAATCTCAAGCAATCAATAATAGTTACAATATGTCAGAGCACCAAATATATAATAGCAAGGCGTTCCATACATTACATATTGGATGATCATGAAGCTAGTCGTACAAAATGTCAAGAATAGCAAGAGTTCAATCATATATGATCAACCCTAGGATCTGTCAATCATGATACAGCTCGTAGGCGGACAGTAAATAAAGGTGCAATACGGGCTAATACGTGCTCGCCGGCTAAACGCCTCAAAAGAATAATTTTTACAATAAAGTGGGAGGACAAAAAGAAATCCACTCGTTGCCAGGGTTACGTCTGGTGGTCACCATCTGGCTGGAAGACATGTGGATCCTCTGGTGCTGCTCCGATATCTGGCCACACAAAACCTGCCACGACCCGTTACCCAAATTGTTGGGCCGGGCCGAGTCATGTCCAGCCTGTGCTTGAGATAAAGCACAGTAAGCTGTTCTAGAAATAACAAGATAAGACTAATTGTGCTAACAGTTCTATAAGTGAATAAAAGTCATAAATGCTCCAAACACAAAAGTCGTCTCATATAGAAATAAGTCCAAAGTACAAGTGATCTGAAATATAAAACTGGATACATGTCCAGTTACAAAACACGTAGTCTAATACATGACTACACTAAATATCCCAAGCAGCTATGCAAACTAAACTAGTTTCCCCGCAGGAACATCCTCGTAAAGCAAAGCCGGGTCCTCGGCAGTATCTCCATAATACGAGTCGCAGAGTAACTTCTCCTCAGTAAGGATACCTACAACGTTATCCTGTCAGGACGGGAGCAAGTACTGAAACTAACAAACTAGCATATGATACATGAAAATGAACATAAGAGGAAATAACTGGAAACATGGCATCACATAGTCAATCATGGCAAAGATACATATGTCATAAAGACAGATGTATATGTAATGTTTAAAACTGTAGCAGGTACGTGATCGTCAATAGGTGTACAATGTACTGTGGTACATATAAATAAAATGTACATACGTACAAGTTAACAAGCGTAGGTGTACATCCGTACAGAAATGCGGGATAATGGCCTGCGACAAGGTATGCATATAAAATACGACCTCGCTCGCTACTATAGGGGGGGGCATGATCACGTACTCAACTGTCAGTTTTCCCATAACCCATATTCTAATCATGTGAGAGATACATAAAGACTGTTCTAAGCAAGGTAGTAATGGAAAGTACAACTTGTGACATTTTAACTTGCTACTCCAAGGATCAGCATTTAACATGGTTGGATTTGCAGTTCATTTATGTAACAGTATGTAAAGTTTGTAAAAAGTACTTGCCTCTAGCAAAGCAAAGCAAGCTGCGATAAAAGTACTATAGATGTCTGGTAACTCGTCACTGTAGAAATAAATACATAAACTTAGTTTTTACACTAAGCTAAAACACTAAGACACTAATTTGTGAAACACGACTTGTGACTGGGCACCTAGCCAAAATGATGACTTTAGCATAGGAGACCAATGTGGGGTGACACACTACTTTAACTAACTTTCTAGGGTCTTTACACTAGTGAGGGGTGAGGTTCAATACGGCTAAAACTCAAAATAGCACAAAAACTTGCAAGTCATAATTATTCAATAAATAAATCAAATGAATATTGTGTTCCAATAATTTTTGAGATAGACAAAAAGCTTAATTTTACATAAAATAAAGTACCAAAATGATCTTTGTTAATTATAAAAATTTATTATAATTTTTCTGGAATTTATTAACCAGTACAAGTATTTTATAAAAATCAGTTTTCCAAAGTACACAGAAAATGAGTTCTGGTTTCATATGCCAAAATAGTGGCAAAACTGCAAATTAAATACTGTAAAAATTATACTAAATTAGCTAAATTAACAAAGTATCTAAATACTATTTTTCCAGAATTTTAACAGCAATTAAAGTATTTTTAGAAATTCAAAAACAACATTGCACACAATTAAAATTAAATAATTAATTATCTGCATATTTTGTCCATGTATATAATTTGAACCTGTCACGCCCCAGAACCAGAATACTGGAGAGCGGAGGCAGACATAGCCAGCTACGTATAATGAAATGGAATCTATCTCACCATACGGTCACGGCTGTCTAGATATATGAGGGTTTATCTACAAGCCAACAGTCTCTTAAGGTCATGAACAAGCCTAGTGTCTCAATCACAAGCAAGTAAGTAAAAGTCACAAGATGTATGATCATTAAATATACAATAGTAAGGCATCCCAAATATTACATATTCAGTTGATCATGAAGCTAGTCGTTACAAAATGTCAGGACTAGCAAGAGTTTAGTCATACATGATCAACCCTAGGATCTGTTAATCATGTTACAGCCCGTAGGCAGACAGTAAGTAAGTGCAATCGAGCTAAACAGGTGCTCGTTGGCTAAACGCCTCAAAAGAATACTTTTACAATAGAGTGGGAGAGCCAAAAATAACCCACTCGTTGCCAGGGTTCCGTCTAGTGGCCACCATCTGGCTGGAAGGTTGGTAGATCCTCTGGAGCTGCTCCGAAATCTGGCCACACAAAACCAGCTGGGTCAGAACCCAGAAAGAGCAAGTGCCACAAAGGAAGCTTCACTTAAGAGCTAAAACCAGCAATCAGCACAAGATATAAATAAAAGTAAGAACTGAAATAAAGAAAATACACCAGGATGATATACGACGAGATAACCATAGAACTATTCAGATAACCAGGTTACAACCCGTAAACCAAACAAGGACCGGGGTTGTAACCCTTCGTCTGAACAGAACTTGGAATTCTCACCATTTATCGGTAAAATAAATACAAGTATTCTGGTCATTCAATAATCTGGAACATGATCGGGGCAAGACTAGACTGGTTAGACTCCGTCCAATCACTTCACGGCCAAGCAAGAATTACGGCTTGATACTTTAACTAACTAGGGTTGTCACAAGCCTAATTACTAACAAGATGCAGTGAGATTATTCTACAGCCACAAGCCCTGCAGACCATCCAGGTTACCTGGGTTAAAAGATTAGAGTTGAATTCAGGTGGGTACATCGTCCAGGAAACGAATGTACCCTTAGGTAGCTTGAAGGGTGCAACACATGACAGTGTGCTGGAAATGTGCCCTACTCGACGGCAGGCTACAGATCCCAAGGCGTGCCCAGGTAACGGGATTGTCTGTAGCTGGAAAATTTCGTCATGACTAATGTATGAATCTAGTTATTAGCCTTAGTCCATTTTAGTAGGTACTCCTGACCGTGGTACTCAGGAGTCCCTGTCCTAGACATGATGCAAGACAGGACTGGTTTATTTATACAAACACAATCGCCCACGGTGTCCAGATTAATTATACAGGTCATGTCATGTCAGGTAGCCGCCGCAACAGCTATTCGAGATAATCATGTCAGGTTATCATGCCAAGTGTACTTGTCAGAAGTGCGCCACGACGGACTACTATCAGGTCATGTCAGGTTATTATGTCAGGAGTGCACCACTACGGGTCACTATCACGTTATGCTCAATTATCAATTCCAAACATATCAAGTAAATTGTGATTATCAAGTTCAGGACAAAAGGCGTAAAGATATAAAATAGACGTTAAATATCTAATAAAATATCAATATACAGGGCTATAGAAGATCCAGGGTAATTAGGCTGCGCTCAAGTCAGGCTACGCTCAGGTCAAGCTACGCTCAGGTCATACGCTCAGGTCATACGCTCAGGTCAGCGTATGCAAGACATGCGCTTCCAAAATGCAGCGTATGTACTCCATACGACTCCTCTTCAAGGCAGCGTATGAGGTCCATACGACTCCTTGTCAAGGCAGCGTATGAGGTCCATACGACTCCTCGCCAAGGCAGCGTATGAGGTCCATATGACTCCTCGCCAAGGCAGCGTATGCATGACATACGCTTCCAAAAGGCAGCGTATGAGGACTGCGGTGCGCTAAAGAGCGCGCGCAACTCAGTGGCGCAAGCTAAAAAGCTCGCACACTGCTCACTGTCTTCTCCAAATCAGCAAGAACTCCATGGTTGAACCCAAGCCTCAAAAGTCCATAACTTGGTCAAAATAAGTCCAAATCAAACTTTGCAAAGGTCAAAATTGGGTAGAATAAAATTCTCTACAACATGGAACCATCAAAACTTGAAAACAAAAAAGTTTAATAGATCAAAACCACTAAAATCCAAAAATAACTAATCTCTAGATCTACAAAAATTAAAGCCTCAAATGGAAAATGACAAGTTCTAATGTGTCTTAGAAACATGAGGAGAAGCTAATGGAACAATAAAAATGAGCTCTCTTGTGGAAGCAAGTTGCACTTGCCTAGACCTCTCTTTTCTCTCTTTGGTAGGTGAAGGGAGTAAATGAGGAAGAAGAAGATGAATAATGAAGAGAGAGAATGAAGAGGGCTAATAAATATAAATGGTGGTGGTAGGTAGGGGTTCACCTTGGGTTCATCATGAACCCAATCAAAACCAAGCCAAGCCGAACCAACCAACCCGAACCAGGAATAAACCAAGCCCAGAAGGAAATGCCAAGCCAGGAAATCATGCAATACAAGAATAAATACGTACACGTATTCCAGAAATACGTAATACGAACCACAGATATTACAGAACCAAATTTCAAATACAGGACCCAAGGCCATGAATCAAGTCCAATATGACTTGTACAGGTCTTGAATGTGTGAAAACACATTTGGGCCCAAAAATTCATGCTAGGCTTGGACACCAAATGGTTGCAGTAATTTAAATACACCCAAAAATACAAAGTGATAAAAGTGCAAAATAAATATTAATATTTTAATAAGGTAAAATTATACATAGTAGTCCTAAAAATATGACAAGTATATTTACTTAATAATAATTTACACTAGGTAGAGTGAAATACATATACAAAATGTATATCTACAATATTTATATATACATATAAATATATAGATATTTACATAAGGGATATATACATACATATGTAAAAAAAAATACATATATATATATATATATATATATATATATATATATATATATATATATATATATATATATATATAGAAAATACTTAACTATAAAATATATATATATACAAATATTGTATACGTATATATATAATAGTATATATACAATAATATATATATACACATGAACATATTTACATATATATATATATATATATATATATATATATATATATATATATATATATATATATATATATATATATATATATATATATATATATATATAATATATATATATATATATAATATATATATATCTATATATATATATATATATATTATATATATATATATATATATATATATATATATATATATATATATATATATATATATAAGTATATATATATAGTATATATATATATATATATATATATATATATATATATATATATATATATATATATATATATATATATATATATATATATATACTTATATTATATAAGTATATATATATATATATATATATATATATATATATATATATATATATATATATTATATATATATATATATATATATATATATATATATATATACTTATATAATATAATAAAGTACTAAATATTATATATATATATATATATATATATATATATATATATATAAATACTGCATATATACAGTATATATAATAATACATATATATATACAAATACATGTATACATATATATATATAAATATATATATAAATAATAAAAACAAAAACAAAAAGGAAAAGAAAAAGAAACAACAGCACAGAAGAAGGGGGGATTCAAACTCGGGCCACTAAGCCAAGTTCTTAGACTCGGTCGGGCTGGCCAGGGGGTCAGCCCGCTCATGTGTTAGAGTTAGGATTATGTTTATTTTATTTAGGTTTAAGTTAGATTATACCAGTAGCCCGAAATATCACTCTGTGTCCTGACAGTTTGGGACACAGAGTCGACGTGTCCGTGCTATGCACGACACACACGAGCATCGATCTACGTGTCCAAGCACTGGACTAGGGTTCCCGTGTCCTGGCGAACCACATACGTGGATTCGAGACACGTATGACACGATTCAGTGCTGCAACTTACGTGTCCGGTGATTGGGGAGGGTTTCGAAGGCCGTGGACGGCGGAGGAGTGGTCGGGGCGGTGGCGCTGGGCTCCACTCGTCGGGGCGAACACATCGGCGGTGGTTGGGGGTGGTGACAGTCGTCGTAGGGGCTGCACTGGGTAGATGGCCGGAGTTAGGGTTTGGGGAAGAACGGGGCTGTGGTCGGCGGTGGTTAGGTCGTAGTGGTGGTGGTCGACTGAGGGGAGTGAGGGGGTTATATAGGGGGGTCGAGTCAGTCGGGGGGGGCGTCGCGCTGGCCGAAAATGGCGGGGGCAGTCGCGCTGGCGGTCGTCGGACAGTCGGGTCGTCGGGGGTGGGTAGATTAGGATTTAGCGTTTAGGTCCCCCCTAGTTTAGGTTATTACACAATGGTCATAACAGTTACTAAATATAAATACAAAATTTGTATTCCACACTTAAAAACAATTGATTAATTACAAACTGCATTTGTAACAATTCCAATTATTACAAACTATAATTAAAACAATTTAATAAATTACAAAACTATATTAAAACAATTCTTATTATTACAAAATGATATTAAAACTTTTTAATTAATTGCAAAATGATATTTTTGTATTTAAAACTTATTTAAAATTCATTTAAAAATTCTAGAAAAATTCCTAAAAATCATAATAAATATTTTTAAGGCTAAATATGATATTAATAATTAATTAACACTAATTAAATAAATTTTGAAAAACAGGGGCTTACAAAACCAGCTGGGTCAGACCCCAGAAAGAGCAAGTGCCACAAAAGAGGCTTCGCTTAGGAACTAAAACCAGCATATATCAATGAAGAATATTAAAGGTAATAAATAAAGAACTGATAATAATAGAGATAACAACAGTAAACTGAGTACAAGAAAACCATTCAAGTAGTCAGGTCACAACCCTTAAACCAAACAAGGACCGGGGTTGCAGCCCTTCACCTGAATAGAAATCCGTCTCAAATACTATTAGTACAGTGAAGACAATAAACGAAGAGGGGACACAGAACTGCTCCGGGAGCCAGGTTACAACCCTTAAACCAAACAAGGACTGGGGTTGTAACCCTTCGCCTGAACAGAACTGGACCCCCGATCTTTATCGCTAAGGCCAATATAAATAATCATGGTATTAAGGTAAGGTAAAACATGACGAACATGGCATGGGGTTGCAATAAGACAATAAACTAAGAGAGGACACAGAACTGCTCCGGAAGCCAGGTTACAACCCTTAAACCAAACAATGACCGAGGTTGTAACCCTTCGCCTGAACAGAACTGGATCCCCGATCGTTATTGTTAAGGCAAGCATCAATAAGCATGTCATGTCACAATCTTGCACAGGATCAGGATAAGACTAAGCTGGAATAAACTCCATCCAATCAATCACGGCCAATCAAGAGTACGGCTTGATACTTTTAACTAACTAGGGTTATCACAGGCCTAGTTATTAGCAAGATGCAATGAGATTATCCCAACAGCCACAAGCCCTGTAGACCATCCGGTTATCCAGGTCAAATGTCCGTTTATGAAGAATGCAACACGTGATTGTGTGCTGGAAATGTGCCCTACTCGTCGGTAGGCATCAAGTCCACTTAATGCGCCCAAATAACGGGATTGCCTGTAGCTGGGAATCTCTTCATGTCTACTGAATTATTCTAGTTTATTAGCCATAGTCAATTACTGTAGGTATTCCTGACCGTGTTACTCAGGGATCCCTATCCTAGACATGATGCAAGACAGTACTGGTTTATTTGTACAAACGCAATCGTCCACAGTGTCCAGGTTATTCAATTCTGTCATGACATGCTAGCCGTCGCAACAGCATTCGAGATATATATCATGTCAAATTCACTGTCAAGAGTGCGCCACGACGGACCACTATCATGTCATGTCATTTGTCAAAAGTACACCACAACTGGTCACCATTATGTCATGGAACATATTTAAAATTAACATTTAACCTGGTATAAGCGTATATGTAATAACTAAATATAAACAGGGTGCAAGAGTTGTGGAGGAATCGTGCTCCAGAGATATTCAGAAAGGCAAGACAAAGATATAAAACTTTCATGTTTTAAGTTTTTCAAAATTCTGGCTAGAAAATAGCTAAACTAGGCAAAAACAGTCATTATGTGCACTTTTATGCCAAATATTTAATTCTGCGTAAAATACGCAAAAGGGGAGGGTTCCAGCGTAAAATTTCACTCAGCCGACAAGAAAAATTCAGAAAACTTCTTTTGGCCATAAAAACTTCATTTTAACTCGAAATGAGGTGAATCAAAAACCAAATTCATACGAAATTTCGTGCTCTTGCTCATGAAACTATTAGTTTTCGAAAATAACAAGTTTTAGTAGATCAAAACCAAAAAAAACTCCATGAACTCATGAAACCCAAGTTACAACGTAGATCTAGAAGAATCTATCCATAAAAATTAAAAACTCCAAGTTCTAAAGAGACTTATAATCATGTAAAGAAGAGAATGGAACAATAAAACTTGAGATCCATCATGAAGCAAGTTGCACTTGCTTAGGGCTCTTGGGTGTAGGTGGAGAGTAATGGTGAGGAAGAAGAAGAGTGAATGAGGAGAGAGAAAGAGTGTTGGGTTAATAAATGGGGATGGTGGTGGTAGGTAAGGGTTCTCCCCTTGGTTCATGATGAACCAATAAGCAACCCAAGCCGAACTAAGTCAACCCAAACAAGCCGAACCAAGCCAGGAGACATGCAATACGAGTCAGATACGTACACGTATCTCAAAATACGTAATACGAACTATGGTTATCACATGAGCGTTCGGTTTATTCGGTTTCAAACGAACCGAATTAACCAAATCCGAATAAAACAAAATTTTAAAAATTCAAAACCGAAACCGAACCGAAATTACCAAAACGGAAACCGAACCAAACCGAATAATAAATTCGGTTTATTCGGTTAATTCGATTTGTTTGGTTTTAACGAGTTGGACCCAAAGTTGAGATCATGGTTAAATTATATTAAAAATTATAATTTTTATACACACATTTGTTAATTTCAAGTTTATGCACAAAGTTGGACTAATTGTTTAATTATCAAAGTTATAATTTAAAACACATATATATAATTGTTGTTTTTAAAATATACACATTTTTCAATTGAGGGTATTTACATAATTGTTTAATTCTTATTCGGTTTTCGACTTTTGACCGAAATCGAAACTATTTTTTTTAATATTTATTTTGAAAACCGAAATCGAACCGATCTTTTTAAAACCGAACCGAATCTCTTATTCGATTTCGGTTCGATTTTTGGTCCAAAATCGAACCAAAATCGAATAATGCTCACCCCTACTGCAAAGAGATGATTCAAATTCTTGATGCAATATAAACATGTAGTCTCCAAAAAAACGTGTAGTGATTTGTTGTCAATATTAAGGTTTGGAAGTGTAATGGTGTGGAAGGGGATCCATCATTTTAGACTTTAGAGGTTTGCTTATTAGTTGGCTCACTCGGCTACGAAACCGAAATTTTGGTCGTCACGAGTCACATCTGCAAAGAACACGTTCACATATACGTTAATGTGATGTTGGAATATGATCGCCTCAGATAGTTTGAACATCTGCAACATAATCCAACAAATACACCCATGAAAATGAATGATAACCATATTTGTCAAAAGTAGCGTTTTAAATTTCGGACTGGACTGGCCGATTTAACAAATTGACCCACGAATTGGTAGTCAGCTCGGATCAGTATTGACCTACTATTTTCAAAAAAAAAACAATTGTAACAAATATTTTGTAAAACCAATGTCCATAATGAAATGAACTTGAACCACTAAAGTTAACCCAGTGTTTGAACCACCGGTTGGGCCAACCGATTGAACCGGTTTGATCAAACCCAGTGCCTTGTTCAGGCCGATTTTCAATCCGATTTTTAAAACATTGGTCAAAAAAGTTGTAACTAAGACATTTTTTTGTTACTGTTGTAGAAGATATAAGGGTTACTTATACTTTGGGTTTCTGAAATATTCAAAATTTAAAGTTTGGGTCATGAAAATGTCCAATTTAAAATTTTTGTCCCAGGGGCGGATCCAGAAATTATAGCAGGGGTGGGCTGACAAAAATTTGGGTGGCTGGAAGTAGATAAATCCATATAAAAAAAGTAAAAAAAAAATTGTATGAAAAAATAATGTCATTTTTTTTTGGGGTGGGCTCCAGCCCACCCCACACTACCCCTGGATCCGTCCCTGTTTGGTCCAAAGATGACGGTTGACCCGTGTTCACCGTTAAAAATATGTTAATAAATAAATGAATACTTTAGCAAATGTCCCCATTCAAAATGTTGAAAGTAGCATATACTCCCACTTTTTAAAATAAAATAACAAATGCCCACATTCATTTGTAAATCAGCAAATATTTTGATTAAATAGTGGGGGTATATCTTGAAATGTTATTTGTTCCATACAATGGAATGTAGGCATTTGCTAGTTTTTTTTAAAAGTTGGGATATATGCTAGTTTTAATATTTTAAATAAGGACATTTGCTAAAATATTCCACAAATAATTGAATCAAAACCCAAAAGAACAAAAATATTCCTAGTACTCACAAGTCTAATTAACCATAAAATATTTATTAACAATTTTGAATTATCAACACAAATCAACGTCGTCTTATGACCTAAATTATAAACTGGACAGCTTCAAATACAAATTTTAATTTTCGAATATTTCAGAAACCCAAAGTCTAATTAACCCAAGATATAATGTAATGATAACCGAAGGGAAGCAAAGATTCAAATGAGTCAACCCCAAAACATTAGGTTTGAGTGAATTTTGTTGTTGATATATAGTTTAATAGTTTTACTTCTATATAATATTTGCATAATCTCCTTAAACTTCCTATAAAATGCAAACTCCAACTCGACATGATTAAAAGAAGAAAACTTTGTGTAGAAAGTATTGAAGTTATTATTAATTGCGTAAAAGATATTTTTTTTTTGCTATATTTGTAAGCACAGCTCGATCTACTACGTAATTCCTAGAGGCGTAAACGTTGTCATGCGAGAATTTTTTGTTTTGTTTTTAGGCTTAATTGCACTTTGCTACCCTCAGCTATGCCGTTTTTTTCAACTTGATACCCTAAATATTTTTTTTGTAACAAGTTGATACCTCAACTATTATTTTTTTTCAACTTGATACCTAATTTTTTTAAAAATTCCAAAATGTCCTTATCCCTTCCCTCTTCCCTTCTCCCCTCCCCCTCCCCCACTCCGGCCACCCCCACCCTCCCGCTCGCCTCCCCTCCGGCCACCCCTCTCTCCCACGTCCGGCCAACCCCTCCTCCCGCTTCCGGCGCCACCGCCGCGGCGGCGGCGGCTGCTGCTGCCGCGGCGGTGGGGGTAGGGGGGTTGGCAGGACTCGGGAGAGGAGGGTGGCCGGAGGGGAGGCGGAGCGGGAGGGAGGGGGTAGCCAGAGCGGGGGTGAGGAGGAGTTTGGGGGGGGGATAATTTTAAGGTTTGAGCAGGGGTATTTTCGTCCCAAATTTTTTTTGGATATCAACTTGTTACAAAAAAAAGTTTAGGGTATCAAGTTAAAAAAACGAAATAGTTGAGGGTAACAAAGTGCAATTAAACCTTATTTTTAAATTAACTTGTCAAGTTACGTCCGAAGGATGTAAATTCAACGTTTGACAATTTGTGTCCTTACGATTGACCTAAATTTGATATATATTAATTTTTGAGAAGGAGGAGAGAAGAAGAGGCCGAACGAGTTAAAATTATTTGGCTATATACTATCAAACCACCATATATTAATTGGTTCTTAGATGACTGTTAACAGTTGCAATTTTTTGAGAAGGACATAAAAATAATATATGTCAAATTTATGTTCTAAGGACGTAAATTGATAAGTTAATTTTTTTATATTTATTTTACACTCATAGAACAATGTTTACGACCTTAAGAATAAAATATTGGAACTGTGTTTACAAATTCAGTACAATTTGTACCTTTTATGTAATTAATAATAACTTCATGTTTTCTATACAATTTTTTGTTAAAAGAGGTAAGACCGAACCAAACCTTTGTTAGCTCCCTATTGCAAACATGCAGCTAGATTCTACTAATCTCATATGAAAAAGTAAGGGGAAAAAAAAAGGAAAAAAAAAATAAAAAAAAGGAAACTATTGACTAGCTTCTATGGAAACTAGAGACTCTTCATTCCCCCCATTTCAAAGTAGGTTCTCCTCTTGAATCACAAATTTATATGCTACATGTGCACTTCAATGTGAAGCATAAATGCTTAGTTCTCACACATGCAATTCAAGGTTCTGGCTTGAAAAGGACACCCCCAAAATTTATTCATAGAGCTGTTAAAAAGTACAAATAATTAAATGTCGTCAAAATTTCAATTTTTATTCAATAAAACTGAATAATACTAATAATAACAAGGGACAATAATAATAACACTCCAATCGAAATTTATAGATCCCATATAGTTAAGTGCACGGTCCTTGGAAAAAAGAAAAAATTATTCATGCACTCATAGGGGCCGATGTGTAAATTTGGCAAGCGGAGAGCTGGTTTGGGGTGGCCATTTATTAGGACTGGCTGGAGGCACCGTTTTCCCGCTCATTCATTGCATCCTGATCCTTTACTTTTTACTAAAAAGTACAGGAATTTCACATATTTACCACTATCCACTATTGGTAAAATGCCTACAAGACAATATCTTGTACTTATTTTCTTTCAAAAAAAAAAAAAAAACACTAATCCTCCTATGTTTATGGTTATTACTAAACTATACTATTTTTAAATATTTACACCAAGAGTGTTATATCTCACTATAGAAAATATAAGATATAGGAGAAGACGCGTAACTAGTTTCAAAGGTTAATTGTATTAATTATCATATATTTTACACTTACTATATGATCTACTCCTGCTTTGAAACTAATGACACGGACCCCCTATGCTTTCTATTTTATATAGAAACTAATAACACTGACCACCCATATAGTTAATAAATTTATAAATAAGAGGGACAGTCAGTGTAATTATTTTCATAATATGGATAGTCCTTGTAATACTCATGAAATATAGGAGAGCCAGTGTAATTAATCCTAGTTTCAAAATAGGGCTGACTAGTGCAATAAGTGTAAAATGTAGGAATAGTTAACGTAAATCGTCATATTTCTTTATAGTCCTCTAAATTTTATTAATTTGCGTAATACTACTAGGCCTCGATTGGTTCGCGGAATAGAAGGGAAAGGAAATCAATTCCTTGTCATTTTCTTTCATTTGAAAATTTTTATTTTTCATTGATTTTTCTTTCTGATATTTGGAAATGCCAAAAAATTTGAAAAGAAAAATGATTACTTAAATGTGGAAAAGTGATTCCTTACTTGAATAGATGGAATAACTTTTCTCCTCTCTTTTTTTCTATTGAAATTTTTTTTTTTCATTCTCAAATTCTTTGGCACCTAAATATAGAAAAATAATAATTTTTTTTCTAACCCGATGATCCTGCGAACCAAAAAAAAAAAGCCTATTACCAAAATGGTTCTATTTCGACCTCCTCAAACTTTTTACTTATTTGTATTGAAGTACTAAACGGTGTCCTTGTTTCCTTTCCTCGTGCAAAGTTGAAAGGAGTGAAGAAAGTCAGCCTGACCCTGTCTTCTCTCTGTAATTTTTTTTTTCTTTTCTTTTCTTGCAATGGACAAAAAGTGAAGAGGGAGAGGGGGAGAGAGAGAGAAATTCCCATTTGGTCCCTTTGGACTTTATTTTATTACACCTTTTCTTCTCCTCCTCCTTTTTCTTTTTCTCACATAAAATGACAGAGGTGGGGGGAGGGGTCAACCAGTACATTAATCCAGTGGCCATAAATTCCAATTTGTTGCCATCCGTTTGATTGCATGGGAGCGAGGGGGGTGTAATAGTAAAAAAGGGTTTCATCCCTCCATTAATTTTGTAAGGCTTCTTTAGAGTCCACATAGGTGTTCCTCCTCCTCAACACTTCTATCCTCTCCTCCTCCTCCATCCTCCTCTTCTTGATCTTTGCTGCTGTAGAATGGAGAAGTAGGCATAAGGAGAAGTTGGTCTTGCGTTGTTTGTTTGAACTTCTTAATTTAGGGTTTCGTGGAAGGAAAAGAGAAGGAAGTGAACTGATAATATATATATATATTAGCTGTTCTTTGGCTGCGCTTCTTTCTCTTCCTTTTTCTCTATAAGAAAAGCCTCCTCTATATCTCTCCATTTCCTTTCTTAGCTCTCTCTCTCTTTTTTTCTTCTTCTTTCAATTCGTTATGAAGTAGTGATTAGTAAAAATTGATCATACATAATATATATTAGTCAGTACTACTAGTTGCTTCTCCTATATTTCTCGATGAGCTTTAGTAGCTTATTCGACGGTGGTGCGGGGAGCAACTTAACGTACGGCGGCGCGGTCTCGCAGCCGGCGCAGGGAGGAGTGCTCTCGGCGCTGTCTCTCGGCTTGGTGAGCGCAAAAGTTTTATTTTATTAATTGTTATTAATTACTTAAATTATTTTTTCTCGTGTGATGGCTGATGATTTGTTCATGATCGTGCGCGCGCGTGCAGCAGTCCAACATGGAAGGAGGAGGACAGGGGGAGATGAGGAGGATGGGAATTATCGGCGGCGGCGGCAGCGGCGATCGCGATTCGGGCGGACGGAACAGCAAGGAGGAAGACAACGGCAGCCCGTCGGGGAGCGACAACTTGGACGGAGGCTCCGGAGACGACCAGCTGGACCTGGAGAACCCTCGCAAGAAGAAGAGATACCATCGCCACACTCCACAACAGATCCAAGAGCTCGAGGGGTGAGTATTGATTAATTAATTACATGTATAAAAAAAAAAAATAGTGTAGGTGCAATTGTTGTGATTGATTATAATGTTTGCTTTTGTAGGCTGTTCAAAGAGTGTCCTCACCCTGACGAGAAACAAAGGCTCGAGCTGAGCAGGAGGCTCAATCTCGAGAGCCGGCAAGTCAAGTTCTGGTTCCAGAACCGGCGAACCCAGATGAAGGTATGAACATAATATTCACTTAAATGTTCTCTATCTATTTATCTTTTATCTTTTATATTTTATATTTTATTTTGAGCAGACGCAGATCGAGCGCCACGAGAACTCGATCCTGAAGCAGGAGAACGACAAGCTGAGGGCGGAGAACATGCAGATCAAGGAGGCGATGAGGAACCCGATGTGCGGCAACTGCGGGGGCCCGGCCATGCTCGGGGAGGTGTCCCTGGAGGAGCAGCACCTCAGGATCGAGAATGCCAGGCTGAAGGACGAGCTCGACCGGGTCTGCTCCCTCGCGGGCAAGTTCCTCGGCAGGCCCATGCCCCCCTCCCTGGGCAGCGCGCTGCCGCTTTCGTCCCTCGACCTTGCGGTGGGGAACAACGGGTTCGCGGCGGCGCTGGGCATGGTGGCCCCGACGCTGTCCGCGGTCCCGGACTTCGTCTCCGCGGGGGGTTCGAGCCCGCTGGGGCAGCGTGGTGACCGCCCCCCCGGGGAGGACGACGATGGGAGGGGTTGACAGGTCGGTCGAGCGGTCGATGTACTTGGAGCTGGCGCTGGTGGCGATGGACGAGCTGGTCAAGATGGCGCAGATGGAGGAGCCTCTCTGGGTTGGCGGTGGATTGGAAGGAGGGAAGGAGGTGCTGAACTACGACGAGTACTTGAGGGCATTCCCCCGCTGCATCGGCGAGAAGCCGGTCGAGTTCGTGTCGGAGGCGACGAGGGAGACCGGGATGGTGATTGTCAACAGCATGGCACTTGTCGAGACTCTCATGGATGCGGTGAGATTGAAGTTCTAGTTACAACATTTCTGAACAATTTCAACAAAAGCCAATTGCAATTGTTCGTGATTTTGTACTAATTCGTAGCAACTGATCGTTCAATATAGACTCGCTGGATGGACATGTTTCCCTGTATGATTGCGCGAACCACCATGACCGACATCGTATCGACCGGCGTCGCGGGGACGAGGAACGGTGCACTTCAGCTTGTAAGATCACCAACCATGCACATTGTACTAGTTAGTCAGTTTAGCTGCTGGTTCTTTGATCATGTTCCGTGTCCATGACTCGTTTTCGTTGCATGCGCACAGATGCACGCGGAGCTCCAGGTCCTGTCGCCGCTGGTCCCCATCCGGGAGGTGAACTTCCTCAGGTTCTGCAAGCAGCACGCCGAGGGGGTGTGGGCGGTCGTCGACGTCTCCGTCGACGGCATTCGCGAGTTCCCTCAGCCCGGGGAGTCCAACATGGGCTGCCGGAGGCTGCCTTCTGGCTGTTTGGTGCAAGACATGCCCAATGGCTACTCTAAGGTACTTACTCTATTTTGATCAAAATACCATAATCTTGTTATAACCAGCTATGTTATACGAACACAGACACAAATATGGATACAGAACGATACGGATACGGAAAAGAATAATATTTGATGTGTCCATACATCACAAGTGTGAAGTAAGAAGTAAGTCAAAGATTTGTTATTGGGGAGTGTGGTCCAATTCCATTAGAAGATTCATTTGGGCATTAGAAAAGTCTATGGTTGTTGAGAAATTTATGGGGTTCACTTAAATTTTTAATGAGGGGGCAGCATTCCCCAAGTGATTAGAGTATGGTTCCCAATGGATTTAGATGCTTCTTTTCCTCCTCGGGAGCATAAGGTCTCATATAAGAATGAAGACTACCGAGGTTCATTCAACCATCTCTTCCTCCAGCTTATGGCTTTTGTTTCTCATCGTTTCTTTCTTTTCCCAACACTTTTTAATTATTATTGTTTGAATGGCTTAGTTTTAGATCTTAATTAATAATACTAAGGAATACTGTCTGGAGAGGGGTAGGACACGATGCCTAAGAGCATCTCCAACCCTATTGTGAGTTTGAAAAAAATGGTTGCCACATAGGAATAACAACCATTTTTTCCAAAAGTACTTCTCCAATGCAAATGTGAAATTAAGTGTGGAGTTGACATGGCAATGACATGGCAAAGACAATGTGAAGTTGGTTGTCTAGATCTAGACAATGCACTTCACAATGTCTTTATGTCCACATCATCATTTGTGAATAAAAATATTTATAAAAAAGAAGTAGAAGAGTAAAAGTTGTCTTGGAAGTTGTAAAAAATTATTTGTATTGTCTTCTCAATACTTTGCATTGGAGATGACTTTTTAAACCCATTGTCATTTGTGAATATAACATTGCCACCTATACAAGACATTGTCTTGTCCCTCATGCCAAATAGGATTCACAACACAAAACAAGACAATAGGGTTGGAGATGCTCTAAATTATAGAAGCGGTCATTGTTCACCTGTCAAATATTGAACGTATGATTTATATACATACATCCAGTATTCAAAGTACATATTTCTCTAACGTTTATGTACATACATCGAGTGTCTATTGGGATGTAGTCTGTTGGATACACCGAAAGATTTCGTGTGGATGTATACGGTTCGAATTTCTTCTTTGGTATTGCTCACCGGTTCGAAGAAAAGAACATCTAAAAAAAAAAAAATTAATAATTATTGTTTATATTAATTATTACTAGTTGCCAAAGAACTATTTATGCTTTCCAATAACTACTGCCTAGAAAATCAAAACTAATAGGCAGTAGTTTGATTAATTAGTAAGAAATAAGAACTATAAATGTGAATTCTCATGAAAGTAAAATATTTATTTGAGAGAGATTAATTAACGTATTGTATGTAATACCGCATACTTAATTTCTGCACCCGTCGTGATGTACGATTTTTGTTTTCAATAAATCTCCCTCATTCTGTCGAGGTTCACCAAAAAAATAAATATATCTATATATACAATTATGCCGAGTACTTGATAAGTAAATTAATTGTACATGCAACACCTAATATGTATGTGCGGATAATTACAAATCCTTATTATCCATTATTACTTACTTTGATTTTACTTCTACGTCCATGTAAATAATTAATGCATACATGTACCACATAATTATTTAAAGGCATTTTCTCCATTTTCTCCTGTGTCTGCAGAGTTCCCATCATTGCATGCCTGGCATATTATAAGCTTATCGTTTCTATATGTTATTTACAGTACATTTATATTATCATTTAGCTAAATTACAACTTGATACCCTCAACTATTGAAAATTTTCAACTTTATACCCTCAACTTTGATAGATACTAAATTAATTCCCTCCACGATTGTAAAGTTTAATTTGATACCCTCCGTTAGTTAAAATAACTTTTTCACTAAACAATTTAAAAAACAAATAAAAGTTTCCTAAAATACCTTCCATCTCCATCCCCCTCCTCCATTCCAGCCACCCCCCTCCCCCTCCCCCCTCCGGCAGCAGCCACATCCCTCTCAATCCCCTCTGCCGACCGCACCCCTCGATCGCACATGCGATCCCCCGCACCCCTCCGCCCCCGCGCTACCCGTGGCCCCCTGCGATACCCGCCCCCGCATCGAGCCGAGCAGCCCTGTGCCCCCGCCGTGGCCCGAGCAACCTCGTGCTCCAGCTGTGGCCCGAGCAACCCCGTGCCCCCGTGACCCCCGCCCCTTCGCCGTCCGATTTGCCCCGTGCCGTCGCGCCTCCCTCCTACGCACCGTCCGCCCCCCCCTACGCGGCCCTCCTCGGCTTCTGCTGCTACTACTGCTACTGATCGCTGCCCTCCCTCCCCCTCCCCTCCTTTTTCGGCTGTCGTTGCTGGAGAGAGAGAGGGAAGGCTGGAAAGAGAGAAGGGGAGAGAGAGAATGTGAGAGGGGCAATTGTGTCATTTCCTATTTCCATTTAACATCGTTAGGGAGAGGATACTAACTTGATGCCTATCAAACTTGAGGGTATCAAGTTGAAAAACTCCAATAGTTAAGGATATCAAGTTGTAATTTAGCCTATCTTTTATTGTTACTACAAACAACACTAAGTACATTTTATTCACTTCATTAGTTTATAGAGATATCACCTTTGAAGTTTGATTATAATATTTTACCATACTTTTCGTAATTATGAATTTTTAGTTTATGTCTTCACTATGTTATGTTATATTGCATGTCTATATAATATTTAATGTTATTTATCACGTAATTATCTAAATCTATAAATAAATTGCATATAATATAAGGCTAAACAACCAAGGTTGATGGGTTAAAAAAGAGAAAGTAAAGTAAAATGAATGGTGGTTAATAATCTTCTATTTTTTCTAATAATTTCTTTAAAGTTCGGACTACATTCTGGACTAGTTGAACTATGCTCCACTAGAGCCTTCCATATCGCCTAGTTTATAGTAAGCCATTCATGAATGTACACTGTATATATATATATGCTCTACACAATTAACTCTTCTCAAATAGAGATTTCATTTTTTTCATCCCATTCTTTCGTTAAATTAGATTTTTATTTCAGACAGCACTAGTGAAATTAAAAAAAATATTAAGAAAATATATTACTATCATTCGAAACTGTTTTTATGAAACATGAGATTTTTTTAAAATTCAGATAATATATTTTATTTCTTTCCCTCAATCCGTTTTAATGTTTCTTTATTCAGCACACGTCACGAGCAAGCCAGATCTTCAGAAATTTGTCTTTCAGTTAGAATTTGGTTGTGGCCCCCATACATTTGTTGCAACTTGCAATAGTCAAAGCCCTTCTTAGCAATATTATCTTGTTTTCTGGTACTATTTGTCCAGTTGTGGCAGCATATCAATTCAGTCCATGCACCCCGGGCCCACCAACCAGTTGCATCAGTTACTTGTAGATTTTTTTTGCAAGTAGGACCTACACAAACTTGTATCAAACTTCAACAATACCAATAAATAAATAAATAAATAATCCGTTTTCTCTATGAATCAACAAAAGCCACTTTTGCCATTTTCATAACACCTACATTTTTGTTTGTTAATCATTGCAAGAAGTTGAACTTGCCAAAAAAAAGTTTTATCATATTTTCTCGAATTTTAAAGATGAATTATCAAATCAATTATAGATTTATTATTTAAAAAAATAAAATATAGGTTCATAATTTTGATAATGCACTTTAAAAATTTGTGGACACTGTAATTTTTTTTTTTTTACAATTACAGTTTTTTTTCTCCGGCAAATGTGATCATGCAAAATATGTATTCTTTGTTGAAATCTAATCAAATCTGGTTTGCAAATTGGTGCAGGTGACATGGGTCGAGCATGCGGAGTACAACGAGGCAATGGTGCACCGGATGTACCGTCCGCTGCTCAGGTCCGGAATAGGGCTCGGGGCACGTCGATGGGTCGCCACCCTACAGCGGCAATGCGAGTGCCTTGCAATCCTCATGTCTTCCTCGATCTCTAGTCGTGACCACACTGGTACGCTAAAAATACTTTTTTATTTTTTTTGCTTCGAGTTCAGAACTTAGAATTAAACTATAGATTCAACTGTCTCTTTAATAATGTTTATAAACAATACTCTGACAGTAATTATTTACTGTATATTGTGTTAAACTTAATTCTAAGACTAATGGCGCACTTTAAATTTGTTAATAATAAGGAAAAAAAGAAATACATGAATTGATTAGTGTGGTCAAACTCAATTTAACTTGTCACATATGTAGTAAGATCCACTAGTAGAATTTGATAATTTCTAAAGGTATCTCATATTTTACTACAAGGCAGACCATTTAAACTGTCAACTTCATTGGCAGTCTATCTTAATATTCAAATTTTTTAGGACCGACAATTTTAGGACTGGACTGTCCTGGAGAAAAATGTGGAGTGTGTTTAAAAATTACATAAAATTTGTATGCAATTTGTTAAAAACTAATTTAAAACTTTTTTTAATTAATTCTTTAATTGACATTTGTAAATTAATGGACGAATAATATTAATTTCTTATCACTTTGTGTGTGCAGCTATAACTGCAGGCGGGAGGAGGAGCATGCTGAAGCTGGCGCAGCGCATGACGGACAACTTCTGCGCGGGCGTGTGCGCGTCGTCGTCGCACAAGTGGAACAAGCTGAACCGGCCCGAGAGCATCGGGGAGGACGTGCGGGTGATGACGCGGCAGAGCCTCGACGACCCGGGGAGCCCCCCGGGGTGGTGCTCAGCGCGGCCACCTCCGTGTGGATGCCGCTGAGCCCGCAGCGGATATTCGACTTCCTCCGCGACGAGCGCCTCCGCAGCCAGTGGGACATACTGTCGAACGGCGGGCCGATGCAGGAGATGGCGCACATCGCCAAGGGACAGGATCATGGCAATGCCGTCTCCCTCCTCCGCGCCAGTGTAAGTCTACCCTTCTTTTTCTTTTCTTTTTTCCTAATACGTACTAGTTGTGTTATATATATTGCAACTAGGTTTGCCAAGGATAATTAGCTTAATTGTAAGAGCGTAAGGCTCTTCCCAGTTTCTAGATTCTAGACTCAGGATGTGGAAACACATTTTGTAGAATAGTAAGATATAATTAGAGTTCCATGGTAGTTCTGTCACAGATATAGGAACTATAAGTTAGGGGTGAGCGTTCGGTTCAAACCGAACATAATTACTAAAAATGGAATTGGACCAAAAAACGAATAAGCAAAATCGAAACTAAATCAAAATAGTCCATATCTTGATCAAACCGAAACGAATTAAGACGGTTCTATTTTCGGTTTATCGATTTATTTGTATTTTTTTGTGTCAATATATATATATATATATATATATATATATATATATATATATATATATATATATATATATATATATATATACTCACTTTTGTATCTGCCGTGCATCCCTTATTTCACATCTATTGGATCTTTTTTGAGTCATGTAATTTTAACCGTTGATTTTTAAACGGTTAAGATTAGATGACTTAAATAAGATCCAACAGGTGTTTTCATGGAGATGCTTGAAAAATACAAAAGTGAGAAAATGTTGATCCCTACTCATATATATATATATATATATATATATATATATATATATATATATATATATATATATATATATTCTTATTCGGTTTTGGCCAATGACCCTCTAGTCTAGTGGTAGTGGTGAGGCATACGTCCCGAGTAGTCAGGAGATCGATTCCTGGTGGAAGCGTTCGCCACCCAAACCGCCGAATAAGAAAATTTAGTAATTTCAAAACCGAAATCGAACTGAATTTTTTAAACCGAACAGAATCTCATTCGATTTCGGTTCAAAATCGAATAATTCTCACCCCTAATTATAACCTTGTTCTTAGAAATTTTACATTCTGAATGTAGGAATTTAATTTAAGAACAAAATTTTAGATTCTAAATTTTATATTATTTATATATTTATTTTTTACACGCAATTTTATATCGAAAAACTTCGAAATAGCTTAAGACATATGATAACATATGGATAAATATATATATATTTTACTTAAACCAATACATTGATAAATAGTAAATACTTGTAGTCACTATTTTATTTTATTTTTTGATATTTGTGATGTGACTTCATGGTCTACAATAATTAATGCAGCAGCAACTACGCAACAGCAGTCCATCTGGCCTATACTTTTCTTCTTTTCTTCTACCAGCCTTTTTCTTTTTCTTGTGTCTCGTATCCGTCCAACGCTGTCGCGATCACGGCCTTAACCATATTAGAAACCAGAAAGGATCTTTCCGACTTTGACGAAGGCTCTAGTACTTGTTCTGTAGCATGGCTTTCTTGCTTTTGGAAGTTTGACAAACTATAAAGCAATCCCACTATGCTTCCTTTTCTTTAGATTTTTGCTAATAGGATAATTATTTCACAGACTAATCTCAACGTCCTAAACTTTTATAACCCCTTTAGGGTATCCTTTGGAAGTATGTTTCATCACCGATTTTGGATATTTTTCAACCGATTTTTCATAAAAATCTATGTTTATTAACTTTTTGAGGTATTGATTTTAGTCGGCTCAAGAGCCGTACAAAAACAGTGTAATATAATTTTGAATAATTTTATAAACACCCAAATCGATAAGTTTTGAGAAAGTTTATTATTTTATTTCATTTATATCTACAGCAACAATATATATAACTACTACTACACTTCTCTATTTAATTTTTATTCGTGTAAATTTTTTCAGAACCGCTTGTTCGTGAATAACCAAATATGAATTGGACTGGATTAAAATTCGTTACTTAAAAAATATTCAAAATCGAATCCCTCATAACTGTTCATAACTAGTATTCTAAAAATATATTATAAACGTTATCTCTACAATTGCCAAGCAGACTTTAGAGTCGAGAGATAAAGAACATGAATCCTATTCATCTCCATTTTTTTGAGTGAAAGGGGATTACAAATTTAATATAGTTACGACTTCTCCATTTTCATAAAAAACGTTCTCTCTACAATCCGGAGGGGCCGGAAAGGTTCGAGCCTCCCAATTGTGTGTGCGTATGATTTCAAAAAATAAAAATATTTTTACTTTTATCTTTATTTTCATTTTCTCTTTTAACGGAAACCCCCAAATTAATTTTCTTTGCTTTCTCTCTCTCAAATTAAAACTACAATACTGTCATTATCTCAAAGTTTCTTACAATGCAAATAGGAAAGTGTATGAATATTGAGATATTGATTATCAATACTTGTACCATCCGTATATTCGCCTAGGCATTATGGCATATTACAAAATATTGGCATAGCCGAAATCGAGTGACTTTTATGGTTACCGAAGAGAGGTATAAGATCATGATTTTGTGGCAAAAAATTAATGAATCGAACCAATGGACATATTATTTCTTTAATTTATAATAATGGTGGGAGCCGGAGGACAGTCGTCCAGAAAATACATAATACAAGCGTGCACAAAATTCCGTACGTATTGTTGGACATCTCAAAAAATAAATTTAATTGCATGCGTCGGAAAAGTGCAAATCACCCTTGGGCTCGGGTGGGCCCCCAGGCCTCGACCACCCCAAGAATTTTTTACTATTTTTTATCATATGTTTTTTTTAGTAGGACTCGGTCCATCCCAGGCTACCCAAACCCAACCGAGTCCATCCCAGTTTTAGTTCTGAATCCGCCCTTGCATTAGGGTAAAAGGACCAGTTACTTGTTATTTTGTGGACTTGACTTAAAAAGACTTTTCCTTCCCATATCAAAGGTCGTAGCAGGGGCGGCCCTGGCCCAGGGCAGGTCGGACGACGACCCAGGGCCTCCTGACGAAAGGGGACACCAACATGGAACTATCTACAATATAACTAATAAATATCATGTGTCATTCTTAACAAAAAGCATTGTGGTGTAGTGGTTATAATGCTAGACTTGTATTTGAGAGGTCCTTGGTTCAAATATTGCCTACAACAAAATTTTGTTTTATTTACACTTTTTTTTACATTATGTATAGGTCCATTTTGTAAGTTTCGCCTCGGGCACCCATCATCTCAAGGCCGGCCCTAGGCCGAAGCTATTGTTCTTTGAATCTTTTTCTTAATTCGTCTTACTTCAGACATAATTAGCACATTAGGCCATCTCCACCCATCCTCAAAATTTTTTTCAATTTGAGGACTCAACAAGAAATATTCCTATATGATGCCATCCTCAAAAAAAATCATCTCCGACCCATCAATCCTCAAATAATAAACAACCATTATTTATTTCTACAAAAAATTATTTTTTTCACAACCATTTAATAAAATAAAATACATTATATTATTAATATTATTTACCGAGATAATATTATAATATTATTTAATTTTTTTATAATTTAAATATATATTTTATAATATTTCATATTCATTAACGTATAGATAATATTATAATATTTTATATTATTTATATTAGTTAATATTAGTTAATATTTTATAACATCTATACAGTGTTGTTGTATTTTATTTGAATATTATTGTTGGTTTCAATGTATTTGTAACATCTATACTTTTATAATATTTAATTGCTATATTGTTGTATTTTATTTGAGCATTTTTAATTTCAATGTTGTTGTAACGTGTAGACTTTTAATTTTAATATTATTGTTGGTTTCAGTATTTTAAAATGTTTGATGTTATTATATTAATTTTTGTCAAATTGTTCAAATATTATTTTATTAATCAAATGAATCTAATAAAAATAATAATAAATATATTCAATATTAGATTCAATTTGAAGATCCCAACAAGAATATTTTAATAGTATTATTATTATATTATTTATAATTATAACTTAAAAATTATGTTAAGTTAATTAAATTTAGTTTTAACTTATGTAGGATATACTAGTAATTAGGTACATTTTGGAGGACAAAATGGTCATGAATAGTGGATCCTCAAATTTGAGAATTTTTATTTTCTCTCCTCAAATAGGAGACTCCAATCCTCAAAGATTTTGAGGATCCATCCTCAAATTGAGGACCGGTTGTAGCAATATTTTGAGGATTTCTCCTCAATTAGGTGTTTGGCCTCGTTTGGTTACCGGAATTTGAGCTTGGGAAAGGAAAGTGATTCCTTTCCTATGTTTGGGAGCCAAAGGAAAGTTGTTGGAAAGGGAAAATGATTCCCAAGAGGTAGGAAAATAGGGGGAAAAGTGGTTCCTCCCATTTATCTAAGGAATCACTTTTCCTCCAACTTTTTCGCATTTATTACAAAAAGTTTTGACCAAAATATCCATGTTCATAATATTATTTACCATTTTTATTCATAATATCTTTTAGACAAAAATATTTCTAAGTAATAATTATTTTTATTAGCACGAGGGTATTTTTGAAAAATTGACTTGATTTTGTTTCTTTCCTTACAAACACCAAACACTATAATGAAAATTAAAGATATATTCCGGCTATAATTCCGATCTTTCCAAACACCGAAAAGGAAAGTTTATAGGAATTATAATTTCCTAAAGGAAAGAAAATACCAAGAAATCAGTTTCCTTTCTTTTCCATTCCGCGAACCAAACGAGGCCTTTGAGGATTTGGGTTGGAGATGGCCTTAGACAATTTTTTTTTTTTGCAATTGTGAGAAAATTCATCTTGATGAAATATAAAGTACAAATTTTGACCTTAAATTTTAATTCATGAACAGTCACTAGCTGTTGCGTTACTAATAGTCGTAGCATGCTTGTGACTTGTACCATATAGGCGTAATTGTTTGAGATACGTCACAATCATCCTCAAGGACCACAATCCAAGATATTTTTTTTGGGTTATTTAATAATAGAATCTCAAATAATAGTTAATATTAGAAAAATCCAAATATTAACGTTAGATAATTTAGAGATCCAAATTCTAATATTAACTTTTAGGTGAGATCCTATTATTAAATATTCCAAAAAATTTAGACTCGTGTATAAAAATAAATTAAGACACAGCTAATTTGCTTTTAAATATTCTCAACTATGCAACTTTTGCAAATAAAAACCTTGTACTGGTCTAATAAAAAATTAAATATTTGAAACTTTTATTTGTATTTAAATAACCTAGCAAAACTAAAATAATTTTTACAGTACAGTGTAACATGAAGTCATAATTTCATAACCCTTAAGTTTCCAACCCTTTATATCCTTCTCAATCCTACCGTAATTTTTCCTTCTCCCCTAATTGTAAAATTGGAAGGCCATCTCCAATGAGAATTTCTAAAATTGGATTTCTATCCTACTTGTCATTGTATAGGACATCACCAATGAGAATTTCTAAAATTGGATTTCTATCCTACTTGTCATTGTATTTTATGGAAAATTCTATTCTAGTTGGAATAGTTTCTACATAGGAATTGCATACAAAAAATATATATTCTTCAATGATTTTTCATTTATATCCTAGGTGTCACAAAATAAATGGTTCAATTTACGGTGGGGGATCCAATATTAATTGGTATGAGAGATGAGAATTTCTACAAGAGTTCTAGATGTAGAAATTTTTATAGAAACTCTCCATGCTACATCAAAAACCACCTAGGATGAAAATTGGCATATAAACTACCATTGGAAGAAACTTTTTCCCTACCATAATGGTAGATAGAAATCTCCATTGGAGATGGCCTAAGCTTCTAATCCAGACCCTACCCCAATTTATATTATTCCTTTATTTTGACCATAACCCTATCTCTAGCATATAGTTCAGGGTACTTAAGTGCAAATTTAGCATTCTTACCCATTTGACACATCGGCAGATGCAGGAATATAAGAAAGGACGGTTAAGCTCAAATGTAAGGAATGTCTAAAAATAAAATCACATACTAAATTATATATGTGTGTGTGTGTGGACTTCCATCATAATTGGAAGAAGTAATCCGTGTGTTTGTGTGTGGATATATATATATATATATATATATATATATATATATATATATATATATATATATATATATATATATATATATATATATTATATATATATATATATATATTTGTTAAGTCAATTAACCCCACTTTATCCATAATTTCTGCCTCTGATTTGGCTTATAATTTCCTAACTAAAGTAATTAGTGTCCAGCGCTTGTAACTCATGTAGAAAAAAGAACGGATACCAGACGAGGGCCGACAGTATTTGAGTTTTCCAACCGTAAGAACCTATATATGTGTAAGGAAAAAAACACTAAAATAATTAGCATATATTACTTTTTTTTTTTTTTTTTTTTTTTTGAAATCCCACTCACACACACAATTGGGGGGCTCGAACCTTGCCGGCCCCTCCGGGTGTCCGCTCTAATACCACTAGGCTAGAGAGCTCGGACATTAGCATATATTACTTTATTGTCAGTAGTGAACAAGCAAAGGCTTGGAAAACGTACATCATCAATCATCATAAAAGAACTACTCTCCAAATTTGACAACATCCATGATCATCAATGAAGAATTGCCACCTAAACTTGCTATAATTGGATTGTTCTAACCCTCCAATTGCATCTTAATGTCGTAATTAAGAAAGCCAAATCGTACTCTACAACTTGTGCATTGATGGTACTCTTATATATGCTTCTTCATGCATCAGGCTGTGAGCGCGAACCAGAGCAGCATGCTGATCCTGCAAGAAACATGCACCGACGCCTCCGGCTCGCTCGTGGTCTACGCCCCGGTCGACATCCCCGCCATGCACCTCGTGATGAACGGCGGCGACTCCGCCTACGTAGCCCTCCTCCCTTCCGGCTTCGCCATAGTTCCAGACGGAGACGGCCCCGGCCAACTGGCCGCCGCCTCCGAAAAATCCGACGGCCGCCGGGCCGGAGGAGGGTCCCTCCTGACCGTCGCGTTCCAGATCCTCGTGAACAGCCTCCCGAGCGCGAAGCTGACCGTGGAGTCCGTCGAGACGGTCAACAACTTGATCACCTGCACCGTGCAGAAGATCAAGGTCGCGCTCAACTTGGAGAATATTGTTTGACGAGTGCATGCATGCATGCATGCGTGCGTGCATGAATAAATTAGTAACTATATAAGAGGAGGAGAGGGGTTTGCATGGGGGACTGAGTCAAGAACGAACCAACCTAGACGACAACGTTCTTTGCTAAGTGGTAAGAAATTGTGATAAATAATTATTGATGTTGATGATCAGGTTTCTCAACACAGAGCAATGGTGGTGGTTCGGGTATTGACTCAAGTCTCCCCACAAACCCTAGCTAAGCTGAGCTGGCTTCGAGTTGTTCCTGTTTGAAGAAAGTAATGATGTATGTTGTTGTCATGCTATAGCTGCATTTCTTCGAGTACTGTTGTATTTTCTCAGAGAATATATGTTTGTTGTTGCTTTGTACTGAAGTTCTTGAATTGACTGATCAATATTTGCTTCTTCATTACATTTATTTTTAAGTTATAAACTATATATATATATATTCTACAGATCTCATATTCTTCTTTGTTAGCATCAATTTTAATTCGTTAACCATAATTCATGTAGAGAGTTTCAACTTTTATTAATCTATCGGTTCATTGAGGTGATCAACTTATTTGGGTGACTAGATGCTCATGAAAATGCGACACATGTCAACTTAGAGAAATTTGGGTGATCAACTTATTTTATGAGAAATAATACTAAGCCTTCCTCTGTGGGCCAGGGAAACCTTCGGCTCACATGCAGTGACACGGAACCATATAGGAGCTGGAAAGGGCTCCAGCTTACTCCAAACTTTTTCTCTGTGTATTTTTTGTTTTATGAGTCAGCCCATCTTAGATCACTGTAATCTATTTTAACTTGAATTTCTGGTACCGTCCTTCCTCGATCATCTTTTATATTGATAGATAGAGAAATAAAACATGTAAGTCACACCTGGTGCCAAGGACGACGCCAGGGAAAAAAAATTTAGAGAGGGCTAAGTGAAAATAAAATCCATCTACTAACTCAAAAATTAGAAAATCTGCAAAAAATTACATAACAAACATCTATAGGAATTGAACCAGGGTCCTTCACTACAAACACCCAATGACTCAACCAACTATGCTAGGCCTTACATGCAATAATATTTTGGTAACTATTGGTATTTATTTATTTTCAAGTCCGGGCTACAGCCCGGAAGAGTCCAGCTAATACTCCGCACTGCCGGTGGCGGAACTACATGTGGATTGGGTGGGCTATAGCTCATCCTAAAAAAAATTTATTTTTTTTTGTTTTTTGTTTTTGTCATAAAGTTAGCTCACACATATTCTATTCTTGCCCACTTAGTCCATCCTAACTTAAATTTTTGGTTCCGTCCATAAGCAGGAGGTTAAATAATTCTAACTCCTTACTGATATATAGATAGATAACATAAATAGGGCCGGCCCTGAGCTCATGAAACCCTAGATGAACTTCCAAAATGGACCTCCCATACATAATGTAAAAAAAAATAAAAAATAAAATAAAAAATAAAATAAAAATAAAAGTAAATTAAAAAACTATATCATGACCAAGACTTGAACTAAGAATCTCATATATACAAGACTAACATAGTAACCACTGCATCATAATTGATTAATGTTAAATAGGAGCCATAAAGCATAAGAGGTCTATTTTATTTTATTTTTTTGAAATCACAAACACACACACAATTGGGGGGCTCGAACCTTGCCGGCCCCTCCGGATGTCCGCTCTAATACCACTAGGCTAGAGAGCTCGGACATAAGAGATCTATTTTATATTAAAAAAATAATATATTTAAATTTAAATTTGTTTTTTTGGCCTTTCGGATCCGTGCGTCCTAGACGGTCGTCCTGTCCGTCTCGGGCCAGGGTAGGTCCTGGACAAAAGATTGATAAAAAGCAAAAGGACAAGCAATTGAGTAAAGTATTTTCAACCTCCATCATTTTTTTTTCTTTCTTATGAGCTCTTCCAAAATAACTTGCAGTTAATTGTGGGTGTGGTATGATCAATATAATTAGCAGGTTCAACCTCCTTTCCTGCATCTTTACTATCTCTGTGTGTGTGTGTGTCGGTAGAGAGCAACCAAAATCCAAGCAAAGCATTGAATGGCTACACTGCTGCTCTCCAGCAATACTATATTCCACATGAAGTCCAAAACTGAAACATTTAATGCCTCTGATCAATCTCCAGCCTGTATCGATCCATGACCAATGTACATCCTGACCCACTCCCTCCCCTCCTGCACATCACTCGGTGTCTTCTTTGTTTGCTTTTGTCCACTGTAGTAGGAGGAGGAGGAGGAGGAAGGACCCGCCCGGCCATGGCGCTGTCATGGACTCGTCATGTTGACGTGCATCATGTGAACATACTACATTTTTACTTGCATCGGAGGAGGAGGAGGTGACAGTCACGTGACATGAGGCTTTTTGCATGGGACATGCACGTGATCATCATCACTGTCATCTTTTTTTTTTTTTTTTTTTTTTTTTTTTTCATTTCATGCGCTCGAGACACCCACAGTCCTCTCTTGGGACTGTCACATGGGTGTGTTCGCTCGCACGCACGTATGATGTACCCACCGCCGGCACTCCCAACCCATCAGGGGGAAAGCTCTCGCTCACCGTTGTCCCCCCAGCATATCAAAACTAATTTGTTATCATATATATAAAAATTTATATGGAAAAGACCCAACAAACCTTAAGAAAAATCCAAAAAAAAAAATGCAGTGCCAAGTGTGAGAACGTGATTGGCTGAAAAAACAATTCAACACCCCCCCCCCCCCCCCCCCCCCCCCCCCCCCCCCGGACTAACGTGGTAAAAAACTGACCAATAAAAAACCAACACGTAGTGTAGGTTCACGCGTTGAAAGCGTTGTTTTTATATATAGAAAGCGTTGTTTTTATATATAGAATCAGGGACGAATCCAGAAATGTGTACTAGGATGAAATATATATAGTAGGTTGGAGTGGACTAGGTGTGGGCTAATTCCCAAAAATAATGATAAAAATAATAAAAATAAAAACTATATAGAAAAAGAAACTTTTTTTGGGGTGGGCTGTCCACTCCACGCTCCACTTGGATCCGCCTCTGAGTGAAATTTCTGTTACAAATCACTAAAACTATTGAGAATGATGTAATTTAGAACACATGCAAATAGTTTTGAAAAATACGTATATTTTACACAATAGTTTTACGAAACATATAGTTAAGCTGCTAATGGTTTAATGAAAACAATCTCCTCCCTAGTTTGGAAATAAAGCCACTATAGACGGAACCCAATTCTTTTCTTCTTCTTTTTTAGTTTTTTTAAAAAAAATGTTTACTCATTAATGAAAGAAGATCATGAAGTTACAGAAAGCATATCATGATCCACATGATGCAATACAAGATGGAATCTCTTCATACGAACATATGATGTTAGAGATATTAAATAAAAGAGCATTAGAAGCTAAAGAATGAGCACATTTGATTAACACTCCTATGGGTATACGTCACGTTCCGATTCCGTCGAATCGATAGTCGTCCTCCGAGCGTGATGTCGTGCGAACCTAATTTGTGATCGCACAAGGCATAGTCATAAGGAAATCCGAAACAAGAGATCTAAGAGAGCAAGCAGACAAATTGAATCACACATTAAGTAAAGAGAACTTTGATCTTTATTGATAATGAACATCGTTACAGACTCCAGTACAGGACTCATGCCGCACAGGTTACAACATGACTCAATTACAAAAGAGTGCTGATGAGATAGCCGTTCCATACATTGCACACATCCCTCAATATACAACAGAGTATTCCAGTGACCTGGAATGGAGGGACGCTGAGCCATCTTTCTTGGACAGTTGAGAGTCTTCAAAGGTGGAGTTGTGGGAAAAGTCTTCGACGCGCGGCAAGCTTCAAAATCACGAACGTCGTCGAGCTAGTTGGCGCGTCCTTCCTGATTCACGGGACCTGCAAAGAGCGAGGATCAGTACGATCATATGTTCTGGCAAATGGCTAATTAAAATCCAAGCTCTGTATTTGATTCAAGCAGTTTTATAAACATGTTAGCTAGCTATTTCTGTGATCTTTCTAACCATCCTGATCGATTTGCATGTTAACATATTTTGAGGCAAGCATATAAAATTGTATACATTAAGCAGCTATCATATTCATCCCGTATCACGTGCATTAGTTAAGCAGTGAAATGGTGTGAAGGTCACTGGCAATGTCAAGCCATCACGGACTATAGCTGGGTTAGACGGCGACCCTTTTGCGCCGGGTAGCGAGCCCTGTACGAAAGTTTTCGAATAATCTACGCCGATGTAAGGCTGGCGCTTACTATACTCGTTCCTCCCGGGCCGAATCGGTCCCTTAGCCTAGGAAACCGTTCGAGAAAACTACACCTTGTCGACAAGTTGTCCAATGACCGTTTTACAGAGTCTTGAAAAATGCTATCTCTCTTTTCTAGAAACTTATCCTTTCTCTTTTAGTTGCAAAACTTAGCCTTTCTTTTGAACTTGGTCGATTTACTCACTTAGCCATATCGTTGCGATAAACGTTAATCGATTCATTCATTGTTTTGTATAGGTTAAGTGGAATTGCATAAGAAAGCACGTTTTCCATTTTTAATATCAGCAGTTTGATAGCAAGTATTTCGTAAAGAATCGTGCCATGATTTCTTTGATTCTACACTATGATGACAAGCATTCATTTAACTTCATATTGATTTTGAAATAGAGGGTCGAGACGAATGTCACGTCCCGACCCGGAATCACCCAAATCATCGTCTTCGCAGGGGGCGTGATGCCGCACGAGCCTGGAGTTGCGCTCGTGCAAGGTAAGATGACAAGTTCTCAAATGGTTATCTTTTGAATTGATATTAACAACGAAAGAAAAACAGAGTATACAAAACCATTCTCTTTATTGATATTAAAAATACGATTACAAAGGCTTTCGATAGTCCAACGGAATTTGCCAGATTGGCTACAACACTCAGGTTCTCTCTTGCCCACAAAGGATTTTATCGTTCCATACATCATACCTTCTATATCTCGGCCGCATCAATCCTGTTGCATATCCGAACGTCAATGCGATTGCACGCTTCAATACGCTTCGGCATTCCAAGCCTCAACGCGTTCAAGCGAAGCTCCACCGCGAGCAGACCAATCCCTGAACCTGCTAGCAAACTAGTGGGAGATTAGTACTTTCGTCCTCGCTGTAATGATCAAGAACCCACTTAACAAACCGACATTTAGTATTGTATTGATTCATGCAAACATACAATTTAGTTCTCTTTCTATGTTCTCCTTAGGATGAGTTCATGGCATATTCGAAGACTGTAAAGCATGGCAAGCATGTTATTCAATTCGCCAAAGTAAACAAGCAAGCAATCTCGTGTTTGTTTCGTGGCACGACTTAGCAATATCGACGCACTCGCCCTTGTACCGACGCAAGGTGAATACGCCTATCCGTTTTTCCTGTCATGTTATAAGTGCCTTCTATTCAGGATCCATCCATGCAGGATATACATATACCTTTGTAAAATTCCTATTTTTGAAAATAGTATTTGACTATATTTGTGTATTTGGAGGATTTTTGAAATTTGGGTATTGTTAAAATTTTAATGATATTTTCTTGAGGGTGAACTTTATTCACATTATTATTCTTGCCACTATTATTAATATCATTGTTATTATTATTATTATTATTATCATTTTAATTTTCCTATACCTAACCCCTCACATCACTCTCCCTCACATCACTCTCCCTCACCCCTATCTTCACTCATTCACTCCCTCTCTCATTCTCTCTCCCTCTAAGCATGGAGAGCATCCCCCCAACCTCTCATTCTCATATCTCTCTTCCGCACACTATTTCTCTCCCTCTCTCAGCTCTCACTAACCCTAACCCTAGCTTTCCCGAGCTCACCTCTCCCCCTCGTCTCCGGCCTGCAGCCGCCGCCACCACTTCAGCCACCACCACCATGGCGACCACCCCCATCGTCACCGTCGCCTCCCTCGCCACCATCGCCTCCATCTCCGGCCGCCTCCGCCGCCCTCACCCGCGAGCACCGCCTCCACTTTCATCGTCGTCACCCCCGCCTCCAGCCGCGACCACCGCCTGCGCCACTATCTCCCACCACTGCCACCTTCATCCGCCACCCTCGTCGTGGTCGCCCTCGTCTCCAGCCCTCACCACCCGCCGCCCTCGCCGTCGTCGCCATCTTCTCCGGCCAGCGGGCGCAGCACCGCCACCGCTGTCCTCCCTTTTCCTCCAGTAAGCCGCCCCGACAACTCCTCTGCCCCCTCCTTTCTCTTCTTCTCCGGTGACCCTTGCCGTCGCGGCTTGCCCGCCGCCGCCGAGGGTTTCCAGACCGCCACCCCTCTCCTTTCTTGTTCTGTGTGCGTCTAAGGACGCGTTGCCTCGAGCAGCGGGACGCCTTGGGCCCCACGCTGCTCGAGTTTCGTGTCGCCTCGATCCGCGTTCAGCCTCGTTATGTGTGCCTTCGTGTTCTGTGTCGTCCTCGGTGTGTGCGTTGCCTGTGCAGTGTGCTGCCTCGAGCAGCGCACACTCGTTCTTCGTGTTTCTCAAAACACGTGTACCTTGAATTATGTGCAGCCTCAGTTTTTGTGCACCTAGATTCGCGTGTTGCCTCGGGCAGCGGGACGCCTCGAGCCCCGCGCTGTCTCGGGCACCGTGCTATCTCGGTTTGCATGTTGTCTCGATTCCCGTGCCTCGGCCTTTGTACCTACCTCGTGACCTGTGCCGCCTCGATTTTTGTGCACGCACCGATTTGCGCACCGTATCGATTTACGTGTCATATTGTATCTTATGTTGCCTCGGTTTGCGTGCTCGCTCCGATTTATGTGCCGCATTGGTCTTTGTGCCGTCTCGATTTGCGTGCATGCCTCGATTTGCGTATCGCATTGATTCGTACGCCATCCCGATATTCGTGATTTCTTCGATCTACATGCGCGTCTCGATTTACGTGCACGTTGTCTCCTGTTCATCTCGATCCTCGAGTTATCTCGATTCTTATGCGTATCTCGATATACGTGTATGTCTCGGTTTGCGTGCCCGTATCGATCTGCGTGTCTCGGTTTTCGTGCCAGATCCCTGCACTACTTGCGGGACCCACACGGTATAGCCTCTTGCCATCCTCCGTGCTTCCTGTTATTATTTTATTATTTAATTCTAATGATCGTTTATTGTGTGTTCTGAGGACCTCGATGGACGTGCTAGCCTGGATCCCGATCGTTGAAGACTTGCTTACCTAGCCGAGCCCTCTAGGCAAGTATCCCTTGCTCATCGACGGCTCTTGCCCTCTCTCCTGGATTTTATTGCATTTAATTAATTTATACTTGTAAATTGTATAACCATGATTAGTGTAGCCCAGTAGTAGAATTGCCATGATGATAACTTATAGCTTGGTTCGATACCGGGATAGACCGTATCGGACAACTCGGATGGGTCATCCACACCTCCGAGGACACGAGCACGACTCACATGTATGGATTGTCCCTGTATGCCCCGTGTCCGACTCGCGGTCGGGTAACGGCTCTGGCTAATTATTCTCGTGGCTGTGATTGTGCTTGGGTTGGAACTATGGGCATGTGCTGTGATGCGCCCTGCGAGGCGATTTCTTGTTATATGTGTTGGCTTGGCGCCCAATACGCATTGTAGTGCTGCTGGAGGCCAGGACTTAGTGGTCTCGTGTTCGATTGGTTTCCAGTACGCATTGTAGTGCTGCTGGAGGCCGAGACTTAGTGTTCTCGGCTATCGATTTGTTCCCAGTACGCATCATAGTGCTGCTGGTAGCTGAGACCTAGTGTTCTCAGCCTGCGATCCTGCGATTCTGCGGCGGGTTGCGCCGAGTGGTTTTAGCCCCAATTCGTAGGGTGCTCCCGTCCAGATTACAAAGGAGACTCTGTCGGATTTTTCCAGAATTCCCAGTTGGAAATTTGGTTCGAAGGATTAGGCAGAACCATTCCTTTGGTTTGCTGGACTGGATTCATGCATGTTCGTCTTGGCATAGTTTATCGGATCCCATTGCCTGCTAGGTAGACTCCCGACTAGATTAGTCGCCTAGCGTCTTGACATGTCTTGTCCGTCGGATAGCGTAAGGAGAGCGGTTCTACTCGGGAGACGGTCTGCAACCCTGGTCCTTGTTTGATTTAAGGGTTGTGGATCTGCTCCAGAGTGGTTCATGCAATCCTTGCCATTTTTCGGCGGCATTAATTAATTAACACTTGTACTCTGACCATTCATTCTAGGAGTTGTCCTAGTATAGCCAGATAGGGCTGACAAATGTCTTATGTATCGGAATTATGACATTGGGAATATTTAGATTGCGTAGTATTTGAGGATTTATCTAGAATAATGTATCGGTAGACTCATTGGATTCCTGGAGTTGGATTATTGTGCGAATATTTCGCGGAACTAGAAGAATATCGAGGGTATTATTATATGATTTTTACTCGACTTTCCAAACGCCCAAAACCTGGTACCTTTTTGTATTTCGGTAGTTGGGGAACCTGGTTTGATTGCTATGTCTTGGTAGTTGAGGGGCTCGTTTTCTAGTGGCTTGTGATCATTGACTTGGAGGATTCTTGTGAGCCGGAGGGCCTAGCATTGCTTATAGTGATTAGCTTGGTATTTGGTTATTGACGTTCCTGACCTGATGTTGATTCCATCGTAGAGGGGTGACTCTTGATAGATTAATCTGGTGGATAGACCGACTGGATGATTGGAGCTCTAGGCTCCCATATATGCTTGAGATGTTATTATAGTAGAGGTTCTGATCTTGTACTTGACCTGATATCCATGCCACGATGTGGGCGGATGACTTCTTGTGACTGACAGATTTGTCCTTGTCCCAGACCTGACTACTTGTATCCGTGCTATAAGTCCAGTTACCCTTTGAGGTACTGGCCCCGACCTTGTACTACGGTGCCCCTTGTCTACTGGCACTTTGAGGTACTACTTCCATGATTACTACAAAAATAACCCATTTTAGCGACGTCAAAAGACGTCGCTAAATAAGAAAAATATGTCGCTAAAACAAATTTGCGACGTATTTAGCGACGAAAATTGGGTGTCGCGTATAGGCATGTCGCAGATGACAATTTGGTCGCAGAACGTCGCTGTTTGCGACGGCATGAATAGTATCGCAAGACGTCGCAAAATTAGCGACAGATAGCAACGTAAGATTACGTCGCCAAAATAGTGACGTAGAGCGACCACGTTGCGACGCCATAAACTTTATATATGATGATATGGCATGGCAGCCACGTGTGCACTTTAGTGACGCCTAGCGACAAAGTTAGCGACGTCCGCTGACAGGTTGTCATTTCCCATGTCAGCAGTTTAGCGACGTCTAACGACGTTACGTCACTAGTTAGCGACGTATAGCGACGTGTACGTTCCGTCGCTGTCCGTCACGGAACCTCGCTATACGTCGCAGATATTATAAAAAAAAATTTAAAAAAATATAATTGGTATTTTTGTTATGCTGTGTGTCTGTGTTTACAGTGTGTGTGAAGTGCAGTAATCGAAACTGTCGATGGTTCCGAACACTGCATTTCACATTCAATGTAAACACAGACACACATCATCACAAAAATACACATTATATTTTTTTAAAATTTCGGCAGCACCTCCTTTGTATATCAGATCATCGCTTATAACCCAGCGTAGGTATATTTGTCATCCCCGTCGCAGATATCACAAAGTAAATATCACAATAAAAATAGGAGGCAGTGCAAAGTAAATATCACAGACACACATCTCACAAACATCCAATAGAGTCAAATAAAAATGGAAGATAAAAAGTTTCCCACCAAGTGTATAAACGAAAGTGTACCAATAAACAATTTGCCCATAGGGCCAATACATACAAGTCATAAAAAATCAATGAAATCACTGCGGACCCCTGCCGCGCAACTGGGATAGAATGTAGTCATACTGCTCCTGGGTGAGCTGCACCGTAGGGGCAGTAGGAGGCAGTGTAATGTCTGGAGTCGGTGCCGTCGATGGACCGGGAGGACGTATCTGCTCCAGCTCTCGCAGTCGCTCACCATAAATAGCAAGGGTACTCACCACCCTCTCAGTACTCGCCTCAAGCGAAGCCGAAACCTGAGTGAGTGAGGCAGACATGCTCCTCTGCGATCCCTCCAGCTCGACCTGTCTACGCTCTGTGCGCTGTGTAGACTCGGTGAGCGTGTGCAAGCTGGCAGCTGTAGCCTGATGCAGACTCATCAGCTCCTGTATACTGCGCTCGACCGCATCAAATCGTCCGGTGACGATCGGAGGGTCGGATCGTCGCTCGACCGCATCAAAAATCTGCTGCTACAACTCGCGACGCAACTCCTCGATCTAACGACGAACATCCTCAGCTCGTGACGACGCCTGCGAAGCCGGAGACTGCGCACTGACAGAGGGGGCCCGGGATGACTCCGAAGCCAAATACGTGTCGTAGGATCCCGTACCGTAGTACGTACCCTTCAGAAGACCGCCAACGACGGTCATCCAGAGCTCGTCCGGCGATGGAGCTATAGGCGGCTGGGAGGAAGTACCAGCCCCTCCCTCTGCTTGCGCACTAGCAGCAGCAGCAGCAGCAGCCGCCTCCTCCTGTAGCCGAACAAACTCGGCCTAGAACATGTTTGCTAACGTGTAAGTGTTTGCTAAAGTCTATATTGATATCTATTTTTCTATTTTTTAAATTATAGTAAATTAATATAAAGAATAGAACGTACATATGCCTGCGTCGCCCTCTCGTCAATGAACTCCCCAGCCCTCCGATGGGTGACCAGGAAGACGGTCACCATGTTCGGGTCCTCACCCTTTTTTACCTGTTAAAATATATTATCTATTATTAGTATTAAACATTCTATCGAACTATATATAAATTAATGTCCGTCATAGGCAACGTACCAGACGATGAAAATGCTCCGTCATCGGAATGGAGCCACCACACCACTTACTGGCGCTCGACCGTGCCACCTTGGCCTTGTCAGACCGCTCCTGGTACTTGGGCTCGCTGAATCTAGCCTTCATCGCAGCCCACTGCTCTGGCGTGATCCAACCATGGATCGGCTGTCCGGAGCGATCACGACACTTCTGGTCGTGGATCGCATCACGGATGAGCTTGGCTGCGACGGCAGAAAATTGGCCCTCGATCCTCGCCGCCCGGTGTGGTGGATAGAAATAGGTCCTCTACAAGAAGTAAAATACAAAAGTTGTATAATATACACAAATGATTATTAAAATTTAAAAATAAACAAATTTTTTACCTTGAAGTGGGCGAACCAAAAGGCCTTCCTATCTGCGGGAGCATCTGAGTAGTTAATCCAAGGCCCACCATAGTTCTGCCTCAGAAATACCTCTAGCTGTCTCTGTACTGCAGAAGGCCGATATCTGTACAATAATAATTTTTTATGAATATATATGTACATATAATCATTTGAGAAATATATATTAATTAATTTACTTCATAGGCCCGTCCGTCCAAATCTCCATACGCGTCTCGCCCGGGGGAGCGCATGGAGGGTCGCTCTCACCTTCTGCCTGGGCAGGATCAGTCTGATCGCCGTCCTCCATATGCTCGGCGTGGGCTCCCTCCATAGAGCCGTCGACAGGAGGAATGCTGGACGGGGGATCAGGGATGCTGGACGCGAGATCAGGAAGGCTGGACGACGAGGGAGGAGTCGCCAACCTGCTGGAACTGCCCTGTCCCGGTAATAGACCGGGAACAGAACGGTACACTGGCGTACTCGGAGATGAGGATGAGGGTACGGAACTGCCCTCTCCATCCCCAGGCCGAGGCTGACGGGACTGCCTAATGTAAAATCCTTCGCGTCGTCCTCCTGGTCTAGCCATACCTGATAATAACATATGACAATAAAACAAAAATACATATTTATATGATAGACATCACAGATTTTTGAAAAATATCATAGTCACAGATAAAAGTGTCAATAAAGTGTCACTGAAGTGTCACAGATTTATATGATAGAAGTGTCACTAAAGTGTCAAATATGATGATAAAATAAACGTACAGATTTAATCCTCTTCTAAAAATTCATCTAGTTCGTTTAGCTCATATACTTCTTCTTCTTCTTCTTCTTCTTCTTCTTCCTCCTCTACATCTTCACTTTCATCTGCATCTTCCTCTTCAGATAATTCTACTTCTTCTACACAATTAGATATGTAATGAGGAACTTCCGTCGTGTCCACTTCTATAATATTTGTTACAAGAGGTAGTTCATCCTGTTGATAAGCTATATCGTCAACCTCAAAGGTATTTCTAGCTTTGGTCTTGCATACTGCCCACCAGTCCGATCAGATTGGTACTCCAATTTTTCTCTTTACGTCCATCACAGTATTAATTATGTTATCAAACACATTCTTCTCAATATGCATGACATCAAGATTATGTCTGATCAGATTGGTACTTCAGTATGGCAGATCCCAGAATATGCTCCTCTTTGTCCAGTTATGATCTCTACCAAATCCATCGCACTTGTACCCAGTTGTAGGATCTTCGATAGCACTTAGAAAATCTTTAACCTCCTCCCATATCGTGGCTCCACACCACCTTGGCGGTGGATCACCCTTCTCTACAACGCCGGTAGGGAATGCATTCATGTTCCTTCTGAACGGATGATCTTTTGGCAGAAATTGTCGATGACAATCAAAGAAGCACGGTTTTCCTCCGTGTTTCAAGCGGAAAGCCTTACTACGGTCCATACAATACGGATATGAGAGACGGCCATGAGTGCTCCATCCAGATAACATTCTATAGGCCGAAAAGTCGTTGATGGTCCACATAAGGGTTGCCTTCATCTGAAAATTCTGCTTCCTGGAAACATCGTACGTGTTAGCGCCTACTTTCCATAACTGATTCAACTCATCTATCAAAGGCTGTAAGTACACGTCAATATTCCTCTTGGGATTGTTCGGACCAGGAATTATAACGGTTAGAAACATGTACTGAGTCTTCATGCACATCCAAGGCGGTAGGTTATACGGAGTGGCAATCACAGGCCAGCACGAATACTGGGATCCCGAAAGACCAAAAGGAGTAAAACCGTCAGAAGATAGTCCCAACCTGACATTACGCGGATCTGAAGCAAAATCAGGATACACTCGATCAAAGTGCTTCCACGCTTCTCCATCGGATGGGTGATCCAACACTCCTTCAATCTGTTCTCGCATGTGCCAACTCATATTTTCGGCCGTCTCTTTCACTATAAATAATCTTTACAACCGCGGCGTTAAAGGCAAGTAGTGCATTGAATCGATCGGTCTTCTTGCACCGGTAGACCTTCCTGTACTAGTTGTCTTATAGCGATCAGCACCACAAAATCTGCACACATCTGCGTACTTGTCGTCTTTGTAGTACAGCATGCACCCATTGCGATAGGAATTGATTTTCTCGTATCCCATCCAGAGCGATCTCACCATCCTCTTAGACCGGTAGAAGTCTTTAGGCAACTTAGCACCCGCCGGCAAGATCTCTATAATCAACTCCAACACTCGGTTGTAGCATTCTTGCGACATGTTAAAATCTGACTTAATGCTCAACAGTCTTGTAACCACCTCCAACAGTAAATGATCCTCACAACCAGGATACAATAGAGTCCTTGTATTCTCCAGCAACTCCATGAACTGTGCAGCATCGACGTTCGGTGCCTCCTCAGGTGCATCATGAATAAAACTAGGCCCCGCAGTGTCGAAAACCATGTTCACGCACCCGTCGTCGTATGCATGATTATCTGAAACAAAATTAGGTCCCGCATGCATATACGGCTCAATATAAGGCTCCGGCTCTGATGCTAAAGACACAAGTTCTCCGTGTGCGGTCCACTGATAGTAATTAGGCGTAAAACCCCTCGAGTACAAATGATATGTCACTTCCACTTCTGGATAATATTTTACGTTATGACATTTCACACACGGACACTTAATTTTGGTGCCGTCCATGTACTGAGGGAACGCCTTAGCAAACTGCAGGAACTGCTCTACTCCCGCTATGTATTTATCCTGCACACCACACATATCATCAGGACGACGATTGTACATCCATGAACGATTCCGCAAGTAGTAATTCATATCCATTTGGAAATAATTCTGCAAAGATGGACACATTATCCAATAGGCACAAATTCGTATATTATATCTTATTATGGGACACACATTAGTAACAGACATTTACTAATAACAATGATATGCAATCTAGGTCAAACTAGGTTGTACTAAGTCAAACAAGGTCAAGCTAAGTCAAACAAAGTCAAACAAGGTCAAACAAGGTCAAAGTAGGTCAAGGGTTGACCTATAGTCGACTTTGTCAACTCTTAGTCCAATCTAGGTCAGATGTTGACTCTACTTTGACTTTCAGTCAAAATAGTCAACCTTGGTCAAACAAGGTCAAATCTAAGTTAAATATCCTATTTCTAGTCATTATCTACCAAGGTACCCTTTACCTTATCGCTATTGGTATCCCAATACCAATACCTTATAATTCATATCTTACTAGGCCCTAACTAGCCCATACTAGCTAGCACACACCATTCAAGGCTATACAAGCCTAACCTATAATTCAAGTACCAATAATGACAAAAGTCAACTCAAGCTATCTCATACACACAAGTAATATCTTGGTGTCATTTGTTTAGTCTTAAAAAACACAATCAACTAAAACTAGTACCAAGTAATGAGCAATAGTGAGTTACCAAAGCAAACTGATCAGACTAAAGAATGCCAATCAACTTGGAAAGATGGATACACTGTTGACCATTTAACAAACATGAAGACAACAACAAAAAACATTGTTAAGCAACAATCATCAATAATGAAACTAGAACACATTTTCTACATTCATCACAATCAAGAAACCCTTACACTACAAACCTCCATAGTTGTTCAGAGATCAAAGGATGGATCAGTATCAATCTAGACAGTCAAATCTCGAAAATAAAGATGGCAAACCTCGGATATAAGCACTCAAAAGTATTGGCAAACCTAATAAACTAATTATACCAAGAATTGTGGATCGAAATAAGGTTTACAATATAATTGTGCATGCAAACCAAGATTTCCTCTATTATTCAAAATAAAGTGTTATTATTTTTTTCTAGATCAAACATTGTGTTTATCAATGGTGCTAACCTGTGTGTGGGTATGGGTGTATGGTACATGGCAGTTCAATAAATAGGTATGGACAAGTATAGGCTAGTGTGTCAAGTGTGTGTGTTTGGATGTGATACCATTTTGTGTCAATGGAGCAATGTGTGTGTGTAGAGTACATGGTGCATATAGATAGGGTGTATGTGATAGGTTTGCATATGTGTGTAATGTATATGGGACTGTTCTCATTTTGTGTATGAGTCAAAAATGGTTTAGACATAGGTGTGTGTCAAAAATGACAGTTAGCTACTAGGGTGTTGTGTGGTGGTACACGTATGTGTGTGTGTATTTGTAACCTGGAAAATAGTGTGTCAAATGAGGGTGTGTGTGTGTAGAGAGTGGACATGTAACAGGGAAAACAATGTGTTAACAGGGAAAAGCAGCTAGTGTAATATATGTAATGAAATTCAGTGTTCATGTGGATGTGTATGGTACATGTGAACTCAGTGGTGTGAGCCATTCTCAGGCAAAAGGTTCCCAGGTTTGTGACAGTTCATTAACCCCAAACTAATCCAAAATTCATTTCGAAATCCCTATTTGTCCAATACAAATCCTAACCAAAGTAGCTAACACACAGGTGAAAGTATTTAACATGAAAGTTAATCATCAAAATTAGTTTGAGAACAAGGAATTAAAATCAGAATTTAAACTAACAGGACTGTTCAGTCTAAACAGCCCATTCCTATATTCGAATCCAATATAGGAGGAGGAGTATGTGTGTGTGTCTGTGTGTGTGTGTGTGTGTGTGTGTGTCTGTGTCTGTGTCTGTGTATGTGTGTGTGTGTGTCCGTGTCCGTGTGTGTATGTGTGTGTGTGTGTGTGTGTGTCTGTGTCTGTGTGTGTGTGTGTCCGTGTCCGTGTGTGTGTGTGTGTGTCCGTGGGAGAGGAGGAGGAGGAGTTAGGTTAGGGTTTACCTGACGAAGAGAAGGAGGAGCTCGAGGAGGAGGAGGAGCACGACGGGGTAGGGGTCGCCGGGGGGGGGGGGAGTCGCCGGAGGAATCGCGGGGGGGGGGGAGGAGTCGCCGGAGGAGCTCGAGGAGGGGAAGAAAATTTGGAGAGGGGGGAAAAAATTTCGAGTGGGGGGAAAAAAGAGAACAGCGTGCCCTAAGTAAAATAGTTAGCGACGTCACCAGTCGACGTCGCTAACCGTCGTAAAATTTTTAATATAGGCGACATATTTTAATAATATGTCGCTGGACGTCGCTATTCAGCGACGTAGTTTATGTAGTGTTGCTGAACGTCGCTATTCAGCGACGGTTTGCGACATCGATAGAAGGGAGTCGCTATATTATATGTTTAGTGATAGAATTTTATTTCGTCGCTAAATAACGTCACTAATAGAGCATATTTTAGTAGTAATTATATGGCATTGCGATGCCATCTTGATATTCTAGCTATATTATATGATTATCTGCACGGGTACCTTGGTAGTTGGCCTTTAGTCTTAGCGTGATAAGGATTGCTTGCTTGCTTGTTGCATAACACTAAGGATGAATCACAACTAGGACTACAGGTGCGGAGGTTGATTCTTACTTAGCGTTTCCGTACTGAGGTACGACATCTAGGAGGGTGGTCATGTGACCACGGCATGTGACCCCGGATAACTATATGGATAATCTAGGTAACTTAAACTGGTAGAAGCATTGGGGGGGAACGGAATCCCAAGATCGTACATTACCAGCCTTATCCCAGACATTAGTCATGACCTGCAGGCTGGCCGCCACGGATATTGTTACCATTCGTACTAGTGGATCGCAATATCCGGCTACTTATGTACTATACATTATATATATGGCATGCACGACACGGTGGCCTTACGAGGGACCGGTGGTGACATGCAGAGCCCGGTGGCCTTACGAGGGATCGGTGCTCTTCTTACATGCTATACTTGGCCTCGCTAGCCCTGCTGGGACGACACGATCTGAGGATTCCCATACTTGCATTGTTGGGGTAACCCAACCTCCACATAGAGAGCCGTAGGCATTTTGAGTGGCCGCTTATTCTTCTAAATTGTATGGCTTGTTGCTTGCTAAGCTGGCTGGCACGTAACGCTGTCCCGGTGCGGTAATTCATTCCCTTGTTCTTGTTTGATGTAGGGGTGAGTTACTGTTCCGATGACAGACTACGAGTTCCAGTTGGCAATGCAAGCATTAGTGGATGTTAGGATGACTGTGATGATTGTTGGTTACTTACGTATTAGTAGTTGGATTGCTGCCTTATATTCTGTAATCGTGCGTTGGTACCGTACGATCCTTTACCCTCATTACTGATGTTTATACGTGTTATTCCTGTTATATATCATATCATGCTGGTTTTCTTCACCCGTCCTTGAGCCTTCCTTTCTGGTACTTTCTACGGTTGGCCTGACCAACCCTGGATTGTTCCCAGATTGCCTGTGACCGACCCTGTGGATCTTCCAGACTCGACTTGGAGGATGTGCTTCAGTTCTCGACCATGCTAGGAACTGTGGAAAGGTATACACATCTACATTATTATCAGGTACTGTAGATTTTCTGATTATCATATGAGTATTTCCTGCTTTCCATATGATTCTCTCTCTTATTCAGTATTTTATTATGATTTGCCTGTGGACATGAGATCGGATTTAGGCCATAGATTGATTGCATGCTATGATACCCAGCAAGACTTGACAGCCGTCATCGCCGTATATCATACCTTATACGGTGTAGCTGGCCTACGTCCGTCCCCGTATTCCGGTACTGGGGCGTGACAACCTTGCACTTCCAAACCCATCGCCCTTAACTATATGAAGGTCACTAGCTTTCCGGACTAGAATTGACTTATATTTATCGAATCGAAACATAAGACGATGTTAACTCTGTGCGGTTGCTAACCAACATCAGAGGCCACCGAAATAATCGTAGTAAGTGGCTTATCACATTCACCCGAAGGTTGCTACCCATCTAAATGAAGTGCACCAACAATACCGTAAACGAATCCCTCCTAGGCCGAACGGTCCCAGCGTCCTGGCGTGCCGCGTTCGAGGGAATACCCATACACGGGTTTTATATCTTTAAGTCCATTTGACCATGCAACGAATCTTATCTTTCATACAACTAAGCAGGTTCGCTTATCTCTATTTCAATTGGCACAATGCCCGATTGTCCTCAACGAACGCCCGAAGGCCGCAAACATTTCGAAGGGCACCATACCGCATTATCATCTTGTATTCCGTTAACTTTCTATGTTCTTACGTTTCATACTTCGTTTCAATGTTCAATGGCATTATGTCTCAACTCAATGTTCGTCAACCGAATGACCCGAAGGTCCCGAACACCTTTCGAGGTATTATGTCATATCCGACAGTTCCGCCACATTCATGCCACAACTGTATTCTTTCGTAACGAAGCCATCTTTTATGATCTTGTGCACGTAGGCACGTTTTGACCGTATTTCTATGTTCTATGCCTTAGTGTTCAATGTATTTTGTTTATGTTCCATCCTTCCGACTCGTGCAACTGAGGCACACCTCGATAAGGTATTCAATGTTCTATCGCTCGTGCACTGAGGCACTCGTACTGATATAGTCTTTCAATGTTCTAGCATGCTAACTCGTGCGCGGGGCACGGAATGACTTATGCATTGGTGCACTCGTCGATACAGTTATCCCATGTTCTTAATGGCTTGCGCACCGAGGCGCTCGCCTTTGCGATATCCAATGTTCCATAGCGACTCGTACATCTGCCGTACGATTCATTTCAATTGTTTTATCTAGTGTTCGACATGCACTACGTTTATCTCTCTATCGAGCCACGCCCGTGGCGTTGATAGGTTAACTCAGCATTCAATGATATGTATTTTACTTAAGCATGACGGAGTAGGAAAGAGAGTCAATGTCCCCCCACCTTGAGTCGATCCGCCGTTGTCGTTTCGCCGAGCCGTTGCGGCTCGATTTCATAACTTCGTTGCACGGGCAACTCTTCTGACTTAGCCATTCGAGCACTTCGTGCTTCATTGAATTATACGTCCGTTTTGGCTTACCGTGCCTACGCCTCAGTCCGTCGCAAGGCGACGATTTGCTTTCGCGGACCCTTACTGAATAAGGCAAAAGATCGACCTCTAATATTTCAGCGTAAACGTATAGCCTGCACACGAATCCAACTAAAATCAATACTTGCATCGATTCGGACTTGTGCCTTGGTCGATTTGATTTCTTAGAATCTTCGAGCCGTCTCAACGTACTTATCCTTCGAGGCAACGCGGCGCTTCGCATCGATTCACTCGATGCATTCTTTGGGACAAGGCAACTCTTCACATCGACTTAGTTCGATGTATTGCTCGGGACAACTTAACACTTTGTATCGATTCGCATCGATACGTAATCGGGTCAACGCAACTCTTCGAGTCAACGACTCAGCATAATGCACCGTGCGGAGCGGGACATTACATAATATACCACTCAAAATAAGGTTCATCCCGAACCGAAACCAATTCTAAATTTCTAAGGGTTTCATTAGATCGTTCCACGATCTCGTCTCACTATCGTTTGGATCGTACAACTTAGTTTGGAATCATAGACATATTTTAGGCGTCCCACCAATATATGCATTTCAGCCCAGCTAAGTTGTAAGATATCGGAACAATGCTAACATGTAACTTCTTATTCGAAATTACTTGCCATCTCGTACTCTCGATCGGACTTGGGCTCTAGCATAAGTTCTCGCAATTCTATTGCATATGCATATTGATACATATGCGATCATCCAACAAAAGTCAAGGCACACGATGTAACACCCAATTTTTCAGATGAGGGTAATTTTAAAATTTTGTAATAATAATTATTATTTATTGATATTTAAATCATGATATAATTTTTGGTGATTTTTAATCATTTTAAAACTATTTTAAATCATGACTTATGATTTTGGTGTTTTGATAGTGTAACCGTAGAGACTGTCTACCCTAGAGCCTAGCCATGTGATTAGGGTACTTCTTTGTTTTTAGCTTGAGGGTATTTTGGCCTTTTTGAACTAATCGAATTTATTATATATTTATTTGGAATTTAATATAATTAATGGGGTGGTGTGATTTTAATATCATTTAATTGATTGCCTTATGTTGTGTTTAGCCTAACCTAGATTGACCTAACCTAGATTAGTCATACCTAGACTTAGCTAGCCATGGTTAGTGATGGTTAGTATTGATTAGTTTTGATTTAGTAATGATAGTTAGAGTTAACTAGGTTGCATTTAAGTCATGTGTGAAACCTAGACTCTAGGCCATTGAATAGGCTAGATGGAATGAGAGCCATTAGATTCATCCCAAAACCCTAACCCTAGCATTTATGACCAGCCTAGGGATCCCCCCCCCCAACACTATAAAATCCCTCTCAAAGTTTGTGCCTCCTTTTTATTCATTCCTTCATTTTTCTAAGAAAAGGTTTGTTCTCCATTGAAACTTCTTCATAGTTTATTCAATAGTAGTCCATTTTCATTGCAACTTCTTCCATAGTGATCTAAATTTCCTTCCCCTACTGTTTATGGAGGTCATTCTCAAATTTGGGACAATTTGGAGCTTTGGGGTTAGCATGAAGGATCTCCCATTTTGAAGCTTTCTTTGGAGAAGAACACCAATAGGTAACTTCTCATTCTCTCCATGAAATTCCAGTTTTCTTGCATATTTGGACAGCCCTAGGAGTCCCCTAACTGTAGGAATTAGTTTCGTATCTTGGTGGACCCATTTGGTGTCCGTATCGGACACGTATCCAATAGGATACCTAAGTGTTTGTAGAAATGCCTCTAAGGAATTTATTTTGTTGTTTTAGAAATATGTCTGAATAGGATTGTAGATCTAGGGTTGATCTGTGATTTTTGTGTGAACACTTGGGTGTTTCGTGTCGTGTCGTGTCCACACGAGGGACACGAACACGCTAGATTTGGACCGTTTCAGTCCCCTGCTGCTCGTGGCCTCGTGCTCAGTGCACAGGCCACGTGGCGGGCCGTGCTTGGACTGAGAGAAGGGGGCAGTGTCTGCGAACCTGTCCCCCAAGCCTCGTATCCAGCGGCATCGTGTCGGATACGCCAGGACTCGTGCACTGGTCTTACACGCACAGGCGTTCAGTCTGAACCGCGTACTGATACGCGAGTCTTGTCCACTCTGGTGTCACATCCCGATTCGGTAAAATCGATAGTCGTCCCCCGGGGCGTGATGCAGTGCAAGCCTAAGTTGCGCTTGCACAAGGCGGTTCATAAGGTTATCCGAAACAACAGCATATGTAAGAGTACGCAGAGAAATTGAACACATTCATTGAGAAAAGGAAACTTGCATTTTCATTGATAATAAGTAGGTTACAGACTCGCTTACAAAAGAGGCCTCGCGGGCTTACAACCGACATCGATGAGATAGTCATTCCATACATTTATATCACTTTTTACAAACATCAAAACGACTCTCTAAGACCTGGGATCGGCGAGAGTTTGTGACTCATGATGCGGTTGGGTTGGAGTCTTCAAAATATTACAACTGTTAGCCTTCGCACCAGCAAGGCTTCAAAAGAAAGGAGCATCGCCTTCGGTTCCTTGGCACGCTATCCTGGTCCCGAGTACCTGTTGAGAGCGAGGGTCAGCACTTTACACTTTGTGCTGGTACGTGGCAATTTAAATCCCGTGCTCTCATTTGTTGAAGAATTAAAGTGAGCGTGCATGCCAATATTTAATGAAGTTGCTAGCCATCCTACTCAATTCAAACTTATATTTAAAGGCACAACCGTATAATGACGATAGATCTTACCCCCGGCAGAGCGTGCCGTCGTAGCGTAAACTTACCATGTTCTTTCCTGTCATGTTGATAATAACAATACGTAATTGAGTGCGTTCGTGAAGGTCACTGGCACGACAAGCCATCCTGGACATATAGCTTGGTAGACAGAGGTCCTTCAGCGCAGGTAGCGATCCCCGTTGAATGCCACTGCCTACCGTGGCATGCATCCGGCATAGCTATCCGTGTTTCTTCCTAGGCCGGAACGGTCCCGTGACCTCGGGATACCGCCCGAAGAAACAATTGCCCTTGTCGACAAGTTGTCCATGACCGTGCTAAGTTAATTTGTTATTTCAAGGCACATCTTATAGTATCGCTGCGACATTCATTTAATCGATTCATACTTCTTTAGCACGGTTCTATATGATTTGATAATTGCAAGCACGATAATATTATATGACAAGCATCTGTATAGTTCGTGTTCGTGGGACGTCGTGTGACCGTTCATCGAAATATCATTCATGTCGTTGCATTACCTCTAGCATATCACATGTCTAGTATTGATAATGTATTAGAGAAAAGGGTCGAGGAAAGAAGGGTCAGCCACTCACCTTAGTATTTACTTGAGGCGAGAAACTGGTTGGCCGCGCTAGACGTTGCCTACGCGATCACCTGAAATCGCACAAGCAACCGATTAGAACACTGTGTTATTCAAGAAAATTCGATATGAATGCAAAGTTCGAAACGTAAGCCATGAAAACCATCGAAATCATTCACGAAAATGCATTCAGAAAACAAAGCCAAAACCAACGCAAGCGGCGTGAAAAACAGAGCAACGGGAGGTCTCTCCCGACTCAGCCGCAGAGTCAATCCTTGAGGCGCAGCCCGCTGAATATGGGACTTGGTTCCGAAGAAGCCATTCCATAACGGGGAATGGATCCAAATTCAACCGTTCCCGTTCGATCGATTCGATCGATCCCGACCTATCGGTCCCGACCGAGTCGATAGCGACAGTGTTCCTTTCTCGCGCACCCCGTGGACGAACAACGGGGCACGATGTAGGGACGGGGCACTACACCATAACCAACTAAGAAAAAGTTTTGTCCTCGAAACTTAACAACAGAACCTACCTCTATGAAAACAATGAAGGAAACTTTTCCTTCATCTCTGACTCGAGTTCCCATGTCGACTCTTCTGCCGCATGGTTCCTCCAGAGTACGCGAACGAGAGGGATCGCCCGATTTCGCAGCAGCTTATCCTTGCGTTCTAAGATTTGAACTGGTTCTTCAACGTAGGATAAGTCGGACTTTAGCTCCAGCTGGCCAAAATCTACCACGTGGCTAGGGTCGTGCACGTACTTCCGTAGTTGGAAGACGTGGAAGACATTATGCACACCTTCAAGTGCCGGCGGTAGGGCAATTTTATAGGCTACTGGGGCGACCCGCTCGAGTATTTCGAACGGCCCAACGAATCTCGGACTTAGCTTTCCCTTTGCGCCGAACCGAGTAACTCCTCGCATGGGCGACACCTTCAGGAACACATGATCGCCCACCCGGAACTCAAGCGGTCTTCGATGGGTGTCGGCGTAGCTCTTTTGCCAACTCTGTGCAATCTTCAGTCTTTTCCGAATTAGCTTGACCTTTTCCACAGTCTGTTCCACCAGTTCCGGGCCGAGTATCTGTCGTTCCCCGACTTCATCCCAGCAAATGGGCGATCTGCACTTCCGGCCGTACAAAGCTTCATACGGCGCCATTTGGATACTGGACTGGTAGCTATTGTTGTATGCAAATTTCGCCAGCGGTAGGTGGACGTCCCAGCTTGATTTGAAGTCAATTGCGCAGAGTCGTAGCATGTCTTCGAGAATCTGATTAACGTGCTCCGTTTGGCCGTCGGTCTGAGGATGGTAAGCTGAACTGAACTGCAACTTGGTACCCAGCGTCGACTGAAGGCTACTCAAAAACTGCGATATGAACCGTGAATCCCGATCAGAGACGATGGATACTGGAACTCCGTACAGCCGTACTATCACGACAAGATAAATCTGCGCCAGGCGATCAACGCTCCACGTAACTTTAATGGCAATAAAGTGCGCTGACTTGGTTAGTCGATCGACGATGACCCAGATGGCGTTGCTCCCCCGTGGTGTCTTCGGCAGGCCAACAATAAAGTCCATCGTGACATGATCTCATTTCCACTCTGGAATGGCAAGGTTCTGCATCTCCCCGCCCGGTCGCTGATGCTCAGCTTTCACCTGCTGACAGGCCCTGCATTGCGACACGAAGAGCGCCACATCTCTCTTCATCCCGTGCCACCAGAAGGTCGTGCGGAGGTCCTTAAACATCTTGGTACTGCCTGGATGCAAGGTATATTTCGCATAATGCGCCTCCGATATTATCTTCTTTCGTAGTTCTGAATCATCCGGAACACATAGTCGGCCATTCATTCTCAGCACGCTGGTCTTATCTTCCGCAAAGTCGGTCGCACTACCTGTCGAAATTCGGTCGCGCACTTTCTTCAGGTACGGATCATCCTTCTGAGCGGCCATGATCTTTTCCAGCAAACTCGGCTCTAACTGCAGCTGCGCCAACCGTATATCCCTGAATCGAACCCGGAGATCGATGCCCATTTCTTCTAGATCTTGTAGTAGTCTGCGGTTGATGGATAGCGAGGTAAGATACTTTCGACTTAGAGCGTCCGCCACCACATTTCCTTTGCCCGGAGTGTAGTCGATCGTCAAGTCATAGTATTTGATCAGTTCGAGCCAGCACCTCTGTCGCAAGTTCAATTCCTTCTGGGTGAAGAGATACTTGAGGCTCTTATGGTCGGTATAGATCGCGCACGCCACGCCATATAGATAGTGGCGCCACAATTTCAACGCGAACACAATCGTCGCTAACTCCAAGTCGTGCGTAGGATAGTTCTTCTCGTGCGGCTTCAACTGTCTGGAGGCGAAGGATATCACCTTGTTTCGCTGCATGAGCATATATTCCAAGCCCTGGCCTGAAGCATCGCTGAATATCTGAAAATCCTCTGGCCCATCCGGAAGTGCGAGTATAGGTGCCGAAATTAGTCGATGTTTTAGCTCCTGAAATGAAGCTTCACAGTCATCCGACCACTCATACACGACTCCCTTTTGAGTGAGGCGAGTCAGTGACGATGCAATCTTCGCGAAGTCCTTCACGAAGCATCGATAGTATCCCGCCAATCCAAGAAAGCTTCGAATCTCACTAGCAGACGCAGGCCGCTTCCAATCAGCAATAGCTTCCACTTTCTTCGGGTCGACTGCAATGCCTTCGGACGAAATGATGTGACCAAGAAAGGATACGCTACTTAGCCAAAATTCGCACTTACTCTGCTTCGCGTACAACTCATTTTCTCGAAGTGTCTGGAGCACGGCCCATAGATGTTCTGCATGCTGCGCCATGTCCTTCGAGTAGACGAGAATATTGTCAATAAAGACTACCACAAATTTATCAAGGAAGGGTCGAAATACCCGATTCATCAGATCCATGAAGATGGCAGGGGCGTTCGTCAGGCCGAATGGCATCACCAGGAACTCGTTGTGGCCGTAACGAGTGCGAAAGGCTGACTTTTGCACGTCGTCTGACTTGATCTTGAGTTGATGATAGCCCGAGCGGAGATCAATCTTCGAAAATACCGGGGCGCCTTGCAGTTGATCGAATAAGTCGTCTATGCGGGGCAATGGGTACTTGTTCCGGATGGTGGCCTTGTTCAACTCTCGGTAATCGATGCACAGACGCATGGACCCATCCTTCTTCTTCACGAACAACACGGGTGCTCCCCACGGTAAAACACTAGGCCGAATAAACCCTTTATCGAGTAACTCTTGTAACTGGACCTTGAGTTCCTTCAGCTCGGCGGGAGCCATTCTGTACGGGGCCTTGGAAATCGGTCGAGTATCGGGAAATGTATCGATGCTGAACTTGATTTCTCGGTCGGAAGGCATGCCGGATAGCTCGTCCGGGAACACATCGGGAAATTCTGCCACAACGTCGGTCTGACCCGCGTTTGCACCATCCTGTCGCATGTCTCGGACGGACGCCAAATAGCCTTCGCACCCAGAATGCAGCATCCTCCGAGCAGAAATCGCCGAAATCAGCATGCAGGTCGACGACGCCTCACCACACGAAAAGCAGAATTCAGGCACTCCTGGAATGCGGAAGGTGACCGTCTTTCTGGCGCAGTCTATGGTTGCGTTGCACGGCCCGAGCCAATCCATTCCCAGAATGATATCGAAGTCCTTCATGTCTAGGACTATCACGTCAAGACCGATCTTTTGACCGCCAATACAGATAATCCCGTCGGCGCAAGCTAAATTAGTGAGTATTGGTGTGCCCGAAGGTGTGCTTACGCTAAGGTCGAGATCTAATGATATTTTCGGAAATTTGTGCTCGGCGGTAAAGTCCGCCGATATAAAACTATGGGAAGCACCTGAATCAAATAGTACACGAGTAGGCACATTATTGAAACTAAGTATACCTGTCACGACCGTATCTGACTCAAGCACTTCATCTCGAGTCATGGCGTAGACGCGGCCCTGGGCATTGGGGCGACGATCTTGGCCATTTTGCGGTGCGGGTTGAGGTGCTCGAGGTGCCGGAACTTGATTCTCGGGACGGTGCTGTGGATGCTGAGGCGCGTCTAAGTTGTTTCTTCTACGCTTCGGGCAATCTCCATGAAAGTGACCCCTTTTTCTGCAAATGAAACATCCGCCATTTTGAACTTCACAGTCGACGACGAGATGTCTGTTCCGGTTGCATTTTGTGCAATGAGGTCCCTGGTGTCCGCGCCTAGTGTCCGCCCTGGGGCCCGTTGTTCGGACGCTTGGTCACGTTGTTTCCTCCCGCGTGGCTAGGGCGTTTGTGATTGTAGGTATGCACAGCACCGGTAGCACCTGGAGGATATTGGTGTTCAAGGCGGAGGGCGTGGTTGAGAGACTCCCCCATCGTTTTGTATTGCGGAACAGACACATGGGCGTAGATGGATGGTCGTAGACCCACTTCGAACCGTCGAGCACGACTCGCCAGGGAGGGCAGGAATTCTCCAGCAAACTTGGCTAACTTGTTGAACTCCGCCGCATACTGCCGCACCGTCATATTCCCTTGCCTTAGCTGCATGAATTCATTTTCCTTCTCTTGTCGAACGGCTTCGGGGAGGTACTCGATCTCGAACGCCTCACGGAAAGTGGCCCAAGAAATTGCCGCTGTCTCGTCGTCGCGTCTGATCGCTCGCTTTTGCACGGCCCACCAGTCGTGCGCGTTCGACCGGAGTAGAAGTTGAGCGCATGCGACTTTCTTGGACTCTTCGACGCCCAGAAGCTCGAACTTGTCTTCCAATTCCTCCAACCAGTCGATCACCAAGGAGGGATCTTCCGTGCCGTTGAAGGAAGTACGGCAGCTCTTTGTGAATTTTGACACGTCGAAGTTGGAACTTCTCGGTGCTGCATGTGTAGGCTCGGGTGCCTCCGGATCGACTTCGCTTTGTCTGGCCGCAGGCTCGGTTACAGCAGGTGTTGTCGCAGAGTTGTTGTTGGCCACCACGTCTGAACGATCTGCTGGAGAGTATCAAGCTGCTTCTGTTGCAAGTTGATTTGTGCATCGAATCGGGCCTCGAACTGAGTTTGACGTGCCTCCGTCTGCCGTCGATGTTGCTCATTCTGGCGTTGACTTTCCTCAGCTTGTCGTTGTTGCGCTTCCAGCATATGCAACATCCACTCCATGGCATCGTTAGAGGGTCCGGGTCTCGAGCTACTCGAGCCGCTCGAAGCACTTTCTTCGTTCGCCGCCACGTTCACCGACGTGCCTTCTGGAATTTGTAGGCAAAATACATTAGTCACCAAACTTATTGCGGGCTCACTCGTATGGAAGGACATATCTCATCGACACGAGACCAATGATTTTGAGACTAAAAACTCGATACTGGAGGCCAAGGACGTAAAGCCGTGCTCTGATACCACTATGTCACGCCCCGATTCGGTAAAATCGATAGTCGTCCCCCGGGACGTGATGCCGTGCAAGCCTAAGTTGCGCTTGCACAAGGCGGTTCATAAGGTTATCCGAAATAACAGCATATGTAAGAGTACGCAGAGAAATTGAACACATTCATTTAGAAAAGAAAACTTGCATTTTCATTGATAATAAGTAGGTTACAGACTCGCTTACAAAAGAGGCCTCGCGGGCTTACAACCGACATCGATGAGATAGTCATTCCATACATTTACATCACTTTTTACAAACATCATAACGACTCTCTAAGACCTGGGATCGGCGAGAGTTTGTGACTCATGATGCGGTTGGGTTGGAGTCTTCAAAATGTTGCAACTGTTAGCCTTCGCACCAGCAAGGCTTCAAAAGAAAGGAGCGTCGCCATCAGTTCCTTGGCACGCTATCCTGGTCCCGTGTACCTGTTGAGAGCGAGGGTCAGCACTTTACACTTTGTGCTGGTGCGTGGCAATTTAAATTCCGTGCTCTCATTTGTTGAAGAATTAAAGTGAGCGTGCATGCCAATATTTAATGAAGTTGCATGCCATCCTACTCAATTCAAACTTATATTTAAAGGCACAACCGTATAATGACGATAGATCTTACCTCCGGCAGAGCGTGCCGTCGTAGCGTAAACTTACCATGTTCTTCCCTGTCATATTAATAATAATAATACGTAATTGAGTGCGTTCGTGAAGGTCACTCACTACAAAAAAAGTGTCTTTCTGGGACGCCAAAAATTCGTCTTAAAAAGACCAAAATCCGTCCTAAATTGTAATTTGGGACGAATTTTAGGACGGTAAGTGACAGTGCTATTAGGGTGGCGTGGCAAAAAGTTTTAGGACAGAAAATACCGTCCTAATTTGATTTTAGGGTCGAAAAATCTAATCGTACCAAAAGAGTTTGAATTATTATATGTTTACGACGGTTTACAAAACGGTCCCAAAATAAAAGAGTTTGTGACGAATAACATCTGTCCTAAACAAATTTGCCAGCGTTACAAAAGGATGTCGTTTATATCTAGGACAATTACATAACCGTCCCAAAAGTAATACTTATGAAATTATTGTTTGTATTTTTCAGCTATAAAACATACAATTTAAATACATATAATTCATATGATCATGGCCATTGTCAAGCTTGTCCTCGGATGTATCTCCAGGTATTAGAGCTCCAATACAAAAAAGCTTAACAACATCAAGCATTCTTTACCATTAAGTAGAAGACAACAAAATTCATATATAACTATATATGTTCAATTGATAAACAATAAAAAGCTTAACATTAAGCATCCTTAACCACCATTTCCAAAATAAATCCAAAACACTATACATCACCCACAACATCAGTTACAAAATGAACCCACTGTCGCCACCATTACATACAAAATGCTGAACCCATTCAGCATCCTTAACCACCTTTTCCAAAATAAATCCAAAACACTATACCCACAACATCAGTTACAAAATGAACCAATTGTCTCCACCATTACATCATGTTTTTAGTATATCCAACATGAACCCAAAAATTAACCCAAACTTTTTATCATCACAAGATCTTCGCCCATCATTTTAGCATATCCAGAATGGTTTTGAAGGACCTGCAAATGAAGATATACCAATATATTAGCAACCTGCTAACTGTACACGAACAACCATAAAAGAAAGACAAGTTCTCCCAAATTGTACAGACTAGACCACATTAGTTTGTGAATGTTTAAAAAAATTGTACAAACCTACTAACAGTTCTTCCAAACTGTACAGACCTGCGTACAAAAAAATTAGAAAAAAAATAATGTACATAAAAAGCTTCAAGTGACAAAGGAAGCTTCAAGTGAAAAAGGAAGCTTTAAGTGAACACGAAAAAAATTGGAAAATATTTTAAATGGGAACTACAATTATTCTAGCAAGAATTACAGTAACAAGCTGGAAAAAACCAATATAAAAGTTAAAATCTGTACGGACAATATAAAAAGTTAAGTCCAAAAATTGGTCCAGGAAAAAAAGAAAACAGAGAATTCTATTAACCCCATGACACCCAGGACATGTATGGGAAGGAACCAAAGCATGGGAAGGAACCAAATGTTTGATGGTTGTCATTAACCCCATTCTATTAACCCCATGACATCCCTTGAGGTTTTGTCCAAATGTCTGATGGTTGTCATTAACCCCATGACACCCAGGACATGCATGGGAAGGAACCAAAGCAAAGACAAGCTCAAGACCTCATTTTACTTATTCCTTCACCAAATGCCAATCCACACAATAATTGGTCAAGTTAATAGAATTTAAGTAATACATATGTGACCTATACTATTGACACTTGTACGTTTTTAACTAACTGCCACTAGTTGTTCACTGAGTAACGGAAAAATAAAAGTTCACCTTTATCATGTAATCGTTACAACTTATTCGTAGACATTGAAAGTGGAGTACAGTTTGATGAGCTACTCTTGTTCATTTTAACCATCATTGGTCACGATTATCGTTGTTATTATTAGTACCACTACCATTGTTGTTATCGTTTTGTAGCTGGAAAATACATGCTATAATTTTTGAAAACTATGCATCATGCATGCTACAATTTTTGAAAACTACCCGCTTGCGAACGTCGTCCTCAAATCATCCTAAGACCAAGTTGGTTCAGGAATATTGTCATTTCAATTTCAAATGACTCCGATTACTGTCAATTGTTATTTCAGTTTTAAATGGCTCTTCGATTACTCTCCGATCACCTTATGTAAGGGGGGAAACAACTTGAAATTAAGTTCAAGATAAGTATTCATTCTACAGGGTATATTGACAAATGAGGAAATGAATAGCACAATAATGAACTGATATTTTATAAAAAAAAAGTGTGATAGGCATATCGAAAATGACAGAGAACAAGTAATATATGACTCATACCTTATCTGCCACATTAATTTTCTAGATGTAGTGTCTTGAAGTATGCAGGCAACCACCTGAAAGTTGAGTGATCAATACATATATCACAACAAGAATTGGACATATAAATAAGATATTTCTGGATAGTGAAGACATCAATGCATGCTCATTAGAAGCCAAAATTATGCTTGGAGTTATCTACATTGGTCCTTATACCATTATTTAACTGGAGTTGCATTGGTTAATCGTTCTTCCATGTTTTGGGGCTTTACATGGCTAAGGTAATGCATATTTTGGTTGTGGAACTTACATCATCTCTTATGCATGAAAGATGAGACTGAATAAATGAAAATACTTTATCCTTGATGAATAACATAACCAAGTATAACTAAAACAATATGCTTATACTAATTAGTATTGCATACATACCTAGTATAAAACTTCAACCTCAGAACCCAAATAGCCAAGAGAAAGAAAATCTAAACAAAAGAGGGTAAGGTTTATGAGCATCAAACTTGAATAATATTGTGTTGTAGGAGCAGACACCATAATTATATCCTGAAGTTTAAAGATGTATATTTTAATTAAACGATGTATAGGTGGCAGCAGCCGAATTTAAAATGTTTCTGACACGCTATGCTAGGTCACCCAATACGAACCCTTTTTTGTGTGTATTGCATATCAGTTGGATCATGACCAATCGAAAACCCAATCAATTTTCCAACTCCTTGGATATTCGAGCAGTTACTATGATTCCGATGGTATAATTATTTCTCCATATTTTCCCTAACAACAAAATGTTTACTCTATATATCAGTCTCCACTTTTTGCCAACAAATAGCCTTCTTATAGTATAAAAAAGGAGCGATTATATCATGTGGAATGGAGTTTCCAGAACCTAGCTCCATGATTCACATGTGGGGCCAATAATAGCACACCAATCAAGAACATAACTCCATGACAAGAACATATTTCTACATACAAATATACAATGCCAACAAGAACACTGCCATAATAAGTGAAGCAAAAAACTTTTGACCTTTAGAAGCATAACTCCATGACAAGCATTACTTCCCATAAGAGCACTACACCAAGAATAAAATAGACATTCACAAAATGGGGGCATACATTCCAGTTCCAACATACGTTGGACTGAAACCGAAAAAAATCTGCAAGTTATATATTTAGGTTTAATCGAGCTAAAACTTAAATTTTCATTATTACTTACTGCAAGAATTATGTAGTTCAATATTTGGGTTTTAACAGGTCAAAAATTCAATATTTCTTAACCTGTATTATCTAGGTACTTGCTACTTCCAGCAAGGCAACCAGAATTCCAGATTCCTACTCAAAGTAACAACAATACAAACATAAGCAAACTTTTTCAACGATCAACTAATTATGCAACTTAAGAGATACATAAGCTCACCTGCAAAGGTGCCATTTGCGTTTTCCTTTCCTACTCCATACACTTCATCTTTGCCTCATTCTCTGAGCATATCTTTTCGTACTCTCGAAGTATCTCTTTCATGTTATTTTCCTCCTCTTTTTGTATCAGTGCAGCCTCTACCTTGGACATCTGCATCTCTGGTTCTGCATAAATTGAAGGATAACTTGAGGATGCTCCATGTTAGTATCGTGTAATCAGTAAAAATCTACTTCGTAGTAGTGGTCTTAAATATTGATTTTCATGTCAAAGGAATTGTTAGAGTTAGGGGTAGACCTAGACAAGCTTAGATTAATGGTGTAAAAAAGGATTTTTTTTTCAATCAATATTACATATGACATATCCATTGAGAGAACTGAATGGGAAAAACAAGTTCTAGTAGCCAATCTAAATAAATGGGACAAATAGTCTTAAGAAAAGAGGAGCAGTGAATGGGGCTCTTTGTTGTTGGCATGTTGTTTAGGAATTATAAATCTACAAACCAATCTAATAGCCAAATGAATAAAGTGTCCACGAATGAAACAAACAAAGTATTTTAATATTCATTATCTTTATTGTGATGAGGGAAAAAGGAACCAACATATTAACTCCGTGATTCATCTGAATCCTCAAAAAACAAACAAAAATTGTCACATGAAGATAAAATACTATTACATTAAAGTGTACTCACAAGGGCAAGAACTGTACATAGTATCCAAAGGTGTTGTACAATATATTCAGATATTCTTTCATTCGAGGCCTGCAATAATTCAATTATTCATGTTAGCATAATAGTCTACCTATAACAACAAATTAAGAAACAATATAGACAAGCAACAACATTGAGCGGGATTATAATCATTAAAAATGATAAAACTTGTTAAATATGTAGAATTTTAAAGAAAATCACGAGTTAAACCTTGAGTCGAAGGTATTTTTATCACCTATCCATTTTAGTTTTTACATTGGTTACAATTCTTTAACCTTGAATGAACTAAATACTAAACTAAATTATGTGATATCATAATTACATTGGAGCGAAGTTATTAATATTTAACTTACCTTGAATAAGCTTGGAGACAAATACCCTGACTAAGCTGACCATGGAACGCAAGAAAAAGATGGAGGCGCTTCTTGAATTCTCCAACACAAGAAGTCTGGATAAACTCCCCCAAACTGCAATATCCACCAATTTAGCATCTGTATAATAAGTTCTTGTTCGTAATTATGTCTTAAACCATGATGATCCATACCTTTGTATTGAGAATGTGCTGTCTACTTCATCGTCACTAGATAGATTACGATACAGGACCGTATGCAAAGGAACCACAGCTGCAAGAAAAAGAGCAGAATTAAATTATCATTTAAATGTCACACCTAAAGCTAGAGAACTAGTGAAGACTAAATAAATTACCTTTCAAACATTTATTTCATACTACTCTAGGATCCCATCAAGCAAAATAGGCCAGCAATTATGTTCAAGCTTTTGCCATGATGTCACTAGAATGTCAATTGGTTGAAGTTGATCTGGAGGTGCATAGATTTTTCCTATTCAAGACACTAAAGCTGAAAGGAAAAAAACTACAATAAGCACAAAAAATTCACTTATATAGCCATCAGAGAAAAACTCAAGAAATTTTTCGATAATGAGACGATAGGCACCAACAAATGGTAGACAATAACCATATAGGTTAATAATATAGAAAAAGGATACCATGAACTAACGATTATTAGACAAACCTTTTGCAAAGGGGAATTCAGTGGAATCACTAAAAGTACATTAGTAACTTCCATAATTTTTTGGAGACCAGGATGCTCTGGATATTCTTCTAGAAGAAATGTGACCTTGTCTTAAACAATATTCAGTGGCTTTACCATATTAGACATGATTGGTGCATTTGAATCCTGTTGTGAAATACAATCAATATTTGAGATGTATGGAAGGAAAAGAATAATGTGCATAACATGATTGGTGCATTTGAAAAATTTCAGGGTATCAAGTTAAAAAAAAGTTTAAGGTATCACGTTAAAAAATAGGAATAGTTGAGGGCATCAAGTTGCAATTAAGCCCTATATATAATGTGAAATTGATTTTTACAAGCATTCTCCAACATAAGTCAATGGATTGTTAAGGGAGACTCTTTGCTCAAGGATTAAGGGTTGGCGGTGAGAGTGACTCTCTATTACTTCCAGGTTGCCTTGAACTTGCATATTCTTTATTGCAAGTCAATGGACAGTGACTCTCTATTACTTCCAGGTTGCCTTGAACTTGCATATTCTTTATTGCAAGTAAATCCTACTAGCATGGCAATCACTAGCATAATTACCATGTAGGAAAAATTCTTTGCAACCTTACACAACTACGATGGCAGCTAGAATTCCAACAATTGGATTATTAATGCCTATCACTATTATAAACCTTATACTTGAGGGCTCAACTAGATTTGCTTGTATTTATAATTAATATGCCAAGTTGACAAATATAGCAGTTCCTGATATCCTATCAAGGAGAAAAAGAACAATAGGAAATTGTAAAATGCTTGAAGAAGGCAATAAAGCAGAGTCGCCCTTAACAATATAGACCCCAAGGTCCCTAACTCCTGTAAAACCCATGCACGAGGTTCCTTCGGCAAAACCTAACCTTTACTAAATTAATAACAAAGTTTAGCTAGTAGTTAATTTTGACTCGATAATCAATCTTGAAGGAATAATAATGACCTACATCTACCAACTCACAGCAAAATAACGTTGCAGGTAGAATTCAGGAAAACAAGATCAATATTCAAGCATTCAACTGAAGTTTCAAATAGGGTATATGGCATAACAAAATGCAAGCATTCGATACAATCAGCAGTTAAACAACCTTTCCAAGTAAAAATCTCAATTGTAGAAAAAGAAATCTCATAGCAGAGTTTCAAAATTGAAAAATCTCAACTTGTACCTCATCCCACATAACATCCTTAAACGAGAGGCATTGACATCTAACTCAGAGCGGAGTGTCAAAATTTTGTATAGTGAAAACTATATTTCCAACCATCACAAAATGATGATTACTTTCAAGGATAAAAAGAAATATAGAGAATTGCACCTCATCTCCCATTGATCTCCTCTTTTGCTTTGTACATGTCATCTACCGACTTGACAAAATTGTCTTGTAATATCATCAACCTGCAAATGGCAAACGAAAGGGAAATCATGTTACCCATTATATCAATTAGAAATTTCTTGTTGTGAAATACAAGCCTTGGGGCACAACCAAGTAGATATTGTAGGAATCATGTGTGAGACATTGAGTTTCTCCAAACAAGCATGAAATAAATTCTCGGGTACAAGATTGACATCCATGGAAGAGGTTGCTAGTCCTTGTATGTTTGAAATAAAAGAGATTACTAGAATGGGCTTCCTGTAGCATACGCCTAAAATGATGTGGAACAACTGTTAATTGAAACTTCACCTTTTATTATTGTGGCTCCCAGTTTATACGAGTCAGTAATGAAATTCAACCTGTCATCCGTGATCCGACAAATGGCAGGTTGAAACACCAGATAACAAGTTACCCACGTAAAGTGGGCTCAGTCATTTGAATACAGAAATGATGAAACTTTACAAAACATATGAAACTTCACCCAAACATACCTGTAAAACGATTTGCCTTACCCTTCGATACCTTCATTACCTGTATTTTCAGTAGTAATATTCAGATATTGAAGTGAAAGTCTGGAATAGGTACAAACTTACAAAACCAAATTACTATAATGCTGACAATGATAACCTTGCTCAGTCGGGTAACCTTACTAGTTAGAGATGAAAGAACTTTGAAGTAATAAGTCGAGGTCTTCTAACCTGCAAGGCAAAGCCAAATTAAGACATTTAGAAGAAATAAGAAAAAAAGTATGAAGTAAAAAAATGCAAGTACTAATAAAACATTTTCCGTCGTCCTTTATCCGGGCTTGGGATCGGCAATGCAAGCGTAATAGTTCTATTTGAAAGGATATATATAGTTATTTTGTTTCAATACTTGAAACAATTCATATAAATCAACCTAAACTTCAATTGGGAAAAAACATTACAATCATTAGAGCTAAATCCATAGAAAAATGTAGAGTGGATCCATAAAGTTCTTACCTTGCTTTGTCAAAACTAACTGTGTTCAATATCATCTCTTCAAAATACTGTAAAGGCTCATATAAATGATTAATGGATATATGTTCACTATAAAGCCTACGGATGAAAATTCACAATATTCAACAGGGTTCTTAACAGAACATCAAGCTCTTTGGCCTAATAGCCCAGCAAAGATACATAAAAGTACCATATCTAATGAAAAGTATAATAATTCGTAAATAACATTTGGCCTAATAGCCCAGCAAAGAAATCATTTTCTTCCCACCGATGGTCCCTAAATATCGAATAAGCAACCCTCTTCTGCAGCATTTTATACTAAAAGAACTCAACTTTTTAATAATTTTGGCATAAAAATACAATTGTAACAATATTCATAACATATTTCATTTGCACATATAAGTATTCACAATCAAACTCAAAAAATTGCCAAATTTGACGTAATTGAGCATAAAAACCCTAGAAATAGATCAATCCGATTAATCGCATCGGATTCGGTTGATGGGATGGTACCTTCTTATTCTCGGAGCAGGCGAGCATTGGCTTCTTCTTTGTGCCAGCGATGGGGAAGACGGAGCTAAAGTGCTGGCGCTTCCGGTCCGACTCGCCGATGCCCCCCATGGACAATATACCTTAATCTTTGCTTACAGCCCCCGACCCCATCTCCATCCGACGCTTGATCAGATTCCTAACTTCCGAACTGAAGCTGCCATCACTAGTGCCATCGACCCCAATTCCTCTTCCAAAGAATTATTCTCCAGGAGCACAAAGAATGGGGAGAGAGAGTAGTGGTTTTGGTTTCTCCTAAAATAAAGGTGGATGTGTGAGATCCAATGGTAGGGATTTCTGCTGAGAGATCCAACGGGTAGGAGAGAGCGAAAACTTTTCCCAAAAAAAAATGGTAATGTGCCGCCAAATATTTGGCATTCCCGCTGAGATTATTTGGGACGTTCCAAGGATTTATTTGGGACAAAAAATTTTAATAGTCCCAAAAAAGAGATCTATTTTTTAATATGTCCCAAATAATACTATTTTTTTGTTACAAAAAATATAGCCATCCCAAAAACTAATTTTTTAGGACGTTTCATACTAGTGTTCCTAATAGTGTCGTCCCAAAAGTCAACTTTTTTTGTAGTGACTGGCACGACAAGCCATCCTGGACATATAGCTTGGTAGACAGAGGTCCTTCAGCGCAGGTAGCGAGCCCCGTTGAAAGCCACTGCCTACCGTGGCATGCATCCGGCATAGCTATCCGTGTTTCTTCCTAGGCCGGAACGGTCCCGTGGCCTCGGGATACCGCCCGAAGAAATAATCGCCCTTGTCGACAAGTTGTCCATGACCGTGCTAAGTTAATTTGTTATTTCAAGGCACATCTTATAGTATCGCTGCGACATTCATTTAATCGATTCATCCTTCCTTAGCACGGTTCTATATGATTTGATAATTGCAAGCACGATAATATTATATGACAAGCATCTGTATAGTTCGTGTTAGTGGGACGTCGTGTGACCGTTCATCGAAATATCATTCAGGTCGTTGCATTACCTCTAGCATAGCACATGTCTAGTATTGATAATGTATTAGAGAAGAGGGTCGAGGGAAGAAGGGTCAGCCACTCACCTTAGTATTTACTTGAGGCGAGAAACTGGTTGGCCGTGCTAGACGTTGCCTACGCGATCACCTGAAATCGCACAAGCAACCTATTAGAACACTGTGTTATTCAAGGAAATTCGATATGAATGCGAAGTTCGAAACGTAAGCCATGAAAACCATCAAAATCATTCACGAAAACGCATTCAGAAAACAAAGCCAAAACCAACGCAAGCGACGTAAAAAGCAGAGCAACGGGAGGTCTCTCCCGGCTCAGCCGTAGAGTCAATCCTTGAGGCGCAGCCCGCTGAATATGGGACTTGGTTCCGAAGAAGCTATTCCATAACGGGGAATGGATCTTAATTCAACCGTTCCCGTTCGATCGATTCGATCGATCCCGACCTATCGGTCCCGACCGAGTCGATAGCGACAGTGTTCCTTTCTCGTGCACCCCGTGGACGAACAACGGGGCACGATATAGGGACGGGGAACTACATCTGGACACGACGTGGTCGTGTCATGTTGGGTCCTATGTGTAGCCTGACACGTGGGCTACACGTGGGCATGACCACGAGACCCCACGTGTCGTGTGTCGTGTCCTACAGACACGTGCACGTGTGCACGACACTGTGCAACACTGGGTGCATCCCACGTGTTTACAACGTATTGGACACGCCTGTGTCTTTTTTTTCTGGACACTTGAGGACACTCAAGACATGTGTACACATGCTACACTATTTAACAACCAATGTTTGTGATTTTTGTGACGAAATTTAGGGTCGAATCATTGATTCCTATTTTGGACTGATACCCTCTTAACTGAACTGTTTTGTTCCTGAGTTTAAATTGCAAATTACCTATTTTAAATGCTGTTAAATGGTCAATCTAGACTCCCACAAATTGCTAGCTCATGGTAGCTTAATGTTTACATTTGAATTTGGTTTTTGGTTTGTGAATGTGAATTAGACATTGTGTTGGATTGAAATTTGTTAATAACTGAGATTTAGTTTCCTGTTCTTTTTTAAACTGATATGAATGAGTTTTTTAATGTTTCCTGTCACTGTTCATTCCTAACCTGAGTACTGATACACAGTAACATGAACTGAATTCCTTTCCTGAGATTTAAAATCATGCTTTAGTGAACTTGATGAATGGTTGATTCAATGTTTCCTGTCACAGTTTCCATTTCCATAAACCTGAGACTATTTTTCCAGATTTCCTAAGTTATCACACCATTCGCTGATTTTGAAATCATTCCTGAGGTTTCATTATGATTAGTTATGTTTAATGCTAAAATCATGTCCTAATATATTTACTAATCTCTGATTTGTTTAATTTACATGTTCGAATAGGCTTGTGTTGAAATGGGATATGGTTATGAGTTGGTTTCAAATGATTGAACTTGCATTATAATCACTGTCAAACCTGAGAATGAAATGTCCTAAAAACTGAGAACTTAACTTAGGAATACACATATACCCCAAGCAGCATTGGTACTAGACACTGTCACTTAATTTCCTGTACAGATATACACACATTTGGGTGTTATTTTGAATGTCAACCTGAGACACTGATTGTTACACTATTTTGAGAACCCACATTTGCAAGTAGATGAGACCCTATGCTACACACACATTGATGATGTTTTATTATACACTCACATTTCCCTTTACTGAGATTTTGAACCTTGGCTGAATGCTAACTGAGATAATTTCCTATTTTCTCACATTGCCTCCACATGTTACACACACACACAGATTCCTCCTCATTCCAGTTAACATTCCACACATACTCACACATGTTTTCACCCCTTAACCCTCTCTCTAAATCTCTATGTATATATGAATGTATATTGAATATATGTAAATATGTATGTAGGCATGTATTTGTATACACTGTTTGAATTTCCAGATTTTCCTACACACCAACACACAGGTACCATACCACTCTAAAACAGCCCCTCATAACCTGTGATGCCTGTCCTTATTCAGTCCCAAGTACACCCTCCTAAACCCCCCACAAAAGCAGTCCATATTAGCCCCCACAAACCCTGTCCTAATGACAGCCCTTAGTCCTGCAATTCAGTCCTTAATACCCCATTGGCACCCCCTAAAACCTGTCAAGGCTGTCCCCCTTTGCTTCCAAATGCCTGCCCATTATCAGCCCAGTAACAGCCTCCAACACCCCCCTAAAAACCTGATACAAACAGCCATACATTTGTCTATGTTCAGCCCCCAAAACCTGTCATTGAACCAACTCATTTTCAGCCATTAAGCTGCTACAAACCAGTCCATGTTAAACCCATTGATGGCTGTCCAAAACCCTTTGACTGTCCACATAAATTAGCCCTTAACAACCCCTATATGTCAGTCCCAAAACTCCCTACATAACAGTCCTAGAAGTCCCATGTTTCAGTCCATAATTTCAGCCTCATTCCTATTTCCTATTACACCCATTCTAAATCAACATTTCACTCACATTAGCATTTACTCTTCACTAACACTCACGCATTGTCTGACACTCATTCCATGATAACACACACTCCCTTGACACAACTCTATGTGACACTCACACATACACATGCTCTTTACTCTCTCTCTCTCTCTCTATATATATATATATATATATATATATATATATATATATATATATATATATATATATATATATATATATATATATATATATATATTACATATGGCTAAATGTGTTAATGTGGTAAATAGAGATTTTCTATAGTTATGTATACATATATGTGTATATAGATATGTATATAGGTGGGTACAAAGATATAGGGTCTAGTGTTGAATTCTCTTTTCATGTACACATCCATGTTCACACACACACATAGCTTACATGTTAGTTCCTTCCCCTTTTATATATATATAATGTTGAATACGCATGAATAGGATGTGCCTTGATGTGTGCTTGTGTTTGACTTGTATAGCCTTGTGATTAGTGTGTGATTGCAAGACTAGGCTTGGTTAGGCCTAATGAAACTTGTTAGACTTGTTGGGCTAGGACTTGACCTAGTTGACCTAGTTTGACTAGTCTAGTTGACTAGAGTTGACCGAGAGTTGACTTTGGTCTAGTTTGACCTAGACAGCATGCAGATGCATAGTAGATTATATTTATCATCCCCTGTATACATCTTGACTTGTGTTGCTCTAACTAGGAGTCAGGTACCTCATCTCGGACAGTACATTTACTTCAGACATTCAGATACCAGGTGAGTACATTCTCTGACCGTTTCATACTTGTCTGGATTTACATTCTTGCTCTAGATTACTGTACTTGATGCTGACACGATCGTTATCACGGATTGGTACTATATTGATCTTCTTTTGAGATGTTATCTCCTTGTATTCACTAAATACATATTGTGATGTGCGTTTCACTTACATATTGTATTTATTGAATACCCTTATCATTGTACACTCATTGTACATATTGTACTCTCATTATCACATTGAGCCATTGTACAAGCCATTGTACAAGCCCTTGTACAAGCCATTGTATAAGGTAACGTAACTGAATTGGATCCTTGTGTATTGATTGGGAAGGGAGAGTAGAAATGGTTATGTGATCAATCCTATTGTATAAGAAATTGTATATGTCCATTGTACACCCACGTACAAAGGAGTCCCATTTTATTATATAACCTAACCCGTTTACATAACCATATTGTGCTCTAAATCACATGTTGCTTACAGTTCTTACTTATCATATATAGATATTTCCCATTATCAAATCTTTGTTGTTTTCATATACATTCTTCTTTCAGCGTTTCCTGTACCTTACTCTATTGCATGCTTTATATTTTCTAACATGATATGAACTGCGTGAGATATTTTGTGCTCGCTCCCGTCCTGACTGGACCTGTTAAAATTTTTACAGAGGATGATGAGGAACCCTGCACCCTTACTTGGAGCTTGCCTAGTTGACACGCGCGACCTGGACCCATGGAGAGGTTCAGGCAGCTGCTCAGGATGATACCTTGTATAGTGTAGATAGCTTAGACTGTTCCTTCTTTTCATGTTTAGCTGTTGTCTTTATTTTCAGAGTTGTATATTTTAGAGATGATGAGACTTTGTTATTTTATTCTGTTGTACCTCAGTTGAGGATTTCTTATCTATTTCCATCGTGCTACATTCTACCTTAGATTGTGATTGAGTTGTACCTCTGTGTTGGCCTCCTTTGGAGTAGTTATAGTTCATGACCTAGAACAGCGTTCTACCGCCGACACTGCGGCGTAGGCTGGGCACTGTTACGTACTCGTACCCTCACGGTGGGTGCGGGTCGTGACACACGATACGATTTTAAATTCACATTTCTCATTTCGTATGTTTCATCGGGACTATCAATTCTACACGTCGCGTCGAGCCGTCGCGCATCCGATCGCAACGATCCTTCGCAACGCCTTGCGTTCGAAGTCACCACCCAACTATTTTCGAAGTCTGGCTATGCAATTTATCTCGATACGATTTCCTTACCAACATTCGGGACTACGCCCGCTAGGTTACTTACCTAGACACCGTGCTTAAGTTCTCCCGACGCAACTTTAAATTGACATTACACAAAGGCCATAATCTATCCGACACGAAAGTTTACATCAAGGCGATGGTGCAAAAAGGCAACGATCGCCTTGACACGAAGGTCTTTACGATACGCCTTACGTTCGATTCCTATCGAGTAGGAAATTTACTAGCCAAATTCCCGACTTATCCGTCTCACAACATCGAATATAAACTTCGATTCACGCAAGCTCAATTGCAAGATGAATCTGATTCTAACGACATAACTCGTAAGTCATTCCCTTATCGTTCCCTCTCGTGCATAGCACGACTCTCGCACTCGCCTATCCGAATCACCAAGTTCGTTGGTGAATTTTAAGTTCTATCGTCGACCAACATAACCATTCGAGCATTCATCTGACGAATACTCAAAATCTAGCTACATCATTCTCAATCGAAATTTGTTCCAACAATTCTCGATTGCCTAGACTTATCGTCGATATGCACCGTGTTATATTTATTATCGGTGCAATCACATATGCGATATCGCATGGGTCATCTTACGGTCTGCAGCATTCAATTTAATTTGGCGGTCAAGTCTTCTAGGGTCAGCTACCCTGAAGCTACGCTCGATAATTGTGGATCATTAACGAAGGACAGTTTACTACGAACCATGCTATATCTTATTTTGGAGCCAAATCACGTTCCGACGATTTCTACGCGACTATCCAATTTCGGACAAAACTATTTCTATCGGCGCAACTGATGTGCAACTATCTTCCGAGTAAAGTCATACACTATCGTCGATGATTTCGTAATTTTTGAAACATCTACTCGTATCGAGTTCGAGTCTATCTTATTTCGCGGTCGACACACGAGATTCCATACGAATCGAACAATCGTTGATGACTTATAGTCTCGTCCTGTTCAATCACAAAATTTATGATCAACCAAGTTCGTTCATTCTCGTATCGTTACTTATAATATTTCATAGCGCGAGGCACACTCTATTTTGTATTCTCACATCGTTTACGTTTTCTTACGTATCGATCTCGATACGCCGTATCCATTTCGATAAGGTAAAGGTCAACTTGAATCCGTTTCAAACGTCAACTTAACTCGCATCGCATACATCCAAGTTCGCAATGAACTTTTCCATACGCATTAATTCGTTCTCCGATTGCCGCATCCCGCTATACTTTGATCGCGTAATTGAGTTACCGATTATCCAACATCGAACGCTCAAGTTATACGATCACGCCCTCTAAGTTTCGCGTGTTTAGTTCATACTCAAATGAGTTTCGCCGTAACGTAATCCATTTCTATTTCTTAGGCACGATTACTCACGTCAACCAACTCTTCATCGAAGTCGCATATCGTATGATCCGATTATAGTTCGCCTCGTCCAACGTTTATATCGAGATCCAAGTCATGCGATTCGATTACCATTCGCGTATTCTAACATTTTTGTTGAGATCATAAGTCATACGATCCGATTACAATTTGCATCGTCGAACATTTTTATCGAGCTAGTAAGTCGTGCGATTCGATTATAATTTGAATCGCCCAACATTTTCATCGAGCTCGCAAGTCGTGCGGTTCGATTTCAACATTTTGAGTTTCCTATCCCGTCGATCCGATTGTTGCCTCAAGGCATAATCGTTTCGCTAGTTTTCCGTCATTCGACCAACACATAAAATTTTCAATCGACGTATCATTCAATGTTATAAGCCCCGCCTTACCGTTCTAACCGATCATCGAAGAATACTTGCATCAACATGCCGTTATACAAATTCTCAATCGAGTCTCGGTGCTATCCCGTTCGTTGCGGACAAACCTTCTGTAATTCTCACAATACGCCGATGTAATTCATCGCACAAATGGTATTACATATACCACTCGAAATCGAGCCATTCATTGCATCGGTGGTATGCCATATACCACCCAAAAATTAAGTTACTTCCGTCGCAACGTACCCTTTACGAACAAACGATCTCTTCCGACTCATGATTTCCGCAGTGATCGTGCTTGATCACAACCGTAACTCTTGATTAATCAAAATTCGACACAACTCGGCCAATGCATTCATTTGCCAACAGAAGCTTGGTGCGCAACCGAACCGATTTCGTTTCTCAATTTTTCTTTATAACTTTTGTTTTCTTCCGTTGCATCTTGTGCAATAATTCATTTTTTGATATCCGTTGCACTTCGTGCAGCGATTACTTTGATATGTGTTGCACCACGTGCAAAAATTTACTTTCAATACGCATTGCACATCGTGCAACGATTTATTTCCGAAATTTATCGCACCTCGTGCAACATTTCATTCTCGACATTCAAAGTCAATGCTCAAATCTGTTCAACACATTCGATATTGACTTATCACTTTCACCGTAAACGCACATTCGAAATCAATATGTGAATCCGTTCGACACATTCCATATCAAGTTTTATTTTCTTTTTAACGCATCATCTACAATCAACGCGTGGCAATTGCTGCAGCAATATTCCACGACTATCATTGTATCGATGCAACCAACATTTCTCATATCGATCGTTGCAAACAACGAATATCTCAATTTACAATTCACGACGTGTTACATCCGCGGCAACAAATCCTTGAATTCACATCTCGCAACTTGTTGCACATGCAGCAACAAACCTTTCCCGACTTTTCCAGCAACACAATGTAATTTCCAAGACAACACGCGACAAAATTACATGATTTGTATTAGACTTATTGTATGGAACATCCAGTACGGCATCGAGTAGAGTCAAGAGTGATTTCGATTGGTGGTGGGCAACTCTTTGGAATTGAAACAAAGCAAACGTCCAGAGGAAATTGAGCCTAGAGCTCTGATACCAATTTGTCACGCCCCGACCTGGAATCACCCGAATCATCGTCCTCGCAGGGGGCGTGATGCCGCACGAGCCTGGAGTTACGCTCGTGCAAGGCAAGATGACAAGTTCTCAAATGGTTATCTTTTGAATTGATATTAACAACAAAAGGAAAACGGAGTATACGAAACCATTCTCTTTATTGGTATTAAAAATGTGATTACAAAGGCTTTCGATAGCCCAACGAAATTTTTCAGATTGGCTACAACACTCAGGTTCTCTCTTGCCCACAAAGGATTTTACCGTTCTATACATCATGCCTTCTATATCTCGGCCGCATCAATCCTGTTGCATATCCGAGTGTCAATGCGATCGCACGCTTCAATACGCTTCGGCATTCCAAGCCTCAACGCGTTCAAGCGAAGCTCCGTCGCGAACAGACCGATCCCTGAACCTGCTAGCAAACTAGAAGGGGATTAGTACTTTCGTCCTCGTTGTACTGATCAAGAACCCACTTAACAAATCGACATTTAGTATTGTATTGATTCATGCAAACATACAATTTAGTTCTCTTTCTATGTTCTCCTTAGGATGAGTTCATGGCATATTCGAAGACTGTAAATCATGGCAAGCATGTTATTCAATTCGCATAAGTAAACAAGCAAGCAATCTCGTGTTTGTTTCGTGGCGCGACTTAGCAATATCGACGCACTCGACCTTGCACCGACGCAAGGTGAATACGCCTATCCGTTTTTCCTGTCATGTTATAAGTGCCTTCTATTCAGGATCCATCCATACAGGATATACGTATACCTTGCACTTCCAAACCCATCGCCCTTAACTATATGAAGGTCACTAGCTTTCCGGGCTAGAATTGACTTATATTTATCGAATCGAAACATAAGACGATGTTAACTCTGTGCGGTTGCTAACCAACATCAGAGGCCACCGAAATAATCGCAGCAAGTGGCTTATTACATTCACCCGAAGGTCGCTACCCATCTAAATGAAGTGCACCAACAATACCGTAAACGAATCCCTCCTAGGCCGAACGGTCCCAGCGCCCTGGCTCGCCGCGTTCGAGGGAATACCCATGCACGGGCTTTTATATCTTTAAGTCCATTTGACCATGCAACGAATCTTATCTTTCATACAACCAAACAAGTTCGCTTATCTCTATTTCAATTGGCACAACGCCCGAATGTCCTCAACGAACGCCCGAAGGCCGCGAACATTTCGAAGGGCACCATACCGCATTATCATCTCGTATTTCGTTAACTTTCTATGTTCTTACGTTTCATACTTCGTTTCAATGTTCAATGGCATTATGCCTCAACTCAATGTTCGTCAACTGAACGACCCGAAGGTCCCGAACACCTTTCGAGGCATTATGTCATATCCGACAGTTCCGTCACATTCATGCCACAACTGTATTCTTTCGTAACGAAGCCATCTTTTATAATCTTGTGCACGTAGGCACGTTTCGACCGTATTTCCATATTCTACGCCTTAGTGTTCAATGCGTTTTGTTTATGTTCCATCCTTCCGACTCGTGCAACTGAGGCACGCCTCGATAAGGTATTTAATGTTCTATCGCTCGTGCACTGAGGCACTCGCACCGATATAGTCTTTCAATGTTCTAGCATGCTAACTCGTGCGCGGGGCACGGAATGACTTATGTACTGGTCCACTCGTCGATACAGTTATCCCATGTTCTTAATGGCTTGCGCACCGAGGCGCTCGCCTTTGCGATATCCAATGTTCCATAGCGACTCGTACGTCTGCCGTATGATTTATTTCAATTGTTCTATCTAGTGTTCGACATGCACTACGTTTATCTCTCTATCGAGCAACGCCCGTGGCGTTGATAGGTTAACTCAGCATTCAATGATATGTATTTTACTTAAGCATGGCGGAGTAGGAAAGAGAGTCAATGTCCCCCCACCTTGAGTCGATCTGCCGTTGTCGTTTCGCCGAGCCGTTGCGGCTCGATTTCATAACTTCGTTGCACGGGCAACTCTCCTGACTTAGCCATTCGAGCACTTCGTGCTTCATTGAATTATACGTCCGTTTTGGCTTACCGTGCCTACGCCTCAGTCCATCGCAAGGTGACGATTTGCTTTCGCGGACCCCTTACTGAATAAGGCAAAAGATCGGCCTCTAACATTTCAGCGTAAACGTATAGCCTGCACACGAAACTAACTAAAATCAATATTTGCATCGATTCGAACTTGCGCCTTGGTCGATTCGATTTCTTAAAATCTTCGAGCCGTCTCAACGCACTTATCCTTCGAGGCAACGCGGCGCTTCGCATCGATTCACTCGATGCATTCTTTGGGACAAGATAACTCTTCGCATCGACTTAGTTCGATGCATTGCTCGGGACAACTTAACACTTTGTATCGATTCACATCGATACGTAATCGGGTCAACGCAACTCTTCGAGTCAACGACTCAGCATAATGCACCGTACGGAGCGGGGCATTACAGCGATGGAGGTCAGCCACTCGCCTTAGACTTGCTTTAAGCGAGGGACTGGTTGGCTGCGCTGACATTGCCTACGCGATCACCTACAATCGCATAAGCAACTGATTAGAACACTGTGTAATTCAAAGAATTTCGATATGAATGCGAAGCTCGAAAACGCAAGCCATGACAACCCATCGAAAACATTCACGAAAACGCATTCACGAAAACCAAATCCAAAGCCAAATCAAGTATGGCATGAAAACCAGAGCAACGGGAGGTCTCTCCCGACTCAGCCGCATAGTCAACCCTTGAGGCGCAACCTGCTGAATATGGTTCCGAAGAAGCCATTCCATAACGTGGAATGGATCTTAATTCAACCGTTCCCGTTCGATCGATTCAGCCGATTCCGACCTATCGGTCCCGACCGAATTAATAGCAACAGTGTTCCTTTCTCGCGTACCCCGTGGACGGAAACGGGACACGATGTAGGGACGGGGCACTACAGTATAGGAGAATGAAAGATTGTGGTCAGTTTTTTGAGCCGATCTAGCATCTTCAATAGTGTGACGAGCTCTCCAAAGGGGGTTTGTGTCAGTAGTATTGATGGAATCAATCAGAGGTTTACAGTCGCCTTCGATGTTGATTTCACAATGTTGATATCTGCTTCGAATTTCCATTGCAAGACGGATACCCAACGCTTCAGCTTCGATTGGTGAGCCTCCTTCCTCTGTTCTTGATAGGGCCAGTATGAAGGTTCCTTTAGCGTCGCGAAGTACAGCTCCTGCAGCCATCTTTCCATCCAAATAAGCTCCATCAAAGTTGATTTTCATAGCAGTTCCTCTAGGTGGAGTCCAGTAGACGTTGTTGAGATCCTTGGGTGGTGAAGTATCAGTAGAGAGTGTCCATTTGTTTGTAGCTTCAAAATTCCCCTTCATGTTCCACACTTCTAGTCCACACCCATGTTAGCAATCACCCGAATAAAACTCATATATACGCAAATTTTTCTGTATCTTACATAAACGTATAATACTTATGTACTTTTAAAAAATTCGAATTTGTACGTGAATTTTAAGCATGTGGAGTTTTAAACACGTACCGTACGAATTTTTAAAAAACTCGGCCAAAAAAACGTTATCGAAAAACCCAACAATTCTGACTTTCTTGACTCTTGCTGCTATTATATATTAAGACTGACACAGTTCTCAAAAATTATCAAAAGAAAAGAAGAAAAAGTCTACAGTAACCAAAAAAGAAACCTAAGAGTCTTTGCACATGTTGCTTGCAATAATCAAAGAAAAATCTTTCGGTATTCCATCCTACTTTCACTTCAATTTCATTATATAATGTTCACCCAGCCTCTTCTTATTCTCACACTGAACCCTTGTTTATGAAGGAGTAGAGGTGGGTGGGCCCTATATATATACCGAATTTTTAGTGCCGAATTTGTTCATATGAAACGTACTAAACACGAATTAAATTTAATCCGAATGTTTTTTGTTAGAAATTTTTTTGACCGAATTTGTGACCGTATTTTACTTATATTGTGTCGATTTATACTCGTACTTTTGTCTCTCCGAATTTTTTTTCGTTTGCAGAACAAGGGTCCACTCTAGCTCACCCAAACTCAAATTTCTGATTTCATCCTTACAAACCACCTTCGAAGCCATATTCTCGAAAAGTAAGAACATGCTTAAATTAAAGGCGGATGTTTTCATTTTTCTATGGTTTAGTTTTTGTTTTAGTAAGGTTGTACCTTAGACTAGGGGTGAATGTTTGGTTTATTCAGTTGGATTAACCGAATTGAAATAGTCAATTATTAGCAACAAATCAAAATTTAAAATCAAAACTAAATCGAAATTAGCCTCAATCAAAACCAAGCCGATAAATGATTTAGTTTATTCGCTATTTTTATTGTTTAATGGGACGGGCCCAAAGTTAAAATAGTTTTTAAATTATATTAAAAATTTATAATTTTTATACATATGTTTGTTGTATTTCAAAGTTTGATCTAAAGTTCAAATAGTTGTTAAATTATCAAAATTTGGCTTTAAAAGATGAATAAAATTGTTGTTTCTAGAATATACCAAAAGTATACACATTTTTAATCATAAAGTATGCATAATGAGTATTTAATAATTACATAAATCTTATTCGATTTTGAACCGAAATTGAAATCGTGATAAATTTTTTTAGCATTTTCAAAACATAACCGAGTCCCTTATTTGATTCGATTCGGTTGTCGGTACAAAACCGAATAATGTTCATCCCTGACTTAAACAAATCGATTAATTCTGGATGAGTTTTTACCCTTTCGTCTAAAAGGATATATAATCAAAATGATATTTGAAAATAAAAAGTTGTAGACAAAATGATCTTCCATCGTGATCTATACAGATAACGTTGAAACAGTCACATGTGTTGTAGGGTGCTTCTAGTGACAGAATATTCCAATTTTTTTATTTTTGCTTTTCTTTTTTCTCTATAATTTTTTATTAATTTTTTGATATGGTCAATCCACACTCCAGCTCACCCTAACTCATTTCAGCTCACCCTAGTTTCAATTTCTGGTTCCGTCCTTGCGTACATGAGACGACTAACTAACGGTAGAAGATGGTTACATCCGCTGACGACCTAACCTGATTTGATTAGCGTACCTTTGGACCCCCATGAGAGGAGGTGCATGCATATGGATGCAAAACGTTTACATCATTTCAACTGATTTAGCCACAAGATGAGATGGCATCTTAGCTAGCAATAGTTGCATTCTTGAAAGTGACCATGAGAAAGTTTTGATAGCCGTAGTAGCGAAGGATGCACACAATGGACATTGCACTTAAGGATATGTGACCAAGACGAATCACTACCAATATCGGTTGGTAGGAATTAAAAAAATACATTGATTGGTGGGTACATCACCACGGTCATGGGAGGGTGGTCCTTTTGAGATATTTAGTTTTAGGACTTCACGTATACATGGATATTAAGATTGTGTCTCAAAATTGACCTATGTTAAAGTTTAGGTTTCAAAATCACTGTTTACGTAGGCTAATGAACAGTGATTTCGATACCTTTCCTTCATAATCAAAGCTATCTTTGGATTCTCTACTCATCATTTCTTCTAGAGGGAAGATCCTACCATACTCTACCAAACTCGACTTTTGGAAGAAAAAAAAAAATCTCTCTCGTCATTAGTTCATTCTCGCTGAGAGAGTACATAAAATTCATTCCATTGTGTTTTTCTGCCAACAAGGAATCAAATTTCTAACACTTTTCCATCATAATCGTCAAATATAAATCTATCCAGAAAATATTTTCTTTTTGTTTAATATAAAATTAAGTGTAATAGTTATAGACTTGATAAAATCTTACTAATATTTAAGGGTCCAACCATTTTCAGTAGGTTTTATCCAATCTGTCGCTTCTTGCTTTTTCTTACTGAGTACTAATTTTGGGTCACGAGCTACTTATTGGAGACGTGCCAATTTAGGCCAAAAGGACCCACCCCCCCCCCCCCCCCCCCCCCCCAACCCACCAAAAAAAAAAAAAAAAAAACTCAGAAGTGTACTATATTTTGCAACATCTTGTGCATTCGCAAGTCTCTCGATTCAATTGACACTAAATTACGGATTAGTGCATGGTTGAGAAAGAAACAGCTCTACAAAACCCTACCAAGTTATATTAATTGTCACATATACACAAATGCCTCAAGAATACCTACTACTCACTACTCTTTGATGCAACCTTCCTTGTCGATCATAAGATGAGAAGGTCGATTTGAGCTCCTATTCTTAGTTACATAGAGAGAAACAATTGCCTATTCTTTCTTGGTTCTCAAGGTTCCACTCATCTCCACTCCACCAAAGGGATCATAGTGTGTGGATCACAGGATTAGCACCTCCTCCGTAATAGCCATCTATGGCTGCTGATCACGGGCCAGCCCATGGGCTTCTGGACTCGGCTAATTATATATATATATATATATATATATATATATATATATATATATATATATATGGGAGCGGATCGGGAGCCCCGCCCGCGGAGCCCCGCCGAAACCCCGCCCCCCCCTTAGCCGTTGGATCGCGCGGGCGGACGCGGGCCCCACGCGGGCCCCACGCGATCCGACGGTGCAGGGGGGCGGGGGTTCGGCGGGGCTCCGCGGACGGGGCCTTTGATCCGCTTCCTATATATATATATATATATATATAGAGAGAGAGAGAGAGAGAGAGAGAGAGAGAGAGAGAGAGAGGGGAGGCTATAAAGATACCACGCATTTGTGTATTCAATCATCTAGTACATCAGCATTAGCATCATCTAGACATCTAGTACACGATACCATGCATTTTCTATTCATAGTCATTTCATTGGTCTATAACAAGTTCCAGTAAAAAACAAGGTACTAAAAGAAGAAACAAATACAACATTAACTAAACCTCCAATTGAAATTCACCAAAATCAAACATCCAAATCACCCGCGTCCTGTCAATGTAATTTGGGAAAGTCTTTTGCCCAATCATCCCAATCATTCATGTAGTTTGGTAAATAATCTAACCCGTGTCAGTTAGTATTTGTGTCCGTGTCTGTGTCAAGCCTATAGGGTACGCGATACGTCCATAAGTGATATTCTTTGCAATTAGCTACAATGTATCATTTCTAATTACAGCACTAAGTGTGCACGACACAATAACAAACCTAACTTACATAATCATCGTGTAATCTACTCTAGGGTGACTATTCGGTTAATTCGGTTCAAACCGAACCTAATAACCGAAAACTGAATAAGCAAAACCAAAACCGAACCGAATTGACCCGTAACTGAATCAAACCAAACTCAATTAAATCAGTTCGATTTTCGGTTTATTTGCGTTTTTTAATATATATAGTAACTAAATATCTATATCCCTAAATTCATTATATATATATATATATATATATATATATATATATATATATATATATATAAACTAAATTTTCTCATTCCGTTTTCAGTTTTAGACCGAAACGAAACCCAAAGAAGTTGGACAATAAAGTCATTTCTTTCTAGTTCCTAGTTGTTGGCTGCCAAAGAAGTTAGACCGTAAAGTCAGGCAACAACAAGAAGTATAAAGCCTCTATCTCAATTTCTCTGGATTCTATACAGAATTTCCTTGAGTTACAAAAATTCATGAATACCAAGTATTTTTACACTGGTTATATACACAAAGCAACACCTTAAATATTGGAGAATGGAGAATTCAGTATCAAGATCAAGTATAACAGCAGAAATTATCAGACACGAAGGATCCTTACCAAAGAGTAATTTGAGTCTTGATGCGTAAAATGCAATCACTACCCTCCCCAAATTGCTAGTCATTTGCTGAGTTATCAGACCATCTCCAATGGTGATTTCTAAAATTGAGTTCTTATCCTCTTGGCATTGTACTTTAAGAAGATTTCTATCCTAGTTGGAAGAGTTTCTACATAGAAATTGTACACATACAAAAAATGCTCTCCAATGATTCTCCATTTCTATCCTATGTGTCACATAGTAAAAGGACTAATTTAATGGTGTGGGGTCCAATAATAATTGTCATGAGAGATAGGAGAATTTCTAAGGAAGAAATCCATTTTAGAAATAATTAGTAATACATGACGATAGAAATGGTCTCAGCTTCATGAAGTCAGAACTGCTCACCAAAATGGTCTAGTTTTCCAACTGAGAATTTGTGGCAAACAATAAATCAGTCGGTAATCTAACCCCATTCCACAAAGAGACCCAAGCAACCAAATCTGAATGGCTTACCTCTTCCTTCCTCCTGACATCACCCATTGCTGCCTCAGTCAAAGCTGAACACTAAAGTATAATAGTATAATCTACAAGCAAAAAACATCAAAATATTCTACTGAAATGTAAATTATAGTTACTAATTGTTGAATTCCATGGGTATGGTTTGCTCAAATAATTAGTAATACATGACGATAGATCATAAGGACTAAGAAGATGGTAGATGAATGGAGGAGCAGTATTATACTACCCATATATAAGAACAAGTGAGACATACAAAGTTGTATAACTACTGAGAAATTAAGCTTATGAGTAGTACCATGAAATTATGGGAGAGTGATTGAGCAAAGGTTAAAAATTGAGACTAGAATTTCATAAGGTAGTTTGGTTTTATGCCTAGAATATCTACTACGGAAGCCATTCACTTGTTAAGAAGATTAATGAAGAGATTTAAAGAGAAAAGGAAAGATTTATATATAGTTTTTATTGACATAAAGAAAACTTATGATCGAGTTCTAGGAAGATAATGTAGTAGGCTTTAAAGAAGAAACAAGTTCATAATAATTATATTGAGACTATTAAGGATATGTAATAAAGTTACAATGATCGTACGAACTATTGGAGAAGATAGTAATCCATTACCTATTACCGTTGGCTTACACCAAGAATCAACGTTGAGTTCTTACCTTATTTGAGATACTTATGGATGAAATTACTAGACATATCCAAAAGGAGGTTCCATGATGTATGATGTTTGTTGATGATATTGTGTTGGTTGATGAGAGTATAGAAGGGTTATATGCTTAAATCAAAGTGTGGATAGACTTATGAATCTAATGAATTTACAATTAGTTGAACGGAAACAGAATATACAAAATATATCCGAAGTCAAATAGTAATAAGAGTGGAATCCATATAAATGGACAAGAGATACCTAAGAGTGATAGATTTCGGTATTTGGATTCACTCACTCATCATGAAGAAGAGATTGACAATGACGTTATGCACAGAATTAAAATATGATAGTTGAAATGAAGGAGTGCTTCTGAAGTACTTTGTGATCACAAGATATCTATAAAGTTGAAGAAAATTTATACAAGACTGCTATAAGACCAACCATACTTTATGGATCAAAATGTTGGACAATTAATAAACTTTAGTGTAGCTGAAATTAGAATGCTAAGATGGATGTGTTAATACATTAAAGGGTATGATAAAAAGTGAGTGTATCCGTGAAAAATTAGGGTGACATCAATTGAGAACAAGATGAGAGAAAATCGATTTATATGAAGAAAATCGATTTAGGCAGTTTGGATATCTACAACGCAGACCAATATATGCTTCCATAAGGAAGATCGACGATATACTAGTTAGCGGGAGCCACTAGGACTAGAGAGGTCTAGACGAACATGGTTTAAAGTGTCAAAGAATAATATGAATTTTGTTAGCCTTACAGAGAACATGGCCCTTAACAGAGTCGAACAGAAGAAAATGATTCAAACACTCGATCTCAGAAATTTGGGATAAAGACTTTGTTATTGTTGTACAAGACAATAGATTTGTGAACTCCTCGACCCTTAAAAATATGTTAACATTAGCTAGTACACAATAGAATAATGGCCAATACAAGATCTAAATTAAAAATATTGGAGTTCACTAGGAAGTTAACATATTGGACAATTAATATGCAATTCAAGAATATTCAACATGGTTATAGACATACAAGTACACTTCAGACACATTAGGCACAAATTACTCCGTGTACATATTAGGACATTACCATTTTTCTTAATTACAGCATCTTTTACGCTGAGCTGATTTAAAATTTCTGGAATAAAGATTTTGTTCTTGCATTGTTAGTATTTTCAGGTCAAAGGACAATTCCAGCACAAGTGCAATGCAGTGTAAGTATTTCGATAATACAGTATTGTAACACAACAATTATGCATGATGGAAATTATTGGGTCCGATCAACTTCCTAGATGAAGACCTGCTCCAAAATTGTTGGTTTTTGCCCGAAAATCCCTTTAGAGTAGACATTAATGCTCTCTGTAATCTCACATCAAGTCCTCTAACCAAAGGTGGCCTAAGATTTCTTAGTAATAGTTTATCTTCCTATTTTAGTAATCGAACAACAGACATCAATTTTACTGACTTTCCATTCTCTCATTAGTGATAATTAAAAGTGTCATTGATGATTGAGTGTCTCAATAACCTATGCATCATTAGAAGTTGGTTCAGTGTCGACCAATTTTGATTTGTATTTAAGGCAGGACGTCCTAGGGTAACAGATATCTCTGATGCTATGCTAACTTCAAATATAGGTTAATCTGTTTGAAACTCATTCCTCACAGATCGTCCAAAGAAGATGAGGTCTTGGTAGTCCACTTCGACACACTCCCTCTTGACATGAAAGCTACACCCACCTGCATATTTATCTATCCAAAACAACAATAAAGTACGACCCCCATGCTTCTAATAGTGACAGGAACTACTTTGCAACTTGAGTTCTTCACAAGCAGACATTCATTCCAGTTGGTGAGTCAGTAATCCATCCACATTCAAGAAACCTTCACTTTGACAGCAGAATTGATGCCACAGGCCCAAAGTTCCTCTTGATTACCACAACAATGTAACTTCATCCAAACTTTCTTTCCAAGGTTGTAAAAAGCACTAGGCGCTAGGCGAGCGAGCACATGCCGCCTAGCCCGCCTAGGAGGCCTTCCTAGATCTAGGAGGTTCAATTTTTTTTAACTACTGAAATTGTAGAAAAAGTCCATAAAACCCCAAAACATGCATAGTCGGGTGTCGGGAAGAGGAGGGGGGAAAGTCGGGTGTCGGGAAGAAGGGGGGGGGGGGGGGGGGGGGACGGGCGCCTAGGGGGCATCCGGTGGGCACCAATCGCCTAGGCGGCCGCCTTTTAGAATAGTGGTTCTTTCTACATCGATCCAAAAATCCTCTAGCTACGCAATCAAATACATAAAGGAATCAAAAGAAGAATCATCTTCATTCCCTTAACATCTATACATTTGCCCTCCTATGGAACTAAGCATCCCATCAAGACTCGCCTTATTTGGGATCAGCAGCAGCAACCCGCCAGCTTCCTGGCCACGTACACACCATTGTGCTCCGTAACCTCCCTCTTCAGCATGCCTCCTTCAGAAACACATGCTTTAGCTTCCCCTGGTTCTCCCATGTTGATATAAAACAATATTCCCCGCTACAATAAGAGCTACGTTCATTGTTTGTTCATTGTTTAATCTTTGCCAGCACCAACGTCCACAAGTGTGTGGTCATTTCCATTTCCACTCTTTTTGACCATCAAAAACAAGATCTCATGAATCCTCTCCACCATCCTCTTCTACAGCCTAGGGCTGCCAGTTCCACACAAAAAGAGTGGCTTTGAAAGTGATTCTCATTCATCATCAATCCCAATATCCACCAAATTCATCCTAGGATCACCAACTTTAGTACTAGTACCAAATGTGAAACCAGTCGGGCATCTCAAGCATGCTTGACTACTCGAACTCCTCGTGCAAGCCCAGATTGCGGTATGCAGAGGAGGGCTTTGAAAGTGCCATCAAAACTATCAGAGAGGATCTCTAAAAGCGCCATTAAAACTAAAATACCTCCAATTTAAAGCTCTAGCACTATCTAACCAAGTGCAGGAATTGGAAGTCGATGAAATTTAAGTTTTCAACATCCCAATCAATCACATAAAATTTGAGTTGTGATTGCCTGATTTCAATTTCACGATCTCCGAATCCCTGGAACTCCAATTACTTGTGACAAAACCGCCCGCAAAGACCCATGCTCCAGAAGTTTAATCTCAGCAAGTATAATTTAGCCTATTGGAAAGTACAGAATGCACCTCGAGGATACTTAGTATGGTTGTAGCGCATGCCAATTTCAACCAACACCATCCCAATTTCTTAAATTACAATCATGGCTTCATGTAAAGGAACTAGGGCCCAAATCAAATTCCGTCTCAACACAAACAAGCACATGGGAGCCATGCGGCAAGAAGCCAGCGATTAACGTCATTGGACGTGCACCATGTAGGCCAACCACTAAATCAGTTAGGTGATTTCAACATGATTACATGACATTATCCCCATAACCAGAAAACAATTGACTTGTAACAAATCACGCAAACCATGTAAAATTTGGTGGCCACTTATCAACCAATAATGTCTTGGCACTCGGCCGAAGTCATGATCACAATCACGTCCCGTTCAAACACAACCTGTTTCCAAAATCTCTAACAACTTCCATAGAAACGTGATGAAGTACTAGTATTTCAGATATTTCAGTTTATGTGTTATTCATGCCTTGAAAGGAGGCTAAGGAGCTGATCACAAACCAACTTTCTAACAAAATATATATGCCCATTTTCTGAGTTTCTGCCAAATCTCAACTGACAGGCATAATTAGCTCTTTTCTACATCTTTGTCTACAAAGACAAGATCTTATGAAACCTCTCCACCATCCTTCTTTACATCCTTTTCTACAACTTCAAGTGAGGTACAGAACAACTTCATACAGTAACCAGTAAGGCAAACACTGCCACTTCCACATGACAATCTTGTAATATTTTATCATCCATTGTCAATCACAACATCCACCAAATTCATCCTAGGATCACCAAACTCAGTGCTAGTGACCAAAAACGATCGGGGCTCTCAAGCATGCTTGACTACTCGAAGTCCTCGTGCAAGCCCAGATTGCAGTATGCAGAGGTGAGCCTTTGAAAGTGCCATAAAAACTATAGGAGAGGATCTGGAAGTTCCATTTAAACTATATGTTCTCCAATTTAAAGGCTTTAGCAGTATCTAACCAAGTGCAGGATTTGGAACTCAAAGAATATCAACACTCCAACCAATCACATAATATATTAACTGCAATTGCCTGATCTTCAATTTCACGAACTCCAAACCCCTGGGAACTCCAATTACTTGTTCCATTTAGCACTATCTAGTACTTCATCACATAATATATTAATTGCAAGGAGCGGGGCATTACACATGCTCCTTAGCAAGTATAACTTTGTTTATTGGAGAATACACAGTGCACCTTAAGGATACGTTGTGTGGTTAGCACGTCCCAACTTCTTATATTACAATCTGGCTTCATGTTAAGGAGCTAGGGCCCAAATCAAATTGGGTCATTCTTGGCACAAACAAGAACATGGGAGCCATGCAGCAATAAGCCAAGGATCCAAGTCACTGGATGTGCACAAAACCTAAAAAACATGGGGTCCCAAGTACAATGTGATGGCCACATATCAACCAATCATGTCTTGGGCCTCGACCGAAGTCACAATCAGAATTGTGTTGTGTTTAAAGCATTCATCACAACCTGTTTCCAAATCCTTGACAATTTCCATATAAATGAGATGCAGTACGACAATTTCATACATTCCAATTTGTGTTACCCATGTCTTGAAGGAGTTAGGAGCATGATGCCAAACCAACTTTCTAACAAAAGATGTATTCCCCTTTTCTCCGTTTCTACCAAATCTCAACAAACAGGCATAATTAGCCCTTTTAAGTCTCACTTCAAGTCCTCCAACAAAGGAGATACATAGCTTCTTTGATGAATTGCATTCCAATAGGGCACATAGTTCCTCCTTGTAGTCTTGGATCATGTCCTTACAAAAGTACTTGCTTGGAAAGGATAGCTTTTGTCCTGAAAGCTATGTTGCATGACTACGGACACAAATAAGGACACAATACGGACATGGGATATGGAGATTTTCAGATAGCTGCAATACGTAGTCACCTATATTCACAAATACGAGCATGAATACATGTACATACACAATATAGATACATACACAATTTTTCTGTGTCCTTGCAATATAGCTTCAATGTCTTGAACCATATTCACATGCTCTCTTCATTACACCAAGTTTTTGACATGGCATTACCCCAACTATAATCAAAGTCAGGTGTCGAGACGTGATTGGTTAATATATTGCTTCCAGCCTCCTTCATTTTACATGGGGCCAATGTATCATGGTTCAATCAATGTATAATTACAAACTTTAATGATCTATAATCGTGTTCCGATCACATCCCAGTTTAATTGATGGGCCCACATGGTACGAATCTAATGGCATGGGTCCCTGTCTTGACCCATGTGTTCCTTCGCCCGAGGATAACAGACTGTTGATTCTGTCGCCAATCTTGTTACTTTAAGACATGGTTATCAAATTAATATCAATCCTCCTTTCTACATAAAGCCTCAATAAACAATGGCGTTTTTCCTTCTAAGACCCTGAGAGACCAATCTTGAATGCCGACCTAACGCAAACATACATGGGAGAATCTAAGATTCAATCTCCAATCAGTTTCACTACAGAACATAAAAGAATCATTGGGGAAAAGAAAATATATTTCTTTCATGATTAATTTCTCCCTTATTTTCTTGTAGTAAGTAAACAACCTAAAGCAATCTACTCACTCGCCTCATTTTCTTGGAAGCAACAACAGCCCACAAAAAGATGAGAGAGAGAGAGAGAGAGAGAGAGAGAGAGAGAGAATGTGCAGGCATGGAGTTCACTTTGAAATTTAAAAGTAACTCCTTGCTCACAATCTGCTACATCCTCCAAATCATCACTGAACCCTAACATAAAACCAACTCGCAGATCCCACACCCACTCAACCTAAATGATTTCGTCTTTTATGAGACATCTCATAAAAGAAAAGAAAAAAGTTTTATCTTGTTGCATAATACCTCCTTCTGAGAGTAGATATTTACCTATTTCTATTTTGAAGACTTCTAAGTCAAGTATATCAATGTAAATAAGGGTGGGCCTCAAGATGATTTTTTAAAGATAAAACATATTCAACTTACTCATGCTTGGTGAAAGATTCTCCATCTAACAGTAAAAATAGAACGAGCTAATACGTGAGTTGAGAAAAAGATGTATTTAACGAGTCATTTCCACAAGTCAGGAAGCCAAAAGAAATCAAATTGATTCGAGAAACTTCCCATAGGTTCCTATCTCCAGGGAAAAATGAGCAACATCCTACAAAAATACTAGCATGGATAAAAAAAATTATGGTATCATTAGATCAGGAGAATCAGCTATATGTGATCATGAAGTTTACATGCTTGCTTAGTTAGTCACCTTAGCAACTACAAGTTAGCATATCTGACGAAACATAATGAGGTTCAAGATTTACTGGGGGTGGCAGATAGACTTACAAGAAGATCTCAGCCAAACTGGATATAAAATCCTCGAGTTGGCATTTGTGCAAGACCTTTCCAATTTGCAAACACAGCCCATTGTTGAATCTTTTGACTGTATCAGCAACATGCAATGCAATCAAAACTTCCCTTATACTCTATTACGGAAAGTAACCATTATGATTTGGTGTGCTGAAGGGACCAGGGCTTCAGACTCGACTCCTCCAGGCTACAACAAACAATCTTCTTCAAATTTGAATCCTTCTGCAAGACCTGGACCCTTTGACAACTGAATTGCTCCAAAACAAAATCTTTTTATTGGATTCTTTGGGCATCCACAAAATCTAATCTTGTTGCTCCCTCTCTGTGACGTAAGCTATAATCATCTCTACGAAAACCTCAATAAACCCAAGGCATTGAGTCCCTTTCCAGTCGAGAGCCCTTCACATAAAGCAAGATTGATTTCAGTCATTACCCAGTATTTCATCCTCACTCAACAAAATCAATACTCTGACAACCAAGTTGTGTCACAAATACTTGCACCTTCTACCGAGCACAGTCGGACATATTGGACATGACACAAACACTTCAAAATACAGCAGGACATGCCAACAAATGGCACCGCGTCCATGTCGACGTGTCCTCTTAGTGTTCTGTCGTATTTGTGTCTGTGCAACTTCGGTTCTCACTCAAGGAACTGAGACTCGACACCAGAATCATTATCACTACCCTCCTCATCTCCCCCAACATCAGCCCTCATCCCAGCACCCCTCCCCATGCTGGTCAGCATCCGATCCAAATTCGCCTTCTTTGGGCTCATCAGCAACAACTCCCCGAGCTTCCTCCTCGCCAGATAGATATCGTTCGGCTCCACCATCTCCCCCTTTCTATACGCCTCCCTCAGGAAGACCGTATGCAGCTTCCCCTGGTTCCCCCTCGTCGACACGTAGAAGATGCCCTGATGCTGCAAAAGAAACTCCTTGAGCTTCTTCGGCAGCCCCATCGCCTGCCGGAAGTGTGCGATCCTCTCCATGGTCGTCCTCTTCTCGACAGTCAGCGACAGTATCTCGTGTATCGTTGCCACCGCCCGCTTCTCCATCCTCTTCCTTGCCTCTAGCGACCGCAAGTCGTACCCCGAGACGTCCTCGTACGGCGACCAGTACGGCAGCCGCTGCCACTTCCACACCGCAATCCTATAATACTTCCCGATCTTAAACCCGGGTGGGAAATTGATCAGGAACGAGAACCTAGCGTCCTCGGCATCAGACCCGCGGGCGCGGTACTCTTTCTCGCGGGCGAGCTCGATAGCGGAGACCGGCTGGATCCGGCTTTCATCGGGATCCATTACCAGCTCGATGTACTTCATTCGCGGGTCCTCGTCGGCAGGGGAATTGGCGACGAGGCGGAAGTGGGAGGGGTTGGCGAGGACGACCGAGTGCTCGAAGTCGTCCGGGAGGCCGAGGTCGCGGCGGGCGATGCGGACGTGCTCGAAACGGAGGCGGTAGGAGGGGGAGGCCAGTAGAAGGAGCTTGCGCAGACGGAGGACGGCGTCGGAGAGGGAGTCGGCAATGGCGGACTGTTCGAGGCGGATCTGGGAAAGGGCCCGGGGGGTGAGGCGGGCCCATAGGATGCGCTGCACCGGGTGGTCGTAGACGTGGAAGATGTGGGGGTGGCGGAGGAGGAAGGAGCCGGTCTCGTTGGGGAGGAAGGCGAGGTGGCGGCGGGAGAGGGAGTCCAGGAGGGAGACCGGGAGGGAGGAGTTTGGGTGGGAAAGGACCAGGGCTTGGAGCTTGAGGGCCTTCCGGGTCTTCTTCTCGACCTCCATGATCGAGTCGAAGGAGTGGTCGCGGACGCGCTGGAGGCGCTTGGGGATTGTGGTGGACTGGGAGAAGCGGCGGGCGGCGGCGAGGAGGAGGAGGGGGGTGAAGGGTTTTGTGAAAGGTGACATTTTTAGGGTTTTGGGGGCAATTTGGGGGAAGGGATATGGGGAGGAAAGTTGGCATTTTAGGGTTTTGGGGGTAAATTAGCCAATAAGGAGGAAAGGGTCAAACAGTGGAAGGTGGGCTTTCAATCTAATTTTTTATGAAAATATTTTAGCAAATATTTTCATTAAAAATATATAAACTATGTATACTTTTATTTATTTAAAAAAATAGTAAATATTTTCATTTTTTTATATACAACATTTAAATTTTTACGATATGTCTCCGTATTCATAATGGGAACAATTGTTAGTTTTTTAAAAAGAAATTTCGAGTCGCATCTCACTTGCCTTATCCAAATTCAAGGTGCACCCTATTACTTTACCATAATGTACGAATTCGTTCACTTTTGATGGAAATCGTCCATAAGTGACGGTCAAACCCTTTGACCAATATTTTTTGACGAAAATACCTTCGTCTTCTCACTCACAAACCCAAATCCGTCTCGCCGCTGCTGTGCCCCCGCCCCCGCCCCGCCGCTGCCGCGTCCATCACCAGCACCACCACCATCATTACCACCACCTTCACTATCACTACCACCACCACCGCTACCACCACCTTCACCATCACCATCACCACCACCACCACCACCACCTTCACCAACACCAACACCGCTCTCCCGCCGCCCCGCTCCAACGCCCCCGCGCTCCAGCCCCGCCCCCGCGCCCCCGCTCCTGCTCCGCCCCCGCGGCCCCTCCGCCCTCACACCCCGCCTCGCTCCGTCCCCCTCCCCCGCTCCTGCTCAGCAGCAACAACAACAACAACAGCGGCAGCCGCCGACAGGAGCACGCGGCGGGCAGCCGGGGGGGGGGGGTGTAAGCCCCCTGAATTTAGGGTTTATTTTTTTTTCTATTTTCTAAATCAATTAATTTCAATAGATATTATTATTTGATTAAATGCTCTTTACCGTGACTTGGATTTCTAGAGCGTCAGAGATGTCAGTCTCTGGAAACTTTCTTCTTGAAGTTTGTAGTAGACGAGATTATCTTCATGTTGATATATCGTGTCCCACTCGAACTTGTTCCCTTGTGCTCCATTTGCTTCGCACAACTTTCGGGTCAATTTAGACCAATTTATCGTTTGCCGTAATTTGTGACTTAATTTCCAATTTAATTTTCGGGCCCGACATTGGTCCAATCTGTTCGACCCAATATATGGCCCTGGCCTGTTTTGAGTCTACTATGCACGTGCCACTTGTGTGCCACCAAATTAATCTCCCTTGTGCTCTCATTTCATCCATGATTTTAATTCGTTTAAAATTATTATTTTAATTAAATCTTGGCCCCAAGCTTGTCCAACTTGACCCAACACCCAACCCAAATTGGTGTGACCCTATCATGTCTACCTATACACCCCACTGATATTTTTTCATTTTCCTCTCTACTCAAAAATATCTATCTTTACATACAAATATTTATTTCTCTATCCATTCAAATATATATATATATATATATATATATATATATATATATATATATATATATATAATATCTCTCTCTCCCCCCTTTATTACATTCACACACACACACATCACCTACTCCTCCATCACCATCAACCCCCCACCTCCTGTGCACGAGCAGCACACCCCCCTATTCTTTCTCTCTATTAATCTCTCTCTCTCTCTCTCTCTCTCTCTCTCTCTCTCTCTCTCTCTCTCTTTATATAATATCTCCACACTCACACACACAAATTAACTCTCTCTCTCCCTCCTGAGTACATACCACACCACCACTCCCATTACCATCAGTTGACTTCCCCTTCCTCACTGTCATCATCCTCACCACTACATCTCCTACGCCGAGCACAACCACCAGCCCATGGCCGAACCTCTTCTCCTCCTATTCTCCACCATCATCAAACCGCCGCCACCCTCATCAAACCGCCGCCATCACCATCACCATTCTCCACCACCACTCCCGAGCGCCACCGTCGGGGACCGCCATCGCCGCCCCGCCGTGCGCCACCGCGTGTGGCAGCAGCAGCAGCGAGGTGGCAACGCAGCAGCAAGCGCCAGCAACTACAGTGCGCGCGGCAGCAGCCGCGACCAGCCGCCGTCGCCGGCGAGCCCCCTAGCCCTGCGCAGCTCTGGCGACCCCCCGGGGGCTAGCGTATCCTTTCCATACGTGCCCTATACCCGATTCGTGCGTTTTGCACAGAATCCCGTCGGCACGTGCTCGAAAACGAACTCAGAATTACGTCTCGAAGCAGCAACTTTGCGTACGTTTTTCAAAAAATCCGACCGTTGGATCGGCGATTTCTTTGCTCCGTTTCAATCTCGGTATATCCATCTTCACTCTCCTCAATTTTCGTCCGTTAATTTTATCGTTTGATACATCAAAACCGGCCACAAAGTTGACGTTTTAAATTGTGTAATTTTTGGACAGTTTTGTGGAGCCAACTTCGTCGGTTCGTATCTCCTCCATCGCAGCTCCGTCTGGCGTGCCACTTGTTCCTATGCACATCTGGTATAACCCTCTTCCTACCCCTTAAGTTTCGTTTCATTGTGAGCGCGTTTGATTGGTTGAATTCGACACCAAAGTTGGTCGTCCGAATTCGTAATTTTCAAGTTGTAAAATTTTATTTTTGAACCCGGGACTCCGAATTCAATTTCTGACACCACCAGTAGACTCGTGGCATCATTTTGGCACGTTTTCATATAAAGTTTGTTAGATTTGGAGGACGTGGGCCATGGCACGTATTTCGGTGCAAAGCGGGCCCCACAGTCCGGGTCAATGGGACTTTTTAACGTCAGCTCATCAGAATTCAATTTCGGATATACCGTTGAGTTCGTATCGTCATTCTGGACTCGTTGACATATAATTTGCTAGGTTTTAGTGGACATTGGTTCCGACACGCATTTCGGTGCAAGTCGGATACCAGTATCCGGGTCAACGGATCATTTTGAGATCGGCTCATCAGAATCCAATTCTGGATATACCGTTGGGTTCGTATCGTCATTCTGGACTCGTTGACATATAATTTGCTGAGTTTTGAGGACATTGGCTCCGACACGTTTTTCCGTGCAAATCAGAATTTTAATGTCCTGGTCAACGGACCAATTTGAGATCGGGTCAACGGAATCCAATTCTGGATATACCGTTGGGTTCGTATCATCATTCTTGATTCGTGGACATATAATTTGTTAGGTTTAGTGCACTTTTACTTTAGCACATTTTTCGGTACAAAGCGGGTCCGACACGAACATCGTTTTGACCCGAAATTATCTTTTTGCCCATGTATCCAAATTGGACTTATGGATAGGCTATTCTAGCTTTTTTGACCATTCTGGACACGTTGGTGATGGTTTTTTCACCATCCGACAACATCTGTAGGTTTTCACCCTATTATTATAATCTTTCTCCTTTTGTTGTATTTTGAGATCCGTCGATTCCAGTGATTTCACCATCACTGAAATTGATATGTTGACCTTGTAGATATTTATAGAGACTAGCTTTGACCCCGTTTGACCATGGTTGACTACTTTGACTGAACGTCGAAGTAAAGTCAATATTTGACCTAGGTTAGACTAGTTTTGACCTTGGTTGACCACAGTTGACTATTTTGACCAAAAGTCAACCGAAAGTCAACCGTAGCCTAAAATTGACTAGAACTTGACCGAAGTTGACCAGTTGACCCAAAGACAACTGTTAGTCAACGTTAATCAAGTTTGATCTAGAGTTGACCTAGGGTTGACCGGAGTTGATCAGTTGACCAAAAGTCAACTGTAAGTCAACTATTGACTTAGATTGACCTAGTTTGACTTAGTATGACTTGATTTTACTTCCAAACCCTTATATTGATACAGTATTCCACCTATAGGTCCTCGAGGCACTGTTCTAGGACTCAGTTGACACATTCCACCAGATCGCAGGCGAGTACATTCTCTGATAATATTTCTGTTTTATGATATCGTCTATGTTTCTTGTATTTAGTGTAGATATCCTTGTTCTTTTGACACATTGTTCACACAGATTGGTATTTCTCTGGATTCCGTCATGAGATGTTATTCCTTGCTTTCCTTGGTATATCTTGTGCAAGTCTTTCTTGTTCCTTGTGCATTGTATAGACACGATTCCTGTGAAGGCTAGCTACCCTCTCGGAGAATCGCGTGTCATGATGTGTCATGGTTGGATCCACTATACTGGTCAGGGACGGGGAGTATTAGCGTAGATGTGTGGTCATTATCCACCTTGTTATTCTTGTAGACCTTGTGAATGCCAATCCTACACTCCACGTATGATTGGCTAGATCATTAGTCCTTGTGTAGACCCAAGCCGGCCTGTCACCCTCACTTTTCCAAGATAAGGGTAAAATGGTAATTTTCCATTTTAGAATATTTTTGAGAATTTTATTTCATGAATATTAATATTTAATGATTATAGGAGTCCGGTTCGAATTTCATCGCATTCCGACTTAATTCGGGACTCTGGAAAATTTCGACTTGAGTTGTGTTTAACACATTAATTAGCCATGGCCCACCAAACTTAACATTTAGGTCTAAGAGTTTGGACTAGTCCCCCATGAGTGTTTAGGCTTAAGTATAATTTTTATTTAGTCTAAACTAACTCCCAAAACCAATTTAGGAAGATAACTTAGCTAGGAAGTCATAGGGAGGGGCAAACTTGTAAATAGCAAGTGCCCCAAACCCCCTTATTAGGGCTGGCCACTTCTTCCTTCTTTCCTTCTTCCCACTTTAAATTTTCTTCTTCTTCTTCTTCTTCTTCTTCTCTAAGTTCTTTCCAAAAGGAAGAAGAGAAATCCTTGGATTTCATCTCCACGTAAAGCTTTTCTTCCCGTTTTTCTTCCATCGATCTCTCCCTCTACCCCAAGTGGTGCTTCTCCAAGCTTTTGGGAGCAAGAAGTGGAAGGGTGTGTCCTAAACAATTCATTGTGTCGGAGCCGTGTCGAAGGACTTTCCAATCGGGAATCCATCTCCCGATAGGTACAACCTATTCTCTAATTCTTTCTTTTCATCATAATAAATAGTTTGAACCCCGTAGGATTGATCCCCGTGTTTGTGTCCCTCTTCGTGTCAAGTTTGAGTCCGTTTGGAGTGTCCTAGGAGAAGTTTGGGTTTGTGATTGTGTCCTTGAGTTTCCCCCAATTTTGGACACACCATGTGGTTAATATTTGTGTGAATGAATATTCCTATTTTTAATTTCAGATTTTAGGTTCCTAGAATATTGCTCTTAATGTTTCATTTATATATATTTTCATGATTATATATTTATATGTATATAAATAATTTAGAGTGTCATGTGTATATATATATATTAATATATGTGTGTGTGGTGGGGAGTAGAGATTTGATATTTAGAGAGTGGAGAGTGGAGTTGAGGGGGGGTACTGTTGCTCCTAACAGCAGCTATTTGCTGTCCTCAAAACCCCCTTATTGGCTCTCCCAATTCAGCCTTTTACTGTCCAGAAATCAGTTCCTTGCACCCCCCCAATAACCTGTCATAGCTGTCCCAAATGACAGCCTCCTTAACCCTCTGTGTTGTCCCAATTCAGCCCCCAACATACCCCCATATGCTGTCCAAATTCAGCCATGGTATGCCCCATCAAACCATTCCAAAACAGTCCAATATTTGTGTCACGACCCGATACCCAAATTGTTGGGCCGGGCCGAGCCATGTCCAGCCTACGCTTGTTAAAGCGTAGTAAGTTGTTCTAAGAATAGACAATAAAGGATCTAAGCTGCTAACAGTTCTAAAATCATATTTAAAAGTTCATCACAGCACAACATCTATAAGCGAAGGTAAACAAGTACAGATTTAATAATACATTTCCAAAGTATCTAACTGGAGACAAAGTCCAGTATCCAAATATAAGTACAGACCAAAGTCTAAGTCTCAAAACACATAAAAATATCTAAGCAAGGTTCCCCGCAGGGGCCTCTTCTGGAGCTAAGGCCAGGTCCTCAAAATCTGTGCCATAACATGTATCACATAGCATTTCATCCTCGAAAAGTGAACCTACAACGTTATCCTGTCAGGACGGGAGCAAGTACAACCTCTACAACTAAAGTACTGAATATATAATGAAAGAGATGTACAACAAGAAACATGGTGTGATAAGTCTATAAAACAGGAAATACTGGAAACATGGCCTCATGGTACAACTAGGATCACAGTATCATAGTAACATAGGAAACATGACATATCATGGTTTAATTGGTTCTTTTTAGAAATGACAACATATAGTTTAAAAGTTTAAAACCGTAGTATGTACGTGAATCGGTCAATAGGTGAATAGGATGTACAGCGGTACATATCAATTTTTTGAAGTGTACATACGTACACTTAACGGCATCGGTGTATATCCATACACAAACGTGGGATCAGAACATACGGCAAGGTCACATATAGAATGGCACCGAGCACGGTAAGTACATACGGAGAAGGGGGTCATGTTCACGTACACTACTAACAGTTTCCCCTTAACCCGTTATTTAAACATGTGAGAGATACGAGAACAGTAAAAACATGTGGGAGATACGAGAACGATATAAAGCATGTGAGAGATACTGGGAGCAGTATAAGCATGGCATGTACTGGGAGCAGTATAAAACGTGTGAATACTCAGAGCAGTATATAGTATAGTGAAACATGTACTGAGAACCAGTAAGAAGCATGTGAAGATATAAGAACTGTCCTAAGCATGACAGGTACTGAAAGTAATACAACATGTGAAGATATAACTTGCTACCTCAAGGATCAGTATTTTAACTGGGTTAATACATGTTCTAGCATTAAAAGACAGTAGATGAGTTTGTAGATGTACTTGCCTCAAGCAAAGCAAGAATACTAGTACGAAGATATAGATGTCCGGTGTCCTGTCAATAATGATATACAAACTCAGTTCTAAGCTATGTTCAATAATACACTAGTGGTGAGACACGACTCCTAACTGGACACTAACTAAGTGGGGACCTAGCATAAAAGTAATGTAGAGTTCCACTATATCCAAACTAATTTTCTAGGGTCTTTACACTAGTGTAGGGTGAGGTCCAATACTACAATAACCCAATACAACACAAAATATTAAAAGTAGTAATTATTCAATAAATAAATCAAACTGTACCCTATGTGCCAACAATTTTTGAGATAGACAAAAAGCTTAAAAATATATAAAATAAAGTACCAAAATAATCCTTGTTAATTATAAAAATTTATACTAGTTTTTCTGGGATTTATAAACCTTCATAAATATTTATTAAAAATCAACAAACACATGTATCCTGAAAATGAGTTCTGTTTTCCTATTTTTATAAAATATCAAAAGTACTTATTAAATACTATAAAATTATAATAAATTATCTAAATTAACATAGTATTTAAATACAATTTTTCCCAGATTTTTAAAGAAATTAAAATATATATAAAAATCCAAAAATAGAAAGTAACAATTTTTGGAAAAATAATTAATTAAAAATTAAGGATGATACAAAACAAAATCTACAGATGTTGTCGGATGATAAAATAAATATCACCAACGTATCCAGAATGGTCAAATTAGCTAGAATAGCCTACCAATAAGTCCAATTTGGACACAGGGACAAAACGGTAATTTCGGGTTAAAATGATGTCTACCGTTGGACACACTTTGCACCGAAAAATGTGTCAGGATAGAAGTCTACAAAACCTAGCAAATTATATGTCTACGAATCCAGAATGATGATACGAACCCAACGGTATGTCCGAAATAGGATTCCGATGTGCCGATCTCAAAATGAAACGTTGACGCGGACACTTGGAATCCAGTTTGCACCGAAATGCGTGCCGGAGCAAATGTCTTCAAAACTTAGCAAATTATATGTCAACGAGTTCAGAATGACGAAACAAACTCATCGGTATATCCGGAATGGAATTCCGATAAGCCGATCTCAAAGTGACCCGTTGACTCGAAAGTGGGATCCGCTTTGCACCGAAATGCGTGCCGGGGACTACGTTCTCCAAATTAAGCAAACTTTATATGAAAATATGCCAGAACGATGCCACGAGTCTACTGGTGGTGTCAGAATTTGAATCCGGAGTCCCGGGTTCAAAAATGAAATTTAACTAGTACAAATTAAAGAATTCGGACGGCCAACTTTGGCGTCGAATTCGACCAAACGAATGTGCTTAAAATAAAACGAAACTTAAAGGAGGCAGGAAGAGGGTTATACCAGCTACGCACAGGAAATGGTATCACGCCAACCGGAGTTGCGACGACGAAGATACGAACCCGCGAAGTTGGCGTTACGAAACTGTCCAAAAATAGTTCAATTTAAAATGTCAACTTGGTGGCCAGTTTTGATGTATCAAACGACGAAATTAACGGGCAAAAATTGAGGAGAGTGAAGATGGATATACCGAGATTGAGACGGAGCAAGGAGTTCGCAGATCCAACGGTCGGATCTCCCAGAAAACGTGCGCAAAGTCGCTGCGACGGAGCGCCATTTCCGAGTTCAAAACTCGCACGCGCCGACGGGATCTCATTCAAAACGCACGAATCGTGTGTTTCACACGTCAGGTAGGCCGGAGACTCTCCCAGGATGGTCGCCCGGGTTCGCCGGAGGCGTAGGGAGCTTGCGGGGGCGGGCCGGCCACGTGGTGGCGCACGGTCATCGTCGCATCCGCGCACGGGGTGGCACGGCAGCCACTGCTGCTGTTTGCAGCTGCTGCTGCGGCGGCGTGGTGCGACGGCATGCGACGGCGCATCGCCGGGGCACGGCGGAGGGGCGGGTGGCTGCGCGGTGGTGGTGGCGGGGGTGGTTAATGGTGGTGGAGGTGGTTAGAGTGGTGATGGAGATGAAGATGATAATGGTGATGATGAACTTGATGATGATAATGGTGGTGGTGATGTGTTAGGGAGAAGGAGGAGGAGGAGAAGTCGGGGAGGAAGAGATGAAGTCGGGGAGGAGGAGATGGTGGTGTACGTGAGGGTCAGGAGTTCGGCTGTAGGAGGGAGAGGGAGAGTGTGTAGTATTGGGGTGTGTGTGTGTATTTAAATTAATAAAGAGAGAGAGTGGTGTATGGGTGTATACATATTATATGTATAGAAAGAGTGAGAAAGGGAGAGAGAGAGATATTTGAGAGAGGGGGAGAGAGAGAGGTCAGCCAAGAGGGGGTTAGCTGTAAAGGAGAGGGGAGTTGGGGTGATGTATGTGAGTGTTTTAAGGAGGAGAGAGAAAGGGAGATATATATATATATATGTGTGTGTGTGTGTGTGTGTGTGTGTAGGATATTTGAAAAGTAGAGAGAGAGAGAGGAAGAGATATTTTTCAAAATAGAAAAAAAGGGAAAATTAAGTGGGGTACTAGGACAGTCATGAGAGGACAACGTGGAGCTTGGGTTCGGGTTCGGTCGAGCCGGGTCGGGTCAAAATCGAACAAGATGCAATATTTGAATTAAAATGGGTATTTAAAATCATGGGCAAATAAATAACATGCGAGAACTCAAATAAATGGGACACAAGTTTCATGTGGGTAGTAGGCTTCATGTGGGCCACGTCCATACTTTGGGTCGACTAGGTTGGATCGATGTCGGGTCCCAAAATTAAATTGGAAAATAAATCAGGTTTTACGATAGATAATTAATTGGCCTAAATTGACCAAAAAATTGTGCGAAGGAAATGGAGCACAAAATAGAGTGTCTGAGTGGGACACGAAGGTCATGGGTGAAGAACGTCTTGAGTAGATCATTCATGAGAAGTTGGTTCTGAGAAAACGACTGGTCTCGTGCTTCTAAATTAAAAGTCACGGTAACGTGAAAACGAAGATCAAAGATAAAAGTGGGAATAATTATTCAATGATTAATTAGTCTAAGTTGATCCGAAGTTGCGCGATACAAAAAGAGCACAAGGGAACGAGTTTAAGTGGGACATGATATATCAAAATGAAGATAATTCTGCCTACTTCAAAACTCATGAAGTGAGTTTACAGAGATTGGTATCCCTGACGCTCTGTAATGACCTGAATTCGTGATACGTATTTAGAGTATGTATGCATATTTTGGACCCATATTTTATTTTAGTCATGATTAGTTATCTTGGTTTATTTTGCATTGGCTTGGTTTTATTGGCATGGATAGTTCAATTGGTTTTAATGGTTCATGGGTTTATCTTGGATTAGTGAGGCTGGATTTATTTTATGGTTCATTTGGTTTAAATTGCTAGAGAGAGAGTTTATTGGCCTTGACTTGGTTCACCTTGGTTTATTTTGGTTTGGTCTATTTTGGTTTAACATGGAGAACCCCACCCCATTATAAATATCAACTTCTCTCTCTCTCTCCTTATTATTTTCTTCATCTTCTTCCTCAAGCTTCTTCCTCTCAACCACCACCACCCACCTAGGCAAGTGCATCTTGCTATCACTTGAGGGCTACATTTTATTTGCCTATTAGCTTTATTAGCTCATTTTAAGCAACATTAGAACTTGGGTTTTCTCCATTTGGAGCTTGGAATTTTGTAGATCTAGGTTTGAAGTATTTTCGGATTTTGGTGGATTTGATCTATAAAACTTGTTCATTTTCATGTTTTGATTGTTCCATGTTGAAGAGAATTGAATTTTACACAATTTAGACCCTTGCAAAGTTGGATTTGGACTTGTTTTGACCTAGTTGTGGTCCTTGGAATTTCTGAGTTCCATGGCTTTTCTCTCGGTTTGGGGAAGAAGACCCATGTTCCCGAGCGCAATCCAGTCCAGCGCTCTTTAGCGCCTGGCGCAATCCAGTTGGCCCAGCGCCTTTTGGTGCTGGCGCAATCCAGTTAGCCCAGCACTCTTTACTGCTGGCGCAATCCACCCCCTGCGCAATCTATCCCCCTGCGCAATCCAGTGTGTGCGCAATCCAGTGCGTGCGCAATCTATCCCCCTGTGTAATCCAGTGTGTGCGCAATCCAGCACGTGCGTAATCTGATCCCTGCGCAACCCGACTCAGCGCGGCTCAGCTCTTGCGCAGTCTGATCCCTGCGCAGTCTAATCCCTGCGCAGCTCAACCCAGCGCACTCTAATCCTGGCGCAATCCAACCCGACCCCAGGGACCCTTGCGCAATCTGTCCAATTATGGAGATTTGGTTTTATTTCTTTTTTTTCCTTAAGCTTGGCTCTTCTATAGCCCTGTATATTGGTATTTTATTAGATATTTACGCCCATTTATATCCTTACGCCTTTTGTCATAAACTTGATAATCACGAATTTATTTAATATGTTTGGAATGATAACTTGACATGATTGGCTTGACATGATAGACTTGATATGACAACCTGACTTGATGATGACCCGTAGTGGTGCACTCTTCACAAGTAACCTGACATGGCACGACAGTGACCCGTAGTGGTGCGCTCTCGACCAGTAACCTGACATGACATGATAGTGGCCCGTCGTGGAGCACTCCTGACTAGTATACTTGACCGGATAACCTGATATGTTATATATCGATAAGCCATTACGGCGGCTACTTGACATGACATGACCTGTATAATGACTTGACACCGTGGGCGATTGTGCTTGTATAAATGAACCAGTCTTGTCTCGCATCATGTCTAGGGCATGGACCCCTGAGTACCACGGTCAGGGGTACATATTGAAATAAACTAAGGCTAATAACTAGAATAATCTACTAGTCATGAAGAGATGTTCCCCCGTTACAGGCGACCCCGTTATTCCGGCCGCAAATGTTTGGACTTGTAGCCTGCCGACGAGTATGGCACATTTCCAGCCCACTGTCATGTGGGGCACTCTCGATTGTCACTTTAATGATTGAACTCTATTGTCTTGCACTCTCTCTCCATTGACACTTTAATGATTGAACTCTCTGGATTGTCACTATAATGATTGCCTGGGTAACCTGGGTAGCTGCAGGGCCTGTGACTACTTGGAGCATCTCATTGCATCTTGCTAGTAACTAGGATTGTGATAACCCTAGTTAGTTAATGTAGAAAGCCGTAGGCAATGATTGGCCGTGATTGATTGGATGGAGTCTAGTCCAGTATAGTATTGTCTAGAAGTGATCGATTGCAAGATTGTACCAGCATGATTGAATGATTGTCACTCCAGATTATCACTATAATGATCGTCACTCCAGATTGTCACTATAATGCTTGAACACTATTGTCACTCCAGGTTGTACTATCCTGATTGTACCCTTCATTGTCACTTTCATCATTGTCTTCTTTTCATATATATTGTCCAGCTATATTTTATTTAACATGATGCTTCTCTTAATTATTTTCTCTAATTGGGACAAGTGCATTGGTAGTGCGCGAACCCCAATCTGTGTTACTTATTGTTCTCTTACATGTTGAATGCTAATGATTTGCTGGTTTTAGTCCTTAAGTGAAGCCTCCTTTGTGGCACTTGCTCTTTCTGGGGTCTGACCCAGCTGGTTTTGTATGGCCAGATACCGGAGCAGCACCAAAGGATCTACCAGATTTCCAGCCAGATGGTGGCCACTAGGCGGAACCTTGGCAACGAGTGGGTTTCTTTTTGTTCTCCCACTGTAATATTGTAAATTATTCTGTTGAGGAATTTAGCCGACGAGCAAGTGTTAGCTCGTATTGCACTTTTCTTATTGTCTGCCTACGGGCTGTAACATGATTGACAAGCCCCGGGGGTTGATCATGTATGACTGAACTCTTGCTAGTCCTTACATTTTGTACGACTAGCTTCATGATCATCTGATATGTAATATTTGGGACGCCTTATATTTATGTATTTGATGCTCTGACATCTTGTGATTATTACTAGTTGGTTGAGATTGAGACAATAGGCTATTTTATGACCTTAAGAGACTGATGGATTGTAGTGAAACCCTCACATATCTAGACAGCCGTGACCGTATAGCGGCGTGGATTCCACTCCGTTATACGTAGCTGGCTATGTCCGCCCCCGCTCTCCAGCATTCTGGTTCTGGGGCGTGACACGCTCCATAAGTCAAAGTCACGGGAATGAACATTAATGATCAAAATAATTAAATAATAATATTTATTGAAAATAATTCATTCAGAAAATAAAAATAATTCATGGGGCTTACATCCTACCCACCTTACAAAAATTTCATCCTCGAAATTAAAAATCATCCAACAGGTCAAACTATAACATGTAGCTGCTCTGGCTACGATTCTCAATCTGATACCCTTGTAATTATCTGTCATGTTTCTCTTTACAATCTTTTTGGTTCAGGTTCAACAAAGTCCTTTTATCATAAACTATGTCATATATCCTTTAGAATCTTCCATACTAACATGAAATATTTATGTATACCCTAAACTATAGGTCATTCTCTGGGTATGTTTATAAACCTATAATGCTTAATCATCAATCATATTTCCAACCTCAATCGTAAATACTTGATTTCCTTATCGTATCCTAAGTATCCATATTCTATCAATCCACAAGCCCTTTGCATTATTCGTCAATCCTCTCCTACAGTTTCTCCTTGAAATCATACGTTCAATTCTTATCCTTGGCGTAGAGCCTTCTTCTTTTTACTCAACAAGTCCTCTGAATATAAATCCTCGATTTTAAACTCCCGATTTATTAATTACCAATGTACATATGTCTTTGTCTTATTCTTTCTCGTTTTAACTGATATCTTCCCGATCTCGTACGCAATATTATATCTCATTCTAACTTATTCTATATCAATCCACATATCGGTCTACCCTCTAATCACATGTAATCAGCTATAGATAACCAACCAAAATTTTACAAATGCTAAATCCTCAATTTGTAAATACATAATTCAGATCCTCATTCTGTAATCACAACAATATAATATCTCATTATTCCATCTTAGATACCCTATCATCAAGTCATACTATCAATACAATCGTTCTTAATGGTTTCCAAGTCTACTACAGTCAATCACTCATACTTGTCCTATAAGCTTAATCTAACAAATCCATAGGAAAAGTATTTATCACAATCACACAATACATTTATAATTATGCTACAGGATCAGTCAACAAGGTTTGGCTATTTCGATCGTCTATCAAATAGAAGGTAACAAGGCCTAAGACCGGGTCAAGCAATCCATAACAGTGTTCAAACAAGTTAAAGGGTCAAGCAAGACAGAAAAGTTTATCGGAATATCTCCAAGAATGGTACGAAGACAAAAGAATTTATTCTTGCTCATTCGGTCATAACAAAGTAAACCAAGTTAAGATACGATCTGATAACCATACACGTCTTCCTGAAATTATGTTGCCAGAATTTTTACCACACCAGTAAGCTTAGATGCAACAAACGATAGAGTCAAAACTAAGGTATACATCTTCTAATCATGTTATCTAGAATCCTCGCCACGCCAACCGGTATGGCTGCAAGAAAATCTAAATTCCATAACTAGGATAAGTATATCCGAAATCAGGCTCTATGTTTTTGTCATACCAGCTAATATGGCTGCGATAAATTCTAAACTCCATAAATAAAGCAGACGTTTACCTTATCAGGATGTATCATAATTCAATCCACAAAATTTATCACAATGCAAGATCAAAGTCAACAACAAAAATCAGAAATTAAATTCAACAACGGATTTAAGGAAGAGCAAATGGAAATAAGTGGAAACAGATTTCTAGGTAAGATTAGAGTGAGATCCTCAGGGGTCATCCTAAGGGTACAAACTTGGTCTAAATTGACCTACTGAAATACAAATAATAGGCTAATTATAGATAACGGTCCTATGCTGTGATGAGTTCTCCTATGTTATAATCCTAGAAATTCTCTAGGTGTTCTAAATATTATTCCTAGTGTTATCAAGTTTCCCTAGATCCAAATTGCAGGCATGTTTGGTACAATAACGTAACCAAACAACTTAAGTCTGGACCTGCATGGGCCGCCAAAAAAATATGTCACGACCCGATACCCAAATTGTTGGGCCGGGCCGAGCTATGTCCAGCCTACGCTTGTTAAAGCGTAGTAAGCTGTTCTAAGAATAGACAATAAAGGATCTAAGCTGCTAACAGTTCTAAAATCACATTTAAAGATTCATCACAACACAGCATCTATAAGCGAAGGTAAACAAGTACAGATTTAATAATACATTTCCAAAGTATTTAACTGGAGACAAAGTCCAGTATCCAAATATAAGTACATACCAAAGTCTAAGTCTCAAAATACATGAAAATATCTAAGCAAGGTTCCCCGCAGGGGCCTCTTCTGGAGCTAAGGCCAGGTCCTCAAAATCTGTGCCATAACATGTATCGCATAGCATTTTCTTCTCGAAAAGTGAACCTACAACGTTATCTTGTCAGGACGGGAGCAAGTACAACCTCTACAACTAAAGTACTGAATATATAATGAAAGAGATGTACAACAAGAAACATGGTATGATAAGTCTATAAAACAGGAAATACTGGAAACATGGTCTCATGGTACAACTGGGATCACAGTATCATAGTAATATAGGGAACATGGCATATCATGGTTTAATTGGTTCGTTTTAGAAATGACAACATATAGTTTAAAAGTTTAAAACCGTAGTATGTACGTGAATCGGTCAATAGGTGAATAGGATGTACAGCGGCACATATCAATTTTCTGAAGTGTACATACGTACACTTAACGGCATCGGTGTATATCCATACACAAATGCGGGATCAGAACATACGGCAATGTCACATATAGAATGGCACCGAGCGCGGTAAGTACATACGGAGAAGGGGGTCATGTTCACGTACACTACTAACAGTTTTCCCTTAACCCGTTATTTAAACATGTGAGAGATACGAGAACAGTAAAAACATGTGGGAGATACGAAAACGATATAAAGCATGTGAGAGATACTGGGAGCAGTATAAGCATGGCAGGTATTGGGAGCAGTATAAAACGTATGAATACTCAGAGTAGTATATGTATAGTGAAACATGTACTGAGAACCAGTAAGAAGCATGTGAAGATATAAGAACTGTCCTAAGCATGGCAGGTACTGAAAGTAATACAACATGTGAAGATATAACTTGCTACCTCAAGGATCAGTATTTTAACAGGGTTAGCACATGTTCTAGCATTAAAAAACAGTAGATGAGTTTGTAGATGTACTTGCCTCGAGCAAAGCAAGAATACTAGTACGAAGATATAGATGTCCAGTGTCTTGTTAATAATGATATACAAACTCAGTTCTAAGCTATGTTTAATAATACACTAGTGGTGAGACACGACTCCTAACTGGACACTAACTAAGTGGAGACCTAGCATAAAAGTCTAATGTGGAGTGCCACTATATCCAAACTAATTTTCTAGGGTCTTTACACTAGTGTAGGGTGAGGTCCAATACTACAATAACCCAATACAACACAAAATATTGAAAGTCGTAATTATTCAATAAATAAATCAAACTGTACCCTATGTTCTAACAATTTTTGAGATAGACAAAAAGCTTAAATATATATAAAATAAAGTACTAAAATGATCCTTGTTAATTATAGAAATTTATACTAGTTTTTCTGGGATTTATAAACCTTCATAAATATTTATTAAAAATCAACAAACACATGTATCCTGAAAATGAGTTCTGTTTTCCTATTTTTATAAAATACCAAAAGTACTTATTAAATACTATAAAAATTATAATAAATTATCTAAATTAACATAGTATTTAAATATAATTTTTTTGAGATTTTTACAGAAATTAGAATATATATAAAAATCCAAAAACAGAAAGTAACAATTTTTGGAAAAATAATTAATTAAAAATTACGGATGATACAAAGCAAAATATACAGATGTTGTCGGATGATAAAATAAATATCACCAACGTGTCCAGAACGGTCAAATTAGCTAGGATAGCCTACCCATAAGTCCAATTGGACACAGGGGCAAAACGGTAATTTCGGGTCAAAATAATGTCCGTCGTTGGACACTTTGCACCGAAAAATGTGTCGAGATAGAAGTCTACAAAACCTAGCAAATTATATGTCCACGAATCCAGAATAATGATACGAACCCAACGGTATGTCCGAAATAGGATTTCGATGTGCCGATATCAAAATGATACGTTGACACGAACACTTAGAATCCAGTTTGCACCGAAATGCGTGCCGGAGCAAATGTCTTCAAAATTCAGCAAATTATATGTCAACGAGTTCAGAATGACGAAATAAACTCATCGGTATATCCGGAATGGAATTTCGATGAGCCGATCTCAAAGTGACCCGTTGACTCGAAAAGTGGGACCCGCTTTGCACCGAATTGCGTGTCAGGGTCTACGTTCTCCAAATTAAGCAAACTTTATATGAAAACATGCCAGAACGATTCCACGAGTCTACTGGTGGCGTCAGAAATTGAATCCGGAGTCCCGGGTTCAAAAATAGAATTTAAAAAGTGTAAATTAAAGAATTTGGACGGCCAACTTTAGCGTCGAATTCGACCAACCGAACGTGCTTAAAATGAAACGAAACTTAAAGGAGGCAGGAAGAGGGTTATACCAGCTGCGTACAGGAACTGGTAGTGTGCCAACCGGAGCTGCGACGACGAAGATACAAACCCGCGAAGTTGGCGTTACGAAACTGTCCAAAAATAGTTTAATTTAACACGTCAACTTGGTGGCCAGTTTTGATGTATCAAACGACGAAATTAACAGACAAAAATTGAGGGAAGTGAAGATGGATATACCAAGATTGAGACGGAGTAAGGAGTTCGTCGATCCAACGGTCGGATCTCCCAAAAAACGTGCATGAAGTCGCTGCGACGGAGCGCCATTTCCGAGTTCAAAACTCGCGCGCGCCGACGGGATCTCGTTCAAAACGCACGAATCGTGTGTTTCACACGTCGGAGAGGCCGGAGACTCTCCCAGGGTGGTCGCCCGGGTTCGCCGGAGGCGTGGGGAGCTTACGGGGGCGGGCCGGCCACGTGGTGGCGCACAGCCATCGTCGCATCCGCGCGTGGGGTGCCGCGTCAGCCACTGCTGCTCGCTGCTGCTGCTGTGGCGGCGTGGTGCTGCGGCGTGCGACGGCGCATCGCTGGGGTACGGCAGGGGGGGTGGCGGCTGTGCGGTGGTGGTGGCGGGGGTGGAGGTGGTTAGAGTGATGATGGAGATGAAGATGATAATGGTGATGATGAACTTGATGATGATGATGGTGGTGGTGATGTGTTAGGGAGGAGAAGGAGGAGAAGTCGGAGAGAAAGAGATGAAGTCGGGGAGGAGAAGATGGTGGTGTACATGAGGGTGTGGAGTTCGGCTGTAGGGGGGAGAGGGAGAGTGTGTAGTATTGGTGTGTGTGTGTTTAAATTAATAAAGAGAGAGAGAGAGAGAGAGTGGTGTATGGGTGTATACATATTATATGTATAGAAAGAGTGAGAGAGGGAGAGAGATATTTGAGAGAAGAGGGAGAAAGAGAGATCGGCCAAGGGGGGTTAGCTGTAAAGGAGAGGGGAGTTGGAGTGATGTATGTGAGTATTTTAAGGAGGAGAGAGAAAGGGAGATATTTATATATATATATGTATATATATAAATATGTGGGATATTTGAAAAGTAGAGAGAGGAAGAGATATTTTTCAAAATAGGAAAAAAGGGAAAATTAAGTGGGGTACTGGGACAGTCATGAGAGGACAGCGTGGAGCTTGGGTTCGGGTTCGGTCGAGCCGGGTCGGGTCAAAATCGAATAGGGTGCAATATTTGAATTAAAATGGATATTTAAAATTATGGCAGATAAATAACATGCGGGGACTCAAATAAATGGGACACAAGTTTCATGTGGGTAGTAGGCTTCATGTGGGCCACGTTCATACTTTGGGTCGACTAGGTTGGATCGATGTCGGGTCCCGAAATTAAACTGGAAAATAAATCAATTTTTATGGTAGATAATTAATTGGCCTAAATTGACCAGAAAATTATGCGAAGGAAATGGAGCACAAAATGGAGTGTCTGAGTGGGACACGAAGGCCATGGGTGAAGAGCGTCTCGAGTAGATCATTCATGAGAAGTTGGTTCTGAGAAAACGACTGGTCTCGTACTTCTAAATTAAAAGTCACGGTAACGTGCAAACGAAGATCAAAGATAAAAGTGGGAATAATTATTCAATGATTAATTGGTCTAAGTTGACCCGAAGTTGTGCGATACAAAAAGAGCACAAGGGAACGAGTTTAAGTGGGACATGATATATCAAAACGAAGATAATCCTGTCTACTTCAAAACTCATGAATAGAGTTTACAGAGATTGGCATCCCTGACGCTCTAGAAGTCAAAGTCACGGAAATTAACATTAATGATCAAAACAATTAAATAATAATATTTATTGAAAATAATTCATTCAGAAAATAAAAATAAACCTTGAAATTCAGGGGGCTTACAATTTGCCCCTTAACATCAGCCCAATTAACCTCTATATAACTGTCCATAACCTGTCATTAGTAGCCTAAATAGCAGTCCTTAAACCAGACAAAATCAGCCCCCACCTGTCCCTCAAACATAGCCCCATAGCAGTCCATATATCAGTCCATGTTAGTCCCATTGCTGCCCTTTATTTTAGTCCTAAATACTAGCCTAAATCAGTCCCTAAACACAGCTACATGGCTGTCTATTTCAGCCACAAATAGCAGTCCTAAACCCAGCTTGGTTCAGTCCTAAATGGCCCATTTCAGCCCCCTTAACCCACCACTAAACAGCCTATATAACACCCTATATTTAGCCCCTATATCTAACCCACATGACAGCCATATGATGTCCCAAACCTGTCCTTAAATCACCCCCCCAAATCAGTCCACTACATGCCCATATGTGTATATATATATAAGTGTGAACCTATAAGCCTATGTGTGTGTGAGCTTAGAGTTTGTGTGTGTGCGTGTGTGTGTGTAAGCCTATAGGAGTGAACCAAATCCATATGTGTGTGAGTTTATAGAAGAGCCTAGGAGTGAGCCTATGAGTGTGGTATCATGGGTGTTATAAGTGAGTGAGTGAATGAGTGGTTGAGTGAGTTAGAATTTGGTGAGAGGGTGATTTTGAGATAGGAGTGTCGAAACGCGTCCAAACTTGGAGGAGACTTGGTTAGTATAAAATAGAGTTTGTGGGTAGGCTCCTAGGTTGAAGTAGGGGCTTCGTGTGGGATTAGGAGGATGGTATCGCACGATACCATTGAGTATCTTGAGATATTCAAGATAACGGGTAAACGGATAATATGGACTGTAAGATGGACTGGATGTCCACTTACCCTAGAGAACTTGGTAGGTAATGATTGTATAGGATAGTATCCTACTACCCTAGGAAGCCGGGAGTGGAATTCCTAAGGGAAGGCCACTTGGCGTCAACGTTAGAGTGGTTTAAGGGTATGTGTATTAGAGGGTAATCGGGTAATTTCAAGATACGGGGTTCGAGTTTTCGGTTTGATTTAAAACTTAGGTGACTAGTTAGGTATACCCTACAAATGTCATATTTGAACCAATTTTGGCTCGGTTGACCCAGAGTTGACTTTTTACCCAAAAGTCAACGATGAGTCAATCCTTTGTCTAAATTTGACCAAATCCAAACCCGAGTTGACCAGTTGGCCAAAAGTCAACTGTTGGTCAACATTTGACCAGTTAGACCTAGGGTTGACCAGAGTTGACCAGGATTGACCAGTTGACTAAAAGTCAACTGTAGGCCAACTCTTGACCCCGTTTGACTTGCTTCGAGTTGTTTTGACTTGCTATGACTGGTATGACCTAGGGTTGACTTAGTCTGACTTAGATTGACTTGATATAACTTAATTTGACCTAGATTGACTTGACAGGACTTAGTGTGACTCAGTGAGACCTAGTTTGACCTAGATTTCATATCATTCATTATAAATCATTCATAACTTGTTAAACCTAAATTAACATGCAATATCTCATCTATTAGGTCTCTGATTACCACTCTGAGCATTGATATACCCTACAGCTCAAGATAGCAGGCGAGTACATTTACTGATAGTTTTTATTGTCTTGATATCTGCTATATCCGATTCAGTTGTAGTGTCTTACTTGATTCCTAACACGATGGTTCACGGACTATTATATATCGGATCCTGTCATGAGATGTTGTTTCTGGGTTACTTGGTATATTGGTACATGACTCGACTTGTTACTTGTACTTATATAGACATGGACTTGGGAGTGGGCTGATCACCTGCTTTTGAATCCCGTGTCATGACGTGTTATGTCCGGATCTTTTATACTATTCGGGGATGGGAAGTTATTAGTGGTTGTGTGATCAAAATTCCCATATTATTTTATTATACACATTGTTCATAGCTATACCCTCGCCTCACGACGGGTAAAGCCTTACCCTATATCGTTCATAGCTTTCCATGGTGACCGGCCTTACCGCTCTATTGTACACATTGTTCATAGTCGGTCGGATGGAAAGCCTGATCATGTTTCCCAAGCCGATCACATAACGCTCTAATAATTCAAGGCACATTTTATATTTACTTATCTTATCATATATCCTGTTCTGTTCTACATTCAGTACTTTCTCACTATGCTATGATATTCAGTGACTCACATGTTCTACATGCCTTTATGTTATACCTTGATTGAAGACTAAGTTCTGCTCGGGAAAAGGGTTACAACCCCGGTCCTTGTTTGGTTTAAGGGTTGTAACTTAGCTTCCGAACGGTTCCCAAGTCTTCCTATATCTTTGTCTTGTAGTTCATTATACTGTCTCTTATAGAATTTGTCAATTCACATAGAATTGCTGTTAGTGTTTGTACTTGCTCATTTTCCTGACATGATACTGTTGATATATTACAGATGATTCTGAGGCAGATTGCCCGACTTATTATGGGGTCGAGTCTGATGGAGTAGACCTGGACCATGGCTTGTTAGTAGAGCCACTAGACTTTGCTCACCCTGAGTAGAGTAGCTTAGTTAGGGTTGCCTGGCCTGCGAGCCAGCTAGTAGTTTCAGACAGTAGTATTTCATATTATATTCTGTGACTCTGTGGTGTTGTGTATAGCTTTGGGCTTGTGTGGATCTCGAACTTATTTCCTGCTTTCATCTATCATATTTTCTTTCATGCTATCTATCCTAGTTTGCTTGTGATTGAGACTGTATTGCTATGTCACCTCCATTCGGAGTGTATATACTGTACAGGTACCTTTATCTGTTTAGTTGTAGTATTTATAGATGACCTAGACAGCGTTCTACCGCCGATGCTGCGACGTAGGCTGGACGTAACCACGTACTCGTGCTCCCTAATCAGGGTACAGATTGTGACACGGCCATATGTTAAAACTAGTACTTGTCACGCCCTGATCTAGGAAATCGCTCGTCCTCGCTAGATTTTACCCGAATTATCGTCCTCACTGGGGCGTGATGCCGCACGAGCCTGGAGTTGCGCTCGTGTAAGGCAAGATAACGGTTCACGTAGTGATTATCTCAAATTCGTAACATAAGCAGCGGAAGAAAACAAAGAATAACATAAGAATCTCTTTTATTGATTATGAACTGAAGGTTACAAAGGCTCTGAATAGCCCAACATAAAATGCTAATTGGCTACAATGCTCATGATCTCTCTAGCTCACAAAGGATTATATTGTTCCATACATTATGCCTCTGTATAGCCACCAAGTAGTCTTCGGCCGAACATCTCCATGTCTCGAGTCCGAACGCCTATGCGGAAGCTCCTCTTGAACGCCAAGGACTCCATGCCTCGGCACGTCCAAGCCAAGCTTCGCCCCGAGCCAATCATAACCTGACTTGCACACAAACTAGTGGGGGATTAGTGCTTTCGTCCTCGCTTCGCACTGATCAAGACCCGCTCGCACCCAAACCAAACACTAAATATCTTTAGTGAAACATGCAACTTAATTTGTGATCTTTCTATTTAGCCTTAGGATCAGTTTTATGGCATTGTTTACGCATAGCAACTCATATCATAATGTGTCCCATATCGTGTTCCTGCAGCAGATACAGTTAGCCATAATATGAACGTAAACATAGTGTTCGTGCTCATCTTCGTCCCATATTGCCTAGCCTGTACGGGTTAGAACTTAACATAAGCAATCATACGATTCTCGTAAACAACCAATCATAAACGTAAACATATACATAATGGGTGGCAGGCCATGCGCCTGCACCCAGCTCTCATCTCAGCCCACCGGCCCTATTTATATGAAGGTCACGGTGTTTCGTACCGTAATGGACTTGGCATCTCTTATGTGTAAGCCTACGATCGTTTCGATACGGGTTGCTAGCCCAGTATCCGAAGGATCCCAAACTTACGGATATCATAGCTTATCACAACACTGGACGGTCGCAATCCGTCCGAATGTGTGCACCATAAATACCACACATAATTCCCTCATAGGCCTAACGGTCCCGGCGCCCCGACGTAACCGCTCGAGGAAAGCCGTACCCGTGCACGGGCCATCCGAGTCCATTGACCATGCAATACGCGCCATAGCATATAAGTCATACATTCCAATCCATCTCGTGTTCCATAAACATAGTCTCGTTCCATAAATGGTTTTCCGTGCCATAAACGGTTTCTCATGCCATAAACATATTCGCGTCTCATAAACATAATCCACCATTCATATGGGGAGCTCCGTCGGTGTTATGCCCCAACACATCCATATTGATGCACGACGCCCAACGGCTTAGTCGTCTCGTACTCATATTCAGTGCGTACCATTCATAAGTTATTCTCATAGCCTAATTTCGTAGTTACTTAGTCTTTTCGTAACATAAGTACACGAGGGCACGCTCGGCACCATAATCAATGTTCTACGCCTAGTGTTCAATATTCTCGGAGCGGTGCACATGGTGCACATCTCGATATCGTCTTTCAATGTTCTACCATCACTGCCCTATCACGACTCGTAAACTTGATGCACGTCGCTTCAATTGTTCGATTGTTCAATGTTCTATCTTAGTGTTCGACACATACTTGGATCTTTCGTTGCCGAGCCACGCTCGCTAACTCGATAACATCTTACGCATACCATAACATATTTTTATTAGACGTGAAGGAATAGGAAGAGAGAGTCAAGAACCCGCCCACCTTAAGCCGATATGCCTTGCCGTTTCGTCGATTGAAGCGTCTCGCTTCCATAACTCGATCGCATAGCTAACTCCCGGACTTAGCCATTCCTTTGAACTACTCGGTTGCTTTGGCCTATCGCGCCTATACCATGATCCGTAATCCAGCATAAAGGCATAGCCTGCACACCAGATCAACTAACACTAGCACTTGTTCAAACGGAACTTATCCTTTGTATCGATTCGATTCATAGATTCCAACCGACTCAAAGCTTACCTTTGGCCAACGTAAGTCTTGCATCAATTCGTATCGATACCTTATCGGTCAACGCAACTCTTCGAGTCAACGACTCATCGTAATGCACCATTGCGGAACGGGGCATTACAGTACTCACACACTTAGATAGATAATTCTTGATTCTTGTACATGCCATGATCATTTTTACTTGCCTTATTCTAGCTCTAGATTTACAGCTTACCTTGCCATGATACTCATATGTACATTTCATGATTTTTTGTATATTCACTCTATTTACTGCTATATTTTTAATATCGTCTAATTAGAACTGTTATTTGAGATTTATGCTCGTTCTATCCTGACTGGATATGTTGACAAAATTTTAGGAGTTGTTATGTCATTATTGGACTTCATGATGCTGGTAGCTGAGGTGGATCTCACTATTCTTCACCGTGAGTTGTCTCTCAGGAGTTCTAGGTCTGGTAGTTATTAGTTTTGTTATTGTTTTCCTCTGTTTTATTCTTGTCTCATATAATTATTGTAGATTCTAGTTGTTCTACTGATATTGTTATTACTTCTTGTCTAATCTTCCTTAGTTTTTGTGATGTGACATGAGTACATTTCTAGTTATGGATCTTTAGATGTTGTAGTTAGTATAGGGTACTTGACAGCGCTTTACCGTCGATACTGCGGCATAGGCTGGGCGTGGCCCACGTATTCGTACCCGTATATCCGGGTGCGGGTCGTGACAGGGGGGGAGGGGGGATGATGGAGGGGGGACGGCAGCCGGCGGGGACATGCGCGCAGCTGGATGTGTCTTGGAACGAGGGGTCGCAGGGAAGAATAGGACATTTTCGTCCAAAAAATTGGGTCAAATGAGTTGACCGTTAACGAATAACGGAACTGTCAAAAGTAGAGGGTGTCTTGCATTATGAAAATTGTGTGGGCTGCACCTTGAATTTGGGTAAAACAAGTGAAGTGTGACTCAAAATTTCTCTTTTTTAAATAAGTGGAGATATATGCTAGTTTATATATTTGTAGTTGGATATTTTCTAAAATATTTCTTTTTCTTAAACTGTCCAAAAATGTAAAATCCAAAATCCTAAACACATTAGTCTCTAGATGTACTTATTATTGACGACACATAAGGATTCCATAAATATATTGAAATCTAAATATGTACTATTAGTCGAGTCAGATATATGTATTTTTGACAACACATGGAAAATCGAAATATATTGGTCTCTAGATATTTCTATTATAGACAACACATAAGAACAATATATAGGAATCAAATATTTTCAAATACGTATAATATAATTACCTATGTGTTATAAATTACTGCATATTGATTCATAAGATGAAGAACAAAAATAAACTGCGATAGCATACCTGAATCCATTGATTGACTTGACGGATCTTGAAGCAGACGTCTCTTTATGGGGTTAGAGCTTCCAACTTGCTACGATCCTTAATAACAAAGATGAAATCTTTGTTCCTCTCTCTGTTGATGGGAATGCATAAGAGAATAGAGAAAATCCTCTCTTTTGTGGCCGTATGAGTTCGGGACCATAACCCCAATGAATATATATGTGTGTGTGTGTGTGTGTGTGTGTGTGTGTGTTCTAATATTTCTAATTTGGCCCCTCATCAAATTAGATTTATCTCCGGTATCTACACATTATTTCCTTGACATTTATACCCTCAAGCAAATTTTCCAAACAGACCACTTTAATTTGGCTTAATTATTTAGATAGCCCAACACAACCTTAATTTTACATGCGTTGCCCCTGAATAATTTCAACACTATATCCTAGTGATAGAGGTATGAACACAATATTGACGACATTTTTTTTGTCTATGCAACATAGTGAAGCATCAATTTAGAATGTTTTTTCTTTTTTCTTTTTTCTTTTCTTTTCTTTTGCTTTTTTTTAGATGATATGAGATATTAGAACTTCCATGTAATGGTATAATATCACGCCTCATATTTACATTTTTGCTATGAGGTCGGTCATCAATATAAATTGTTTTCTCGTTTTTATATAAAAAAAACTAATTGAAGAGTTTTTTATTCTTATAGGTTGGGTCGTACATTTTGTTCATAAACATATTCCTTGGGGCGGATGCATCTCACCTCAACCACTTGGATTAGAATGGTTGGCTAAAGAGATATGTTAACCAAACAAATTTTGATTTGAATTGTACCTATTCATGACAACAAGAAGGATGGCATGATACATTTATTAAAATCCTCTATATGTCATGCCGGCTAAAAGGTTCATCTTCAACAAGCATGAATGTAACTATTTTTGTATAGGCTTAGCAACAAGATTGAAGGTTTAGCTACTATAACTATTTTTGTTAGAAAAAGGATCTATTTACAAACTAATAGAAGAATAATACTTTCCCTAGGCATCATAAGTATTATTGTGATCATGCTCGTCTTTTTAACACATAAGGGCACCCATAAACATCGACCCACACTTTGATCCACACCAAGCACACGATCGATTGATGCCAACAATGAAGAGTTATCCAATTATGGGGTCAACAATTCTACAATGTTTGAATAAACTCGAAGCGAAAATTATTTCATGTGTTGTGCTTGTCTCAGACCATTTCATTACGTGATCTTTTTTATTAGAACAAACATAGTTTCTTTTGGAAGGTATCCATGCTAGAACATTTCACATTATTGTTATTGTCAACCCCTGATTTTCAAAATTTTGTTTATTAGTGATAATTGGCCATTAATGATTATTTTGGCATTAAAATATTTTATAATAATTATTAGGAATTTTTTTGAATTTTTAAATGTTTTTAAATAGCTTTTAAATACCAGAAATACCATTTTGCAATTTTATAAATTGTTTTAAATTAGGTTTGCAATATTTAAAATTGTTTTAAATACTTTTTGCAATAACCCATTTGTCTTTTGCAAATATATTTTGTACCCGCGGGAGTCAATTTGCAAATTAGAATTTATATTTTACTCTGCGGAGGGACCTAAATGCAATTACCTAAAATCTAGGGACTCTAGTGCAAAACCTAAACCTACCTCCCCTCCGACGACTGGACAGCTGCCGACGACCGGCCAGCTGCTCCCCCCCACGTCCCGACCGACTTCGACCGACCTCCTCTGCCTATAAAACAAAGCCCTCTCTTTCCCCAGACCAAACCCTAACCCTAACCGACCACCACGACCACGACAACCCCCCTTTCTTCTCCGACGAACCCCAAACCCTAGCTCTACTCCGGCGAGCCCCGTCCAGCCCCTACGCCGAGCACCACCGCCCGCAACCACCACCAATCACTCCGCCTCGACAAGCCGCGCCCAGCGCCACCGGAGCGCCTTGACGACGACGCCCCCAGCCGCCGTTCGCCCCCTCGACTTCCACCCCTCAGCCGGACACGAAGGTAACAATTCCTTCCTCTGTGTCGTGCGTGTCTCAAACTGAGACACGATACTCGCCTAGACACAGGGGACAAGACTGTGGTGTTGGACACGTGTTAGCCGAGTCGTGCGTGTCGTGCTGGGTACGGACACGTCGACTCTGTGTCAGATTTCAACTTCTCGTGTCCTGGACTGTATGGACACGAGACGAACTGTAAATTAGACTAACGGGTTTGGACTTTGCTTAACGGGTAAAAACCCATTTAAATTCTAACCTAAATAAAATAAACTAAAACCTAACTCTAAACGAACCCAGCGGGCTGACCCCCTGGCCAGCCCGAACGAACTAAACCCCCCCCCCCCCCCCCGCTGGCTCAGGATCGAGCCCCCCTTTCCTTTCTGTTTTTCTTTTCTGTTTTCTTTTTTTTTCTTTTTTTTTTCTTTTCTTTTCTTTTACTGTTTCTATATATATATATATATATATATATATATATATATATATATATATATATATATATATATATATATATATGTATATATATATATATATTAGTATATATGTATATATACTGTTTTAACAGTATATATGTATATATGTATATGTTTTATAGTTAGTAAATTATTTGTATATATGTTAGTATTTATATATATATACACATATGTATATATGTATATATTTTCTTGTGTATGTATATATATTATTATATATATATATATATACTTTATAAATTAAGTATTTTCTTGTGTATATATATGTACTTTTGGCATAGGTATGTATATATTCATTTTGTATAAAATTTACCTTATTAAAATAATAATATTATTTTGACTATTTTCAAATTGTATTTTTATTGTATTTAAATTACTGCAACCACTTGGTGTCCAAGCCTAGCATGGGTATTTGGGCTCAAATGTGTTTTCACACATTCAAGACCTGTACAAGTCATATTGGACTTGATTCATGGCCTTGGGTCCTGTATTTGAACTTTGGTTCAAATTATATACATGGACAAAATACGCAGATAATTAATTATTATGTACAATGCTGTTTTTGATTTTCTAAAAATACTTAAAGTATTGCTAAAATTATGGAAAAATAGTTTTTAGATACTTTGTTAAGTTGGCTAATTTAGTATAATTTTTGTAGTATTTAATTTACTGTTTTGCCACTAGTTTGGCATATGAAACCAAAACTCACTTTCTGTATACTTAGGAAAACTGATTTTTATAAAATATTTGTACTGGATAATAAATTCCAGAAAAATTATAATAAATTTCTATAGTTAGCAAGGATCGTTTTGGTACTTTGTTTTATGCAAAACTAGGCCTTTTGCCTATCTCTAAAATTGTTAGAACACAATGATCTTTTGATTTATTTATTGATTAATTACGACTTGTAGCTTTTGTGTTATTTGGAGTTTTAGTCGTATTGAACCCCATCCCTCACTAGTGTAAAGACCCTAGAAAGTTAGTTAACATAGTGTGTCACCCCACCTTGGTCTCCTATGCCAAGTCATCATTTTGGCTAGGTGCCCAGTCACAAGTCGTGTCGCACCAGTTAGTGTTCTAGTATTTTAGCTTAGTATAAAAGCTAAGTTATTGCATTTATTTCTACAGCGACGAGTTACTGGACATCCATAGCACTGTTATCGCAGCTTGTTTTGTTTTGCTTTGCTAGAGGTAAGTACTTTCTACGAACTTTACATATTGTCACATAAATGAACTGCAAACCCCACCATGTTATATGCTGATCCTTGGGGTAGCAAGTTAGACCTTTACATGTTGTACTTTCAGTTACTACCATGCTTAGAACAGTCTCGATGTATCTCTCACATGATTAGAATATGGGTATGGGGAAACTGATAGTATTGTACATGATCACGACCCCCCTACAGTAGCGAGCTCGGTCGCATTTTATATGCATTGCCTTGCCGCAGGCCATTACCCCGCATGTCTGTACGGATGTACATTTATGCTTGTTAACTTGTACGTATGTACATTTCATTATGTGCCCTCCAGCACATTGTACATCTATTGACCGATCACGTACTTGCTACAGTTTTAAACATTACATATACATCTGTCTTTATGACATATGTGTCCTTGCCATGATAGACTATGTGATGCCATGCTTTCCAGTTATTTCTCACATGTTCATTCTCATGTTCATTTCCATGTTTCATATGCTAGTTTGCTAGATTTAGTACTTGCTCCCGTCCTGACAGGATAACGTTGTAGGTGTCCTTACTGAGGAGGAGTTACTCTGCGACTCATACTATGGAGTTACTACCGAGGACCCGGCTCTGCTTTACGAGGATGTTCCTGCGGGGAACCTCGCCTAGATGTCTTTTGTTTACTTAGACTTTTGAGAGTAGACATGTATTAGACTACATCATTTTGTAACTGGACATGTATCCAGTTTTACATTTCAGTTTACTTGTACTTGATATTTTACTATATACGACGACTTTTGTGTTTGGAGCATTTATGATTCTTCTTCACTTATAGAACTGTTAGTACATTTAGTCTTATCCTGTTGTCTTTAGAACAGCTTACTACGTTTTATCTCAACGTAGGCTGGACATGACTCGGCCTGGCCCAACAATTTGGGTAGCGGGTCGTGACATGTTTTTAGTGGTGGCCCACGCAGGTCCCGACTAAACTGTTTGGTTACGTTATTGTACCAAGCATGCCTGCAATTAGGAACTTAAGGTAATTAGACAACATTAGGAAAGACGCTTAGAATACTTAGAGGAATGCTATGATTGCAACATAGGAAACACATCACATGATTGCTATTATAATTAGATTTTCTTGCATATGATTGCTTACTTTAAACAAGTCCTTATAAGTCTTTTATGTGTAATTTAGATGGTGCTTACTCGTTCGTCCCAGCATATTACCCCCGAGAATGGGGCCCTCCATATCCAGTCAGCTGACCAGTTGACTGATACACCTCCACCTACCACATTCCCCCACTCCACAGATCCACAGACCCAGATACCACCTTCCACATCCCAGGCCCGGCAGGACCCGATACTTCCACCACCCCTATCACTATACCCACCCAGGCTTTCATCACTCTCGACGGGACCCAGCTGCTCACACTGATCCAGGGGTTCCTAACAACCCATCAGGAGCAGACTACCCTACTCCGCCAGAGCATGGAGCGTTCTGAGGGACGTCCCGTGGTCCCACCATATGTAGAGCCACGGCAGAGAGCGGGGACAGTTAAGGACTTTATGGGTCTGAATCCCAAGGAGTTCTCAGGGACCGAGGGCATAGTAGTAGCTGATGACTGGCTAGATTCTGTAAAGAGAAAGCTTCTGGGAGTTAGGATGCCGGATGACCTTCAGGTCGAGGCAGCAGGATTTCTGCTGATAGACTTAGCCGGAGTCTGGTTCAGGAATGAGCCGTTGTTCGCGAGAGGTAGAGCCACCTGGGACCAGTTCAAGACCCAGTTCAAGAAGAAGTTCTTCTCGACCACTGCTAGAGTAGCCATGGGGCTACGATTCCAGAACATCCAGCAGGGGAACCGTTCTGTTGACGACTATGCGGGAGAGTTCAGTCGCTTGAGCCGTTTTGCTCCTAGTCTGGTTGTTGATCCAGAGGAGATGACCCGTAGGTTTTGCCATGGTCTAGTTCCAGACATTGGCATTCTTATAGTGGCAAACGGTACGACTGACTACTACCAGAGCCTAGAGTTAGCCCGGAGCATCGAGGAGCGTCTTCTGTCATGCAAGAGGCCGGCTCCTGTACATCATGAGGGACCGTCCAAGCGTCAGGCTTTCCAGCAGAAAGCACCGGCGCCACCCCAGCAGACTTACCGTCCCTCTACACCACATCATCAGACCCCGCCAGTTCGAGCCCCGGGACCCCGTCAGCAGCAGCAGAAGGGAGTTATATGTTCTTTCTGCGGAAGACCAGGGCACGACAGCACCATCTGCAGGAAGAGGTTGAAGCAGTGCTTAGCTTGTGGGTCTGCCACCCATCAGATTCGGGACTGCCCAGTAGCGAAGCCTAGAGGACCGCTCCCGACTCAGCAGCAGAGGTTCGGGCAGCATCTGCAACAGCAGAAGGGACCTCAGGGGAGGGTCTATAGTCTAGCCGTTGAGCCGGAGCCGGAGCAGGTTTCGGAGCCGGATTACTTAGCTGACGTCATCACAGGTCATGTTTATTTGTATACTTTTCTAGCTGTATGTTTGTTTGATTCTGGTGCATCTCATAGCTTCCTATCATTAGAGTTTATGCATAAACATCATCTAGTAGCTACACCTACTGCGGAGATTAGTAGAGTGATGACGGGAGGAGGACCAGTGCCTATTAGATCTATCTATAGGTGTTCTATTTTTATAGCCGGGAGAGAGTTCAGAGGGCGATTCTTTGTGATGCCGCTCCCCGGTTATGATATCATATTAGGGATGGACTGGCTTAGCTATGCCCATGCATCTATAGATTGCCATGAGGGTAGTATTGTGTTCAGTCCCCCAGGCACAGCACCATTCAGTGTCAGGAGGACAGGGCCGGAGATCAGCCTAGAGCCGAACTGTTGTGCTACAGTCGGGGACGCAGCACCGCCACACCCTATCATTAGGGAGTTTATGGATGTATTCCCAGAGGATCTTCCAGGACTTCCGCCTGACAGAGATGTGGAGTTCACTATAGATCTAGTGCCGGGTTCATCACCAGTATCCTGAGCTTGCTATAGAGTGAATCCCAAGAAGGCCATAGAGATGAAAGAGCAGATTGATGATCTGTTGAAAAAGGGTTTCATTCGATCCAGTGCTTCTCCATGGGGAGCGCCAGTGCTCTTTGTGCCTAAGAAGGATGGTACAGTCCGGTTGTGTATTGATTACCGGGCTTTGAATGCCATCACTATCAAGAACAAATATCCTCTATCCAGGATAGATGATTTGTTCGACCAATTGAGCGGGGCGAAGGTGTTTTCTAGGATAGACTTGAGATCCGGGTACCACCAGGTGAAGGTTAGGCCAGCAGACATCCAGAAGACGGCGTTCAACATGAAGTACGGGCAGTACGAGTTTCTGGTGATGCCGTTTGGTCTCACAAATGCGCCAGCTGTCTTTATGAACTTGATGAATAAGACATTTCACCAGTATCTGGATAAGTTCGTCGTAGTGTTTATCGACGACATCCTGATATACTCGAAGACGCCGGAGGAGCATGCAGAGCACTTGCGGATAGTTTTGGGGATTCTGAGGCAGGAGAGATTGTTTGCCAAATTGCCGAAGTGCAAGTTCTTTTTAGACCGAGTGGAGTTTCTCGGCCATGTAGTCACTGGAGATGGAATCTCGGTGGATCCCAGGAAGATTGCTGCAGTTGAGACGTGGAAGGCTCCGACGTCAGTTTCAGAGATCAGGAGCTTTCTGGGTTTAGCAGGCTATTACAGAAAGTTCGTTCAGGACTTTGCTAGGATAGCTGAACCCATGACGAAGCTGACGCGGAAGGACGCAGAGTACATCTGGTCAGAGGACTGCCAGGCGGCATTTGAGGAGCTGAAGAGGAGGCTGACGACTGCTCCAGTTCTGACTTTACCTTCAGGTTCTGGAGGTTTCACCATATACAGCGATGCTTCTGGAAAGGGGCTAGGATGTGTCCTACAGCAGCATGGAAAAGTGATTGCTTATGCATCTAGGCAATTGCGGACTCATGAGAGGAATTATCCTACCCATGACCTCGAGTTAGCTGCGGTGATCTTTGCCCTCAAGTTATGGAAACATTACTTATACGGAGAGCGTGTGGAAATCTTTACTGACCACAAAAGCTTGAAGTATGTGTTCATGCAGAAAGAGCTGAACATGAGGCAAAGACGATGGTTGGAGTTAATGAAGGACTTCGACATCGATTTACAGTATCACCCCGGGAAGGCAAATGTGGTGGCGGATGCGCTGAGCAGGCATCCGATGGCATGGTATCTGATGATTGATCGACATTTGCGGGAGGATCTGGAGAAGCTCGGTATCGAGCTAGTTCGGCCAGGATCAGTGATACAGATGATGGCGCTTGACATTCAGTCAGGTTTGATGGAGCAGATCTGGGAGGCACAGTCTACAGATGAGAGCCTTCGCAGACTTCGACCCCAGGCATTAGCTGGATTGCTGGATGACTTCACTATAGCGGAGGATGGATCCTTGAGGCGTGGCAGCCGATTGTGCGTACCGAGAGGAGATCTAGTAGAGGCAGTCTTGTAGGAAGCACACCGATCGAGATATTCTATTCACCCTGGTGCTAACAAGATGTACCGTGACTTGCGGGAACATCTTTGGTGGCACGGGATGAAGAGGGATGTATCGCGTTTTATCTCGAGATGTCTAGTTTGCCAGCAGGTCAAGGCAGAGCGCCAGAGGCCAGCTGGTTTGTTGCAACCGTTACCCATTCCCGAGTGGAAATGGGAACATATTACGATGGACTTCGTTTCAGGGCTTCCTCGTTCCCAAGGAGGGAAGGATGCCATCTGGGTCATTGTAGACAGGCTGACGAAGTGTGCGCACTTCATACCCTTCAAGGTGGGGCTTTCCACCGAGAAGTTGGCGGAGCTATACATGCAGCAGATAGTCCGCCTACACGGAGTGCCGGTGAGCATCGTGTCAGACAGAGACAGCAGATTCACATCCCACTACTGGAGGAGCTTACAGGAGGAGTTGGACAGTAGGCTCAAGTTCAGTACGGCGTACCACCCGCAGACAGATGGGCAGTCCGAGAGGACGATACAGACGCTGGAGGATATGCTGAGGACTTGCGTGCTGGACTTCGGAGGATCATGGGAGAGCCATCTGCACTTGGTAGAGTTTTCATACAACAACAGCTACCAGGCCAGTATTGGTATGTCTCCTTTCGAGGCGCTTTATGGACGACGATGTCGGACAACGCTCTTTTGGGATGATGTCGGAGACAGAGTCATGCTTGGGCCAGAGATGATCACGGATGCAGCAGAGAAAGTCGGGATGATCAGAGACAGGCTTAGAGTAGCTCAGGACAGGCAGAAACACTGGGCTGATGCTAGTCGCAGGCCGATGGAGTTCGCAGACGGTGATATGGTGCTAGTGAAGATATCACCTACTCGAGGGACGATCCGGTTCGGACGAGGAGGGAAGCTGAGCCCCAGATACATCGGGCCATTCGAGGTGCTTGGCAGGATCGGAGAGGTAGCTTACAGGGTTGTACTTCCACCCAACCTAGCAGGAGTTCACGACGTCTTTCACGTATCTCAGCTGAGGGGATATGTCCCAGACCCCAGTCATGTGCTAGATCATTCAGAGTTGGAGGTCGGACCGAGCCTTACAGTTTCTGAGCAGCCAGTGGAGATATTAGACAGGAGAGAGAAGAGGCTGAGGAACAAGGTTATACCCCTAGTGCGAGTAGCTTGGAGCCGTCACTCCCCAGGTGAATCTACTTGGGAGAGGGAGTCGGACATGAGGGAGAGATTCCCTTACTTGTTCGATCCAACCGCTGCGAGGGAACCACCCGTTCCCGCTTGATACCCTAGAGGTTAGTTTCGATCGCAGCCTTAGTCATTTTGATTGCAATACTTGCTATGTTAGAACATTGTCGGGTCTTCAATCCTTGTGAATTTCGAGGACGAAATTTTTCAAGGAGGGAAGACTTGTCAACCCCTGATTTTCAAAATTTTGTTTATTAGTGATAATTGGCCATTAATGATTATTTTGGCATTAAAATATTTTATAATAATTATTAGGAATTTTTTTGAATTTTTAAATGTTTTTAAATAGCTTTTAAATACCAGAAATACTATTTTGCAATTTTATAAATTGTTTTAAATTAGGTTTGCAATATTTAAAATTGTTTTAAATACTTTTTGCAATAACCCATTTGTCTTTTGCAAATATATTTGCAAATATTACCTGCGGGAGTCAATTTGCAAATTAGAATTTACATTTTACTCTGCGGAGGGACCTAAATGCAATTACCTAAAATCTAGGGACTCTAGTGCAAAACCTAAACCTACCCCCCCGACGACCGGACAGCTGCCGACGACCGGCCAGCTGCTCCCCCCCACGTCCCGACCGACTTCGACCGACCTCCTCTGCCTATAAAACAAAGCCCTCTCTTTCCCCAGACCAAACCCTAACCCTAACCGACCACCACGACCACGACAACCCCCTTTTCTTCTCCGACGAACCCCAAACCCTAGCTCTACTCCGGCGAGCCCCGTCCAGCCCCTACGCCGAGCACCACCGCCCGCAACCAGCACCAATCACTCCGCCTCGACAAGCCGCGCCCAGCGCCACCGGAGCGCCTTGACGACGACGCCCCCAGCCGCCGTTCGCCCCCTCGACTTCCACCCCTCAGCCGGACACGAAGGTAACAATTCCTTCCTCTGTGTCGTGCGTGTCTCAAACTGAGACACGAGACTCGCCTAGACACAGGGGACAAGACTGTGGTGTTGGACACGTGTTAGCCGAGTCGTGCGTGTCGTGTTGGGCACGGACACGTCGACTCTGTGTCAGATTTCAACTTCTCGTGTCCTGGACTGTATGGACACGAGACGAACTGTAAATTAGACTAACGGGTTTGGGCTTTGCTTAACGGGTAAAAACCCATTTAAATTCTAACCTAAATAAAATAAACTAAAACCTAACTCTAAACGAACCCAGCGGGCTGACCCCCTGGCCAGCCCGAACGAACTAAACCCCCCCCCCCCCCCCCCCGGCTCAGGATCGAGCCCCCCTTTCCTTTCTGTTTTTCTTTTTTTTTTCTTTTCTTTTTCTTTTCTTTTCTTTTACTGTTTCTATATATATATATATATATATATATATATATATATGTATATATATATATATTAGTATATATGTATATATACTGTTTTAACAGTATATATGTATATATGTATATGTTTTATAGTTAGTAAATTATTTGTATATATGTTAGTATTTATATATATATATACACATATGTATATATGTATATATTTTCTTGTGTATGTATATATATTATTATATATATATATATACTTTATAAATTAAGTATTTTCTTGTGTATATATATATGTACTTTTGGCATAGGTATGTATATATTCATTTTGTATAAAATTTACCTTATTAAAATAATAATATTATTTTGACTATTTTCAAATTGTATTTTTATTGTATTTAAATTACTGCAACCATTTGGTGTCCAAGCCTAGCATGGGTATTTGGGCTCAAATGTGTTTTCACACATTCAAGACCTGTACAAGTCATATTGGACTTGATTCATGGCCTTGGGTCCTGTATTTGAACTTTGGTTCAAATTATATACATGGACAAAATACGCAGATAATTAATTATTATGTACAATGCTGTTTTTGATTTTCTAAAAATACTTAAAGTATTGCTAAAATTATGGAAAAATAGTTTTTAGATACTTTGTTAAGTTGGCTAATTTAGTATAATTTTTGTAGTATTTAATTTACTGTTTTGCCACTAGTTTGGCATATGAAACCAAAACTCACTTTCTGTATACTTAGGAAAACTGATTTTTATAAAATATTTGTACTGGATAATAAATTCCAGAAAAATTATAATAAATTTCTATAGTTAGCAAGGATCGTTTTGGTACTTTGTTTTATGCAAAACTAGGCCTTTTGCCTATCTCTAAAATTGTTAGAACACAATGATCTTTTGATTTATTTATTGATTAATTACGACTTGTAGCTTTTGTGTTATTTGGAGTTTTAGTCGTATTGAACCCCATCCCTCACTAGTGTAAAGACCCTAGAAAGTTAGTTAACATAGTGTGTCACCCCACCTTGGTCTCCTATGCCAAGTCATCATTTTGGCTAGGTGCCCAGTCACAAGTCGTGTCGCACCAGTTAGTGTTCTAGTATTTTAGCTTAGTATAAAAGCTAAGTTATTGTATTTATTTCTACAGCGACGAGTTACTGGACATCCATAGCACTGTTATCGCAGCTTGTTTTGTTTTGCTTTGCTAGAGGCAAGTACTTTCTACGAACTTTACATATTGTCACATAAATGAACTGCAAACCCCACCATGTTATATGCTGATCCTTGGGGTAGCAAGTTAGACCTTTACATGTTTTACTTTCAGTTACTATCATGTTTAGAACAGTCTCGATGTATCTCTCACATGATTAGAATATGGGTATGGGGAAACTGATAGTATTGTACGTGATCACGACCCCCCTACAGTAGCGAGCTCGGTCGTATTTTATATGCATTGCCTTGCCGCAGGCCATTACCCCGCATGTCTGTACGGATGTACATTTATGCTTGTTAACTTGTACGTATGTACATTTCATTATGTGCCCTCCAGCACATTGTACATCTATTGACCGATCACGTACTTGCTACAGTTTTAAACATTACATATACATCTGTCTTTATGACATATGTGTCCTTGCCATGATAGACTATGTGATGCCATGCTTTCCAGTTATTTCTCACATGTTCATTCTCATGTTCATTTCCATGTTTCATATGCTAGTTTGCTAGATTTAGTACTTGCTCCCGTCCTGACAGGATAACGTTGTAGGTGTCCTTACTGAGGAGGAGTTACTCTACGACTCATACTATGGAGTTACTACCGAGGACCCGGCTCTGCTTTACGAGGATGTTCCTGCGGGGAACCTCGCCTAGATGTCTTTTGTTTACTTAGACTTTTGAGAGTAGACATGTATTAGACTACATCATTTTGTAACTGGACATGTATCCAGTTTTATATTTCAGTTTACTTGTACTTGGATATTTTACTATATACGACGACTTTTGTGTTTGGAGCATTTATGATTCTTCTTCACTTATAGAACTGTTAGTACATTTAGTCTTATCCTGTTGTCTTTAGAACAGCTTACTACGTTTTATCTCAACGTAGGCTGGACATGACTCGGCCTGGCCCAACAATTTGGGTAGCGGGTCGTGACATGTTTTTAGTGGTGGCCCACGCAGGTCCCGACTAAACTGTTTGGTTACGTTATTGTACCAAGCATGCCTGCAATTAGGAACTTAAGGTAATTAGACAACATTAGGAAAGACGCTTAGAACACTTAGAGGAATGCTATGATTGCAACATAGGAAACACATCACATGATTGCTATTATAATTAGATTTTCTTGCATATGATTGCTTACTTTAAACAAGTCCTTATAAGTCTTTTATGTGTAATTTAGATGGTGCTTACTCGTTCGTCCCAGCATATTACCCCCGAGAATGGGGCCCTCCATATCCAGTCAGCTGACCAGTTGACTGATACACCTCCACCTACCACATTTCCCCACTCCACAGATCCACAGACCCAGATACCACCTTCCACATCCCAGGCCCGGCAGGACCCGATACTTCCACCACCCCCTATCACTATACCCACCCAGGCTTCCGTCACTCTCGACGGGACCCAGCTGCTCACACTGATCCAGGGGTTCCTAACAACCCATTAGGAGCAGACTACCCTACTCCGCCAGAGCATGGATCGTTCTGAGGGACGTCCCGTGGTCCCACCATATGTAGAGCCACGGCAGAGAGCGGGGACAGTTAAGGACTTCATGGGTCTGAATCCCAAGGAGTTCTCAGGGACCGAGGGCATAGTAGTAGCTGATGACTGGCTAGATTCTGTAGAAAGAAAGCTTCTGGGAGTTAGGATGCCGGATGACCTTCAGGTCGAGGCAGCAGGACCCTAGTGGGACCCACATGGTTTGGATTCAAGTTGGAGACCCGGGAAGCCTGGACCCTAGTGGGACCCACAAACTAGCTGGGCTTGGCCCACATACTATCATAATTAGGCTAGAAACCATAAACCCTATTTTCTATGGCTTAATTAGTCATTTTACAGCTTGATTAGTATTTAGAATTTAAACCGAAACAAACCGAACCAAACCCGAACCAACCCAACCTAAGTTTAATGGGTTTGGAGGGTTATTGGATCACACCCACAACCCAATAACCCCCCCCCCCCCCCACATGGCCGGCCATGAGATGGAAGCCCCCCCTTTCTTCTACACTAAGTCAAACTCTCTCTCTCTCTAAACTCTTTCTTCTTCCCAAAGCTTTTTCTTTCCTACAAGAAAACCAACCTAGGTATGTAATTAATTCTTCATTTATTACTCTTTTTCATTTATTGTCTTCACAATTATTGTAGAGGGGGAGATTCTCTACACTTTGCCCATAAATTTTGTAGGATTCCCTAGAAATCTAGGTTAGAGATTATTTGGAGTTTTTCTAATTAGAATGGTATATATATATATATATATATATATATATATATATATATATATATATATATATATATATATATGTGTGCATGTATTATATATATATAATTGAATTTGTGTATGTGTGTAGAGGAATGAGAGTGGTGGTGGTTGTGTGTGAGAGTGTGTGTGTGTTTGTGTGGTAGGGAGAGTGTGTGTGTGTATTTATATATATATATCTATATGTGTGTGTGTATGTAAATATATATGTAGAGTATATATATATATATGTATGTATATGGATATATATAGATAGATAGATAGATGGATATGTAGATACATCTCTAGATAACTAGATGTATATATATATATATATATATATATATATATATATATATATATATATATATATATATATATATATAAAGTGGGAGATGAGATAGTTAGAAGAATTAGAGAAGAAGAAGAAGAAAAACAGCAGCCACAGCAGGAGTAGCTGCTGTAGCAGCAGCTACAGCAGTCCCCCCCCTCCCCCCTTGTGAGCCCCCATTTTGCCCCCTTTAACCCCTATAAACCCCCAAGTGTATATATATATATATATATATATATATATATATATATATATATATATATATATATATATATATATATATATATATATATATATATATATATATATAAGTATGTATATATATATGTATAGATGGATAATTTGATAGTTAGAATGAAGAATAAGAGGAAGGATTAGAAGAGATTAGAAAGACTAGAAAAAGAGTTAGAAAAGATTCAAGAAGAAGGATTAGAATAGGAAGAGAATGAGAGGAAGTGAGGAAGATAATGAGAGTAGGAATTAGATGAGATTAGGAAGAGGATGAAAGAAAGAAAGAATAGGACGAAGGAATTAGAAGAAGAATTAGAGGAGAAATGGGAAGAAGAAGTTAGAAGAAGAAGTTAGAGGAAGAGTTAAGAAGAAGAATTAGAATAAGAACTAGAAGGGGATAATAGAGGAAATCGAGTTAGATAGTGAAATCGAGCTCCGAGTATCGGAACGCGACGAAACTTGGCGTAGGCCTAGAATACGTGAATTAGATTTTGCGGGTAGGTCCCGAGTTGAAATCGGGGTCGTAGGGCGCCGGTATCGCACCGTAGCATTGCGTATCTTGAAATATTCAAGATACCGGCAATGGGCCGTATCATGGACTGGATGTCCACTTTACCTAGGTATTTTGGTAGGTAACATATGTATAGGTTAGTATCTTACTACCCTAGGGAGTACGGGTCAAAATACCAAGCGTAGGTAGGCTAACTTGATAATTGCCTAAGTTAGAATTTTACCCTTTTTAAGGGTAAAATAGGATATTGGCCTACGACCAAGATTTGAGTTTCGAAGTCCAAGATGGACTTGGATATGGGTTGTAGAGGTTGGTAATGAGTAGAAATAGTCGTCTAGACTTAGTCTTGACCCCGGTTAACCACGGTTGACTTTGTAGACCAAAAATCAACTATGGGTCAACACTTTACCCAATTTAGTCCCAAATTCCATTAAACTTGGACATTTGACCAAAAGTCAACTATTAGTCACCATTGACCTAGGATTGACCTAAAGTTGACCAGAGTTGACCAGTTGACCAAAAGTCAACTGTAAGTCAACCGTTGACTTAAATCGACCTAGATTAATTCCGTTTGACTTGCATTGACCCAGTTTGATCTTGCTAGGCCTAATATGACTTAGATTAACCCTGTACCATCTAGTTTGACCTTGTTTGACCTAGACTAACTTAGTTTGACGTGTCTTGACCTATTTTGACTTAGTATGACTTAATTTTACTTCCAAACCATTATATTGATACAATATTCTATCTATAGGTCCTCGAGGCACTGATCTTGGACTCAGTCGACTTATCCATCACAGTACAGGCGAGTACATTCTCTGATAATATTTCTGTTTTATGATATCGTCTTTGTTTCTAGTATTTAGTGTAGATTATCCTTGTTCTCTTGACACATTGTTCACACGGATTGATATTTGTCTGGATCCCGTCATAAGATGTTATTCCTCTTATATATGGTATACACTGGGCAAGTCTTCATTGCTTATTGTTCATTGTATAGATACGATTCCTGCGTAGGCTCGCGACCTCTTCAGAGAATACGTATCATGACGTATCATGACGTATCATGACTGGATCCATTATATTAGTCAGGGATGGGGGTGTTAGCGTAGATATGTGATCAATACCCCATAGTATATTATTGTATCATCATTGTATAGTGTTAATCATACACTCACGTATGATTAGCCAGGCCAAACATTGTATCAAGTTCTAAGCCGATCACATGTTGAAACTAATACTAAACTCACATAGTTATAATTCCAGATTTTTGTACATGATTTATACTGTTTTCCTGTTCTTACATTCAGATTACAGTCTTGACATGCCTTACCATGATTCATGTACACATTATTTACTTCGTAGATTCTCTCTATTTACTGCTACATTTTCAATATCGTCTAACTAGAACTGTTACTGAGATTTGTGCTCGTTCCATCCTGACTGGATATATTGACAAAATTTTACAGATTGTGGCGAGGAGGATTGTCCTACCAACTACGGTCCGGTTGACGTAGTGGGCGTAGACTTGGAGACCTTGGTTCAGCAGGGCTTAGCTCCGCCCGACGAGCCTCTAGCTTAGTTTAGTTAGACTAGACATTTTGGACTGGACCTTGTCTCCAGCTTACTACTTATGTTATTATATTATATCTTGGATTGTATTAGAGACTGGGACTTAGACTTGTATATTATTTGTGTTTGGACTCGACATATTATATTTTATAGTCTTGTTGTCTTTATCTTTCAGTCTTTGCTTATCTTAGAATTGTGATTGAGTATTCATATATTATCATTGTTTGTCCTCCGTTCGGAGTTGACCATATTCTCCACAGGTTTTGATATTATATATAAACTGTTGTTAGAGTAGAAAACCTACAGCGTTCCACGTCGTTTTTACGGTGAGGGCTGGACGTTGTTACGTACACGTGCCCTTTATAGCGGGTGCGGGTCGTGACAGGGCCGGCCCTGGACAAGAGGAATGCCAATTAAATTTTCTTTTGGAAGATATTCATACTAGAACACAACACATTAGTGTTCACTTATCCTTGTCCACATTGCGAGACATATCCAATTCCAATTAAAATTTCTTTTTTTAGCCGGCAACTCTAAGCACTTTCGAAACAAGAACACTTTCCATATTTGTTGTTGTGGTCTTGAAGAAGACATTCGTTCATAGCAATTAGCATTAGCATTATCAATATCATTAGTTATTAACAATAGCATTAGCAACAGCATTAGTGGCTTCTTCACTCCTAATCCACTTCCACCGCTTTCATCTTCTTCGGTTATACATTGCAATAAAAAAAGAAAGAAAAGAAAAAAAGGGTTATACATTGCAATCGTTCTACAAAATTTCTGACACATGGGCACACACTTCCAAATCATAAACTAAACCACAAAAAATGTAATTAGCACCCAATCCCATACCCAAAAAGCACACCTCAGCAAGTATAAAGCAACGTCATCCCTCTTCGTCTCTCTTCACTATTCTTTCCCAAATTGATCGAGAGCTCGACGAAACCCTAGCCATGTCCGCCGCGAACCGATCCCTCGACTCGTCCCCGCTCCTGCCCGGCTCCGACGGCCGCCGGGCCCCCCCGCGCCTGCCGACCCTCGCCGGCGCCGCCCGTTTCCTGCGCCGCGCCGGGAGCCGCCGGATCATGCGCGAGCCTTCCCTCATCGTGCGCGAGTCCGCCGCGGAGCAGCTGGAGGAGCGCCAGAGCGACTGGGCCTACTCCAGGCCCGTGGTGCTGCTCGACATGGTGTGGAACTTCGCGTTCGTCGCCGTGGCGGCCGGGGTGCTGTTCTCGAGCAGGGAGGAGCAGCCGGTGGTTCCTCTGAGGCTCTGGGTGGTTGGATATGCTCTCCAGTGCGCTGCGCACATGGTGTGCGTCGGCGTCGAGTACCGGAAGAGGAGGATTGGGGCCGACTCGGCGGCGGCTGCTTCGGAGCCGAACTCCCCGACGGAGCCGAGCTCTCCTTCGGATCTGGAGAGTGGCGTGAGTGTGGGGAGGTATGGTGCGGTGCCGGATCGGGACAGCGAACCTGTTAGGTGAGTGAAATTTTGCTAAATTTTGATTTTTCTTTATTCCTACTGGTTGAGTTGTGTTGATTATGCTTGTTCTGCTGTAACAGTTAGTTAATGTTGCTAGTTATCCACTTCAATTTGGTGAGCATTTGTTACAGACACGGTGACAACAAGGACATTACATCGACTTCGGCTCGTCCTAATTTATTCGGAGTGTCGTGTCTAATATGTGTTTGTGACAAGTCGGGTATGGCCGGTTCCCGGACTCTCCGTGCTTTCTAGCTTTGGATCGGATCGCTAGGACTGCTGATGAGAAATGTGGGAGATTAGTTGAAGAGTTGTTTGCTTAAGAAGATAGATGTTGATTGGCATAAGTAGAGATGACCCACTTTATAATGTGTTTGGTCCTAAAACAGTTAGCTGCATCAAGGAGCTGGTTGCAAGTGATTTTGTTATATATGGTTGGATAAATGTCTGATTAGGGCTAGGAGTGGATTACGCATAGTTAGATTAGGACTGAAGATGAACCTCCAGAACGCGGGATCTGGAATGACATTACAGTGTTTTTAATCTAGTTTATTTGTTTGTTCATAATGGTGGTGATCATATTTGTCAAGGAATCAAGTTGTTCCTCATTTTCGTTTGAATAGGTTATGGTTTTTCCTATGAAGCTGGGTTGGTAATATTTTATCCGACTCTGGTAGCTCCTTTATGGCATAGGGTATAATGGTGACTTGGTGAGTAGAGGATCAGGATCAGGATCAGAATGGGCTTAGATAAGTGATGCCCATCTAACAGTTTACCAACAATACGAGTTTTTGATATTAAGATGGTCATGGATTGAAGAACCTGAGTTGGTCATTGTTATTAAGTACGTCTTTTCTTGATGGTCTTGTGTAACATGTCCTGATAATCATGTGATAATCTTCGTAAAAGGCATAAGATGATTGTGTATTTCTCAGTTTTGATAGGTTCTGATGCTTGGATAGGTTAGCTTTTACTCTCATTTTGAATGGTCAGGCATGCCTCCTTTTAATGCCTTATATTATGCGGGTTTTGATGGTTACCATTAACAGGAACAGGATGGGGGTAGATAAGTAATAACCGTTTTTAACGATTATACGGTCTTGGATATAATATGCATGCGAGTGAAGATTCCAGATTCTTTTATGGAGTTCTCTTATGCTATATACCCACCCTCAATATTATATTATTATGGGAGAAAGATGATTCTGATCACTGTGCTGATATAGCTATCAGGTTTCTTTGTTTCATTTTTTTTATAATGGGCATCTCAATTTTTTCGCTAGAATGGAAAGAGAATGTTGAATTGAATTCTTATATTTATCAATTTGGCGTCTTGTTGATCTTTTCCAAACAAAACTCATAATATAATTTTAGAGAAGTTAAATTAGATCAAACTCTTGATATGCAGCAACAGGTATGGACAAATACAAAATGTATTGGTGGCAGGTTCTCTTTGATTGTTATAGCATTTCCACAATTTAAGTCACTTATGTTGGTATTGGCTTACGTACACTTAATGTGTTTCAACCGATTGCAAAATAGGAAAGACTGCAATCACTAAGGCAGTCTTACACTCTAACAAAGCACTTCATTCTATGAAGTGCTGCCATAATGTTTACTTGCTTTAGACACATTACTAATCTAGCAAACCTGATAACTACTAACTACTAACTACTAATAGTCTCCCCTTTCATGCATGATGCATCCACATTGTTTTTTGTGTGTGATTTTAAACTCCAATTGATGAGTCCATGGTTTACTTTTAGCTCTTGATTGCAGTAAGTTGGATCAATTGCCCTCTCTCTCTCTCTCTCTCTCTCTCTCTCTCTCTCTCTCTCTCTGCCACAGTTTATGAAGCTCATCTCTTCAATTAGGAAGTTATTTTTGGACAACATCTTGAATGGGAGCTACACTAAAAATAGTCAGTTTTGTATTGGACAAGAATCAGCTTATATGCTGTGGAATTACGTCTCTTGCAACAATTTTTGTGACCTCCCTTAAAATCAATATGAATGTCCTATACACTTGTTTGTATATGGTTAATTGAAGGGTGTATACACGCTCCGCTTAGAATTGACATACATCCTTCTATATTTGATAATTCTACGCAGAAACTCACTACTTAAATCTTAAAAATCATGAATTAGAGATGACATGATAGTTGTACTTGCAAATAAAACTTTTATGGTCTGATGCATAAATCATTACTGGATCAATATTTCTCATATTGTCCATTACATTCAGCAAACTCCCTCCTCATAAAGTTGTCATGGATTATATTTCTGGATGATGTTATTCATTTCCTCTGATTTTGCAGTGTCGCAAAGCATCTGGAGTCTGCCAACACAATGTTTTCATTCATATGGTGGATTATTGGATTCTACTGGGTTTCTACTGGCGGCTCAGCTTTGACCCGCGATTCGCCTCAACTATACTGGTTCTAAAGAGATTCATTCAACCTATTTGACTTGAGCTTCTGTCACCTTTCTTTTTTCTGATCTTTCTTTTCTTGATCTTGTTTTGCAGGCTTTGCATAGTTTTCTTGGCATTTGATGTGTTCTTTGTTGTTTTCTGTGTTGCACTCGCATGTGTTATTGGTATTGCTGTTTGCTGCTGTTTGCCATGTATTATCGCGATTCTATATGCTGTGGCAGACCAGGTAACTTTAATTACTCCCACTTGACAAAAAAGTATAATATGTGCAATATGGAGTAGCATATTGATTAGCTTTTATGTTTGGCTTAGGTTGCATCAAACTACTTATTTATCATCTTTACCTGAAGATACTGCTTTATGCTTGCTACATGAGGTTTAATTGCATTATGTACTTACTGCATCTATACTTGCTACATGAGATTTAATTGCATTGCAATTTGTGGAACATCTTCACCTGCCTGAAGATGCTGCTTTAAAGAAGACTTTGTTCTATTGATATCACTTTGCATCCAGATTTAGTTTCATAACTTTTGGGTATCTTTTTGGTTATATGCCTATGGTCCTAGATCCTAAGTGAGAATGGAATAATTCATCTCTCTCTCTCCCTCTCCCTCTCTCTCCATATATATATAAAAATATATATAGACCCCGAGAGATTGTAGGATCAGAGACCTGTGGGACCCCACCACCGACGACTGGCGTTGGGCCCAGATTCGTGAGTGGTCCGGTATCGTTGCGGCGGATAGCATCCGTGAGCGCGGGTTACGTATCAGCAGCGATGCGGATGAGTTAAGATGGACACTCGAGGCGTCCGAAGCATTCTCAGTGAGGTCGGCGAGAACCGCTATCCGGGAAAACGGTCGGCCGTACCTCCCTATGGCACACTACTGGCATTCCTGCATCCCCAAGAAGTGGTCATTCCTATTGTGGAGAGTCCTCAGTAAGAGACTGCCGACAGACGACATCCTTAACACCATCGGGATTAGCTTAGCATCATCTTGCTCCTGCTGTTCCGCTCGCCAGACGGAGACTATCGATCACATATTCCGACAGGAGGAGCTGCCGGACAAGATGTGGACTACCCTTAACCAGCTTTTCAGTTTGGAGCAGGGCGGCGGACGCTTCCACGATCTCCTGGCTTCCTGGGGTTCTGCTTTCCATGGCCAGCAGATCGTCGCAGCGGCGGCCACTTGGGTCATTTGGAAGAATCACAACAAAGCGAGATACGAAGGTCACCAATACTCGGCGAACCAGCTCCTTCGGGAAATAGCCCGACAATGCCGTAAGCGGAACACCCTGTGTTCCCACAGTCCGAGAGCATTTTGGTTGGTGCTACCCTGGTATCCCCAGGCGATTGATTCACCACCCTCCCTCCTTTTTGTGGTATACCTGTATAGGCTTCGGCATTTTGCGTCTTGTATACGGTTTGTCTGCGGTCTTTGTGCCGTCTTTAATAAATTGAGGGAGTTTTCCAAAAAAAAATAAATAATAAATAATATATATATATATATATATATATATATATATATATATATATATATATATATATATATAAGGGCGTTCGAGTCCCACGAGACTTCTGCTTACACATGGTCTTGGGAGGGGTCAAGATGTAGCACAACCTTACCCCTATACCCAGATGTTCTTTCCGTCTCTTGACTCTGCATCCTCCAGGATGCAAGCAACAAGCCTTACTGCCACGCCAGACAACACCTTCTCTCTATATATATACACACAAAAAAACTAGAAAGGAGGTCTATTGTCGCCCCAAATTAAATCTGGGGAGGCACCCGCATGGGAGCTATTCTATTCTCTTAACCCACTCATTCACACTTTTTTTTTCCATGCAACTATAATAACCACCTAGGACGTTCACCCCATCCTTGTCAGCCTTGAGTTGTCGTATGCGAGCTCATGTTGACGAAGAATGTCGTTGAAGACGACATCAACAACTCATGACATCTGATAAGCACGTATCAACATGAGCTCCTATCAACTATAATGATATGCGTCGACCTTGAGCTCGTGCTGACGAGGATGACAAAACTCACTAAGCGCGCTGATGATCAAGACCCAACCATGTGCTTGTGTTGATGAGGACGATAAGAAGTCACAATGGTATCGATGAGCATGTCCGAGTAGCGTATTACACCAACTAGCTAGCAGCAGAAGGTTTTAGATAGAAGATGTCGACATGGTGGCGAGAGCTATGCACTCTACAAAGAGGCTTCATCGTTAGAGAATCGACACGTTGGTGAGAGCTTGCACTCTACAACGACCATAATAATGACATTCATGTGGACAAAACAGTAGTTTATCGTACATCAACAACAATCTAGTACTCTATAGTGACATCATCCATCATTGATGATAACACAATTGGACAAGCTTGTTGTAGCAACCTACTAGAGCATCCACACTCATCATTCTTTGGACGTGAGCTTAAGACGGTGAGGTAGAAGCAGCAGAAACTCATTCTTGCATAAGAGGCTGCAACAAAGGTAGGACTTCATACAAAGGCAATGCAACAATGATGAGGGCGATAGGGTGGGTCGCAATGTTGTGCATGTTCTTGCTTGCATTCTGGAGCCCGTAAAGGAGAACCTACAGTTGTAACAACGACGATGATCATGTGCATTGAAGCAATAGTTTATCCTTCATCACTGGAAATTCAACACCCTACGACGAGTGTTGATTGTTGTGCACTTTGTAAGCGCAATAATAATATTAATGACAATCATGTGCACAACAGTGGTAGTTATTGTATTTTATACTATATCAACAACAATCTATACCCTACGGTGACATCAATGTGCATCGCTAACAACCCAATTTCACAAGCTAGTTGTGGCAACCCACTCGAACATCAAGACCCATCATTCCCTTCGGATGTGAGCTCACACTGGTACAGTTGCAATGACAAAAGCTCATATCTTGCATACGAGGGCGGAACAAAGGTGGGACATCACAAGATGGTAGTGAAATAATAGCAAGGACATTGGAGCTAATGGCAAAGTTATTGAGCTTGTTGTTGTTTGCATTCCGAAGCCCAAAAAGGAGGGCCTATAATGACAACAATGTCGACAATCATATGTGCTGAAGTGATAGTTTATTGTATATTATTGAAAATCCAACACCCTACAACGTCAATCAATATGCCGACACGGTGTTGAGACCTTTGCTCTATGCAAGCACAATAATGATGAAAATCACGTGCACAAAAATGGTAGTGTATCCTACACTGATGACAATTCATTACCCATGACATTAATGTGCATCGATAACAACTCCTTTCTACAAGCTAGTTATGGAAACCCACTCGAGCATCAACACTCATCATTACCTTCAGATGTGAGCTTATGTTGGTGCAGTTACAGCGAAAAAAGCTCATATCTCATATCTCACACACGAGCCGCAGCGAAGCTGGGGCCCCACACGATGATAGTGCAACAATGGCGAGGGGAGGAAAGTGGATTGCAGAGTCATTGTGTATGTTCTGGCTTGCACCCTGGAGCCCGCAAAAGGACCTATAACGACAACATAGACGCTAATCATGTGCATTAAAGCGGTAGTTTATCGTACATTAATGGAAATTCAACACCCTACACTAACATTTGTTTGCATCGATGACTACTCAATTTGACAAGTTAGTTGTGGCAGCTCGTTCGAGCATCCATGCTCACCATTGCTGTTGGAAATGATCTTATTCCGGTATAGTTGCACCTTGCAAAAGATTAAGGTCTGGGAACTTACATATATGACAACACAACAATGGTGAGGACGGTGGAGCAGATGATAGACAGTGGTTGTGCTTGTTATCGCTTGCACTCAAGAGCTCGCAGCAGGCCATGGCCACAACGATGTCAAGGTCCATAACTAAAGCGGCAGAGGAAGATGGTCCATAACTAAAGAGGTAGAGGGAGATGCTTTAGATGTTCATATGAGGATTATGGCTTTAGGAGAAAATATGGTATGGAGAGATTATGGTTGTTAGTCTTTTGTTACATTGATTGTATAACAAATGATGAGAGGACAATTGAATGTCTCCTTTGATTTAAGTTAGTATTGATTATTTTTTATACAATAGATTAAAGAATCTCTTTATATTCTAACTAACGATAGATCTACTCTTCTTTAAGTAAGATAATAAGTAAATTATGTAGAACTACTAGAAAATAAAACATGATTAGGATTAAAAAAGAATAAAAATATCAAAGATAAAAAACAAAAAAGTACATATCGTATACGATTGTTGGTGGTGGTGTTGGCCGTTGTAGACTTTTTTAACTACCGCAACCATGAGATGATGAGAGGGAGCAAGGAGAGAGATAAGAGATAATCCAGGAGACGTAATTGGTGGTAGGCATAGGAATATCGGCAGACACTACTACTACGGTTATTGGGGTCATTCTCTAGAGTTGACGAAAGCAATATTGCCATGGCGCAAGTTACTTACATCACTCAAGGAGCAAGGCGTGGCGCGTGCCTCATTGATGTAAGGCACACATTTTCCAGATTTATTATAAAACTATACAAAGTACAATAAAACCGACAACGATATCCTAATCAACAGTTTATTGTGTAGATAATTTAATAGAAAAAATTTCAAAAGAATTTCAAAAATTGTAAGTGAGGGGCTGCTAGACTACAACAATAGTGGGTTATACGGAAAGGAAGATAAATGGTGACGCTAACGATGAATTGCTTGCTAACGTTGAATTGCTTCATAGTTCATACGGTGAGTGGAAAAAAAAATCATAAGAAATGAGGTGCAAAGTAAAAACTCACTTGGTAACAAAATTTCAGCTATACAGGGAATTCAGCGACAAAGGCGAAATTGAATATATAAAAAAGATCAGAAAAACGAAGGAGACTTGCAAATTTTAAAAATAACTTGAATCCTTGACAAGATGTTGGAAATTGAGGGAGGAGGATAACAACGATTGCTGAAGAATTGGAAGAGAGTCGAAATATAAATGAGGGTGGAGAGAGAATTCAGGAAGTAGGAAGTTAGAGGTAACGAGCAAATGGGCCAGGAGGTTAGAGTATCATGCATGTTATGTATTAAGGAGCAAGCTAAAGTTAAGTAAAATGTACAATTTCTCTTATGTTTCATGAGGCGCCGCCTTGATGTGCCATGCGCCATGGCACGATTAAGACATGTGCATTGATGAAGCACAACGCCAAGCTGCATCTCACGCCTATGGCGCATGCCTCGATGCTCCATCGGTAACACTGGGTGAGAGTGAGAGAAGTTCTCAGAGATGACGGTAGTGAGAAATCGCTTTCTAGAGATTATGAGAGAGAGAGAGAGAGAAGAGAACATTAGATGTTACTACTTATGCAATTCTGAGTTGGGAATTTAGCAGTTATATAAGGGGCGTGCTAATGCATTCCCATGCTAGTGAATGCATTAAGCTGGCTTAAGTAAAAACCAATGAGTTCTTACCAATCAGATATCTTTCATTATTGCTCCACAATCCCGATAAGTCGGCCACATTCCAAAGCGAATTAAACGGCAAAAGATGTTTGCAGTGTCATTTTCCTCCGTAATAAAGCATGTTGACTCGCAACTCTGAATGACGACCAATATTTAAAACAATGGTGAGAATAATGTAATCTGATCCATGTAGTGAGTGCTTCTATTTGAGTAACAGACCCATAATATTAGTCAAATGGCCAAAATGAGAGAAAAGTTGCCGATGGGCATGGTCTGGTATGTGGTCGGTGGGTGGGTGTAGGGGTCAATGCCTACCCAAGGTGGGGGTCAAGTGGTATTATGTTTTTTACCCCAGAACTTTAAGTAAATAAAGTTTATTATATAAAAGTTTTTGAATTCTAAAGAGGATTGGAGTCGCCATAAGTAACCCAAAAGTTTCCAAATTGAACATTTTAACATCAAGTAGCTGTAAGTTGTATGTGCAATTAAAGAAGAAACAAAAAAATTGTGACTGGGGTTTGCTTAAGCAATTAAGACTGTTTGGGTAACAGCTTTTTAGAGCTTCTTGTTACCTTTTTTTAATACAAATGCTTATTTTCTAAAGATTTTCAGTAAGAGCTGCTGCCTATTTTTGGTTGCTTTTGAAAGTAGGAAATAGGGTGCTTTTGAAAGCAGGGAGAAGGGTGCTTTCGTAACCAGCTTATGACAGTAGCCTGTTATAAGCTTCAGTAATCCCAAACCCACCAAATGAACTACTACAAACTGAAAACGTATAGAAAAACTAAGCAAGTGAAGTAATGAACTAATCACTATTTATTAAAAATCAATTCGTGTAGCTAGAGCAAAAGAAGCAAGTAAACCGATAAACTAATAATTGTTCCTCTCATCGTTTTGGGGCCAGAAACAGGCAGGTGTCTAGGTACCCGGCATTTGGCATAGGTGGCTGCTTTCCAGAACGGTGATCCGACCATTATACATACCATAATCTAACGAGGAACACGTGTCATGGGGCAAATGCATGCAGATTTAGAAAGATACGGATGTCTGTGTGCGTAGCTTTCACACATTGATGTTGAAACTAGAAATTCTGTCAAGATATTTTTCTTGGACTAGATTTGTTTATGCAGTCACCAATTGTCTTTCGTTAAAGCAGGAAGGAGCATCTGATGAGGACATCCGCCAACTTCCAAAATATAGATTTCGAAGGACTGGGGATTCTGCTGATGCTGAGAAACTTGGTCACGAGATATCAAAACCAACTGGTGGAATAATGACTGAATGTGGTAGTGAGGCACCACTTGAGCATGAAATTGCCGCTGAGGATGCAGTAAGCTATTTTCATCATGTTCTTATGTGCTTAAGATTTCTTTATGAGTATTTGGAAAGCTGAATCTTTGTTAGTTTTTTCAATTTTTATTGGATGGATTGTTACTAAAAGATATACCGTTGTCTGTGTGAGTGCTGTTATCAATTTTTGCTAGGTTGTTTCAAAATATTACCCCCAACTCTCGAAGGCAATCCATATATATATGTATATATATATATAGTTTCACTTATAGGCGATCCGTATTTTTATTGTTTCACTTACCTAGCTAGCATATAAAAATTATCCTTCAAAGCTGAACAGGATTTGCTATAATACAAGACCTTTTTATCATTGATTTACTTAATATATGATATCTTGGCTGACTTTTTTGTTGTGAAACATGGCACAAAAGCACAAGGTAAGAATGTAAGATCTTCTATTTTGTAGAGCTACAGTTAACCAGAGGTTTGTTGTTAACAAGTTCTTTTCTTTTGGAAACTTCTAGGAGTGCTCTATCTGCCTCTCTACCTACGAAGATGGTGTGGAACTTCGGCAACTTCCTTGCAACCATCATTTCCACAGCGCCTGTATTGACAAGTGGCTCTACATCAACGCGACCTGCCCCCTCTGCAAGTATAACATTATAAAGAGCAGCAACAATGGGGCAGAAGAAGTGTGAAGCGGGTAGGATCCCTCATGGTCTTCTGTTCACTGTGTTTCCACCTTGTTCCGGAGCTCTTACCTCTTTTAGTTTCTATGCCTCCATATCTGTCTCGGCTATGTGTAGTGTCTATAGTCCAAGTACTTGTGTTGTCGGAACCGGTACATGTAGTTTATAGCAGGCTATAGTTGTATAAAAAGTTGACACAACTCTCGTTATCTATATTAAAAATACAAAGTGTATCTCAGAGAGCTGGCAGGAGTATACACAATATGGTCTATGTTACTACCTGTTCATAGTCCTATTCGACATCTCCAGCCTGAACCCTTGTAATTTTGAAGGGCATGATGGTTCTTTTTATGAGTTATGTAAACTGAATTGATATCTTCTTTTCTTCTCCATAATTTTTGATGGGCCATGTTTCAAGTGAGAGTAATTTGAGAGCACTCTGATTACCTATTGGTCTTGGTATAAATAACTGGATTCTGTATTTTGCTTTTCTTCCCTTTTAGGGTTTGTTTGGCTACTGTGACTTTGGAGTTTAACTGTGATTATGGAAATGGATAGAATTCATGGAATTTTGATTCTAATTGTGTTTGTTTTGTTGCAATTTTGATATGCTTGTGAAGATATGTTCTTCTTACGTACGAAATAGCAGTTGATATCTTCCCTTGCTTCCAACAATTGCTTGTACGCCAAGACCAATGAACTTCTTGTTGCACATTGCACAAAGCTCCTTGATTCAGCGAACACACTGGCATGATTTTGCATGGATGGTGGATGTTGTCTTCTAGATTTAGGAGAAGGATTAACTGGTGAGAAAGAAAAAGAGAAGTGGGTGCTTCAGGGTTGTGGTTGTGAAGAACAGGGCGGGGATGTGAGGGTGTCAGAGAGAAATAATGGAAGGGTGGATGAGATGTTGGTCATAGGATTTTGGGTTTTGTTAAATGTGTTATAAGGGCATCTCCAAGGGGGATTTTTAAAATTGAGTTTGTATCCTATTTTGTCATTGGACTTCAAGAAAATTTTTATCCTAGTTTTGTAGAGTTTTTATATAGAAATTGTACACACGCACGCACGCACGCACAAAATACTTTCCAGTGGTTCTCCATTCTTTCCTGCGTAGCAACAAATAAAATGATCAATTTAATGATGCGGGGTCCAAATTTAATGGCTTAATTGCACTTTGATATCCTCAACTATTTTCGTTTTTCAACTTGATACCTGAACTCTTTTTTTTTTAAACATGATACCTTGAATTTTTTTTGGATAATAATGCCTCTGTTCAATTTTTTTTTTATACCTGAAATCTTTTTTTTTCCTTTTCAACATGATACCCTGAATTTTTTTTTGTGGACAATAATGCCTATGTTCAAAATTTAAAACTACCCCTATCCGCACCCCCCCTCCCCGCTCCCCCCCCCTCCGGCCACCCGCCCCCTCCCCTCCCCCCCTCCAGCCACCCCAGCTCCCTCCGGCCCGCCCGCACCCCCCCAGCTCCCCCCCTCCGGCCACCCACGCGCCACCCCCCTCCTCCTACCGCCCTCCTTTTCCGCGTCCACCCTGTAATGCCCCGTCCCGCTCAGTCAATCGGAGGAATCGAAATGCCAACGACGTTCGGACTTGGCCTTACAACGGCGACTCGAAGACATCGCTCAGGTGGGGTAGTTTCGGTGAACTCGCCTCATCTTTGCCTTCACATAATAAATCGCATATTTTCAACTTGCACAAGTAAGCTTAATAATAAAAGAGATGAATCCACATAGCTAAAGGGAATAATCCCGACGGGTCGAATTGAGATAGAATATGGAAATGTCCAACGGTCGGCTTAGAGTTGGTGCACGGCGTGTTTTGAAAATGACACTCGGTCCTTCGTCCCGTGGCTTGTGAGAAGGAAAGTTGGTCTTCGGTGCAAAAGCTAAGAGTTAGCCTAAGTCATAGGCGTCGTCCGCGTAAATGCTCGATAAAGCATGCACGTTTCCACTGCGCAAGGCTTGGCATAGCCTTTGCTCGTCCCTGGGGTTCAGTTGTAGGCTTGAGTAAGTTAGGTAAAATTATGCCGGTCGACCTAAGATATTACAAGTACCATCCCGCTCTTTCGCGGTTTGTCAAAGTTAAGTAGTCCCACGATCTCAAGGCCCGTCGACTTGGGCAGGAGTGTCGCGTAGAGCACGATGGACCTAAGGCACGATGCACGAACATAGTGTTTGAGACAATGACCACAAATTGATTCATGTGAGTTTTGGAGAAAGGACTATCAAATAGGCATTCATGAGTGGAATGAAATAATATGGTAACATGGAAAGAATGTTCGCGACCGTGGGTCGTCGAGGGGTCTCAAGGATAGAAGTCTTGAACTTAGTTTTGAAAGAGATGGTAACACTGAAAGAAGGATGACTGTGTGAGACGTCAGTTTGAGTCGAGTCTTGCATGGTCATGGACAACTTGTACAAGGTAAAAGGAAGGATTTCCTCGGATCGACAACCTGGGGCCACAGGACCGATCCGGCCTAGGAGAAAACAGGTATAGCTGTGCCAGGTAGAGGCAACAGGTATTCGGTGGACGGTCATTGGGGCTCGCTACTTGCTTTGATCGGACCATCCTATACGCCAACTATGAGTCCAGGATGGCTTGTTCTGCCAGTGACCCGTGTTTATATATATGTCGGCAAAATGGCGGCTATCCGCACGTATGTCTTTGGAATTGAGTCGAATCGAAGGTGTATACAAGTTAGAACACGATGCTTGGGGCCTAAGGATGGGGATTCAATATAGGCGACATGTTTGGCACAGGGGTGTGGCGTCGAGTCGTAAGTCTTGGCATATAAGTTGCATGTGTTGGATTTGAGCTGTCTGGAGTTTAAGTCAGGAACCGTCGTAAGGCAAAGTCGGTCAACACAAGTTCAGAAGTCTTGATTGGATCAGATGGTGATAAAAATAGCAAGGGCCGCGAGGCGGCGACATGGTTAAGTCAGATGGAGTGGCGAGGCACGACCTCTGTACAGACTTGTCGCAGGGTCACACGGAAATGGAGTCTCATCGTGTAATTGCGTCTCTAATTTTGGACCGTAAGGAAAACATGACTTGATAGGTTAACGTTGTTGGCACGAGGAGGGTCTAGAGGCAAAGCATGAGTTAACATTGTTGACGCAAGCACGGGATGGTCTAGAGACACGAAATAGGCTAAGGCGTCGGTCCTAAAAGCGATCCTAAGGCAAGACTAGGAAGACAATCGTAAAGGGACTTGTATTGCACAAAGTAAAATAAACGTGTTGGTTTTGTATGGGTGGGCGAGGAGCTCATTCCACCAGTACAGTTGAGTACTGACACCCACATAGTTTTCATGTGCACGCACAGGTAGAAGCACGTGGCGCGAAGCTCGTTTGGATACGTCGAGGCACGAAGTTCCTTGGCGATTCGAAGCATGTGGCCACATGGAGTCAAGACTTATACATGACATAATGTATGGACGTCACCTTCCAAAAGCATCCGCTGGATCAAGACATGTATTGAAAGATGAAAAAGAGCTGAGTGACTTGTAATGTGAGCTTGAGTCAACTTGAGAGACTTGTAATCTTGGCCTTGCGCCCATTGTAATCTTTGTTTCAACATCAATAAAGAGCTTCTTTGAATAACTTGTGTTTGTTCTATTTTTTGCTGCTATTCTTCAATGTCTCTGCATGGGACTTCTGTGCGACGACCCCGTCGTAGCCGCTGAAATCGGTCGTTATGGAACCCGCCTTGCACGAGTGCAATCTATGCTTGTGTGGCATCACGCCTTAGCGAGGACGATCGCTCCTACGGGAGCGGGGCGTGACACACCCGCGCCCCCTCCTCTCGCCGTCGCCCGCCCCCACCCCCCACCCCCATGCCCTCCTCCACCCGTGCCCCCTCCTCTCGCCGTCGACCGCCCCCACCCCCTCCTCCACCCGTGCCCCCTCCTCGCGCATCGCCGGAGGGGGTGAGGGGGCATCGACCACCGGAGAGGGAGGGGGGAGCATCGCCGGAGAGGGAGGGGGAGGGGGTGCATGGGGAGAGAGAGAGGGAGCCAAGGGTAGTTTCGAAATTTTTTTTGTTTTAGGTATTAAGTTGAAAAACTAAAATAGTTGAGGGCATCGAGTTGTTGAGTAAAAAAATTTAGGGTATTAAGTTGAAAAACTGAAATAGTTAAGGGTATCAAAGTGCACTTAAGCCAAAATTAATTGCTATGAGAGATGGAGAATTTCTATGAGAATTTTCTACATATAAAATCTCGTAGAAAATCTACATCCAACATCATCGACATATATGATAGAAATTGGGAAATAAATCATAGTTGGGGGAAGTTTTTTGTTTTTCTTTCCAAAAATGGGTTTCTATCACGTAAACATAGGAGATAGAAATCCCCAATGGAGATGGCCTAAGGACAAATGTTAATGCATTGATAAATATGCATTTTATATGAGTACTTCCACCAACACATTTATCTATACTCATCTAAAAAACTAAAAACACATCTATCAATATATATTGGGTAAATTGCAAAAAACTCCTCGTTAAATGTGCACCTTTTGAGTAGAAAGATCTTTTAGTCAAATTTAGCAAATAAAGACCCCCGCAATCTATGACTTGTTCGGCCAGCCCCTTACCGTCTGTTGACCGTTAGTTTTGACCGTTAAGTGACATTTTTTTATATATAAAAAAAACCTAAACTATCTGTCACCCTCGAAATCCGTGTTACGTATTTTCGTATACGTGTACGTATTTCGGGTCCGTATTTTATTAGTCATGGTTAGCTAGTCATGATTTTATTTTTAGCATGTTGCATTGGCATGGTTATTTTGGCATTTCATTGGTTATGGCTTAGCTTGGTTCGGTTTAGCTTGGTTTGGTTTGCTTTTGGGTTCATCATGAACCAAAAGAAAACCCCTACCTACCACCACCATCATCATTTAAAACCCAACCCCCTTTCTCTCTCATCTTTACTCTTCATTTATTTTTTCATCTTCTTCCTCTTAACTTCTCCACCTACCAAGAAAAGCTTAGACAAGTGCAACTTGCTTCATGGAGAAACTCCATTTTTGTTGTTCTATTGTCTTCTTCGCGAGATTCTAAGATACTTTAGAACTTGACATTTTCCATTTTGATGGATATTTTCTTATAGATATAAGTTTATATTATTTTCGGTTTTCTTGGGTTTTGATCTATTAAACTTTATTATTTTCATGTTTTGATTGTTCCATGTTGTAGGGAATTCAATTTTATCCAAAATAGACCTTTGAAAAGTTGGATTTCGACTTGTTTTGAGGAAGTTATTGTCAAAAGCATTTTTGGCAATTTCTATGTTCATCTGTGCTGATTTTGGCAGGGACGATGAATAGTGTCGCATAGTGTCCAGCCGCATAAGGGTGCTGCATAGTGCCACATAATGTCCAGCCGCATAAGGGTGCTGCATAGTGCCGCATAGTGTCCAGCCGCATAAGGGTGCTGCATAGTGCCGCATAGTGCCCAACCGCATAAGGGTGCTGAATAGTGCCGTATAGTATCCAGCCGCATAAGGGTGCTGCATAGTGTCCAGCCGCATAAGGGTGCTGCATAGTGCCGCATAGTGTCCAGTCGCATAAGGGTGCTGCATAGTGCCGCACAGTGTCCAGCCGCATAAGGGTGCTGCATAGTGCCGCATAGTGCCCAGCCGCATAAGGGTGCTGAATAGTGCCGCATAGTGTCCAGCCGCATAAGGGTGTTGCATAGTGCCGCATAGTGTCCAGCCGCATAAGGGTGCTATATAGTGCCGCATAGTGTCCAGCCGCATAAGGGTGCTGAATAGTGTCGCATAGTTCCCAGCCGCATAAGGGTGCTGCATAGTGCCACATAGTTTCCTGCAGCATAAGGAAGTGCCGTATAGTGCTGAATAGTGTCGCATAGTGCTGAATAGTGCCGCATAGTGCCTATTTTGGCTGTTTTAGGTCCTATTTGGCTGAATTGTGGTCAGAATTTCTCCCAACTCCCAACATGAAAGTTGTAGATCTTTTTCTTGGCTTCAAGAATATGTTATTAGTTATTTTATGCAAGTTTTTCTCATTCATGATAATGTAAGAATAGAACACGATAGTGGCCCGCTGTGGCGTACTCTTGACAAGTAAACTGACATGATATATCTCGACATGCTGTTACGACAGCTAGCCTGACATGACAAGTAGGAACGACCTGGACACCGTGGGCGATTGTGTTTGTACAAATAAACCAGTGTTGTCTTGCATCATGTCTAGGACAGGGACCCCTGAATACCACGGTCAGGGGTACCTACTTAATTCAACTAAGGCTAATAACTAGAATAATCCAGTAGTCATGAAGAGATTTTCCAGCTACAGGCAATCCCGTTATCTGGGCGCTCAAGTGGACTTGTAGCCTACCGACGAGTAGGGTACATTTTCAGCACACAGTTACGTGTTGCATTCTTCATAAACGGACATTCGACCTGGATAACCGGATGGTCTGCAGGGCTTGTGGCTGTTGGGATAATCTTATTGCATCTTGCTAGTAACTAGGCCTGTGATAACCCTAGTTAGTTAAAGTATCAAGCCGTACTCTTGATTGGCCGTGATTGACTGGATGGAGTTTATTCCAGCTTAGTATTATCCTGATCCTGTGCAAGATTGTGACATGATAAGATTATTAATGGTTGCCTTAACAATAACGATCGGGGGTCCAGTTCTGTTCAGGCGAAGGGTTACAACTTCGGTCCTTGTTTGGTTTAAGGGTTGTAACCTGGCTCCCGGAATAGTTCTGTGTCCTCTCTTCGTTTATTGTCTTAGTGTACCCCATGCCATGCTCGTCATGTTTTACTTCACTTCAACAGTATGATTTATTACTTATGCTGGCCTTAGCAATAAAGATCAGGGGTCCAGTTCTGTTCAGGCGAAAGGTTACAACCCCGGTCCTTGTTTGGTTTAAGGATTATAACCTGGCTCCCGGAGCAGTTATGTGTCCTCTCTTCATTTATTGTCTTTACTGTACCAATAGTATTTGAGACGGGTTTCTATTCAGGTGAAGGGCTGCAACCCCGGTCCTTGTTTGGTTTAAGGGTTGTGACCTGGCTACTTGAATGGTTTTCTCGTACTCAGTTTACTGTGGTTATCCCTATTATCATCAGTTCTTTATTTATTATCTTTTATATTCTATTGTGTTATGCTGGTTTTAGCTCCTAAGTGAAGTCTCCTTTGTGTCACTTGCTCTTTCTGGGTCTGACCCAGCTGGTTTTGTGTGACCAGATATCGGAGAAATACCAGAGGATCTACCTGTCTTCCAGCCAGATGGTGACCACCAGGCGTAACCCTGGCAACGAGTGGGTTTCTTTTTGTCCTCCCACTTTATTGTAAAAATTATTCTTTTGAGGCGTTTAGCCGGCGAGCACGTGTTATCTCGTACTGCACCTTTATTACTGTCTGCCTACGGGCTGTAACATGATTGACAGATCCTAGGGTTGATCATGTATGACTGAACTCTTGCTAGTCTTGACATTTTGTACGACTAGCTTCATGATCATCCAATATGTATTGTATGGGATGCCTTGCTATTATATATTTGGTGCTCTGACATCTTGTAACTATTACTGCTTGTTTGAGATTGAGACAATAGGCTTGTTCATGACCATAGGAGACTGTTGGCTTGTAGTTAAACCCTCATGTATCTAGACAACCGTGACCGTATAACGAGGTGGGTTGTACTTCAATATACGTAGCTGGCTATGTACGCCTCCGTTCTCCAGTATTCTGGTTCTGGGGCGTTACATGGTTTTAGTGGTGGCCCATGCAGGTCTTATAAAATCAAGATATGTGAGGGTTTACCGAATAGATGTCTCAATCAGTACTCGCCCTTGATCTCTGCTCATATTTTCAAATCCCTGAGAATCTTGACTTGATCACATGTTTGTATCGTTGATCTGTCCTGGTCCTTCCTTATTGTTCCCTATGTCGTCTTCTTCAGCGGCATTGTTCCTGGACCTATCGATCAGCAAGGCGGAGCACCTCCTGCGGACCAGCAGCAACCTGGAGATCAAGTCCAACATTCAGGAGTAGCCTCCAGAGTCATGCCTACCGAAGGAGAACCACCAGTTCAGCCCGTCCAGCCTGCGGAGCCTAATGATGGCACTTTGGTGGGTCTCATCAGGTCCCTATTAGCTTCCCAGGATCGTCGCGGAGATGCCTTGCACCAGGCGGTGGCAGATACTTTGACCAGAGGAGGTCATCAAGGTAATAGCGCGGCCAACAGCTTCAAGCGCTTGAACCCTCCCTTTTTCGACAGCAGTGAAGATGCGATCGCTGCAGATGCATGGCTTCAGGACACAGAGGTGATTCTAGAAGCAGCCAGGACTCCAGAGAACGAGAAGGTGGTCGTGGTGTGCCTGCAGTTATTGGATCTTGCCCGCAGCTGGTGGGCGGCACAGGCCGTTGGATTAGTGGCCCCTATTGCCTAGACAGTGTTCAGAGAAAGATTCCAGACCAAGTATTTTGATGCTGTAGCTCGGTACGATCTACAGACGAGGTTCACCAATCTGAAGCAGATGGGCAGGACGGTCGATGGATATGCGGTCAAGTTCTCTAGGCTTAGTCGGTTTGCTCCCACCTAGGTGGCGACCGAGTTCGATAGAGCCCAGCGGTTCCAACAGGGGCTCCACCTAGAGATTCTGTTGGCGGTAGAACAGTTTGAGCATCAGACTTTTGATGCAGTATTGAGAGCAGCTAGGAGGCATGAGTATACCTCCCAGAGGATCGTGGATAGGACCGGAGGTCGGAAGCGATCTCACGGCCAGATGAATCAGTCATCAGCACCAGTCCCGGCAGCCAGGGCTTTGACCATTGGAGCTCCAAGACAGGCGGCCTTAGTGACGTCGGTTCAGCATTCGACCCCGACGCACCCTCAGCAGCAGAAGCAGAAGCAGTCTTCCGCAGTAGGATGTTCACACTACGGGAAGCCAGGGCATGTGGTATCAGAGTGTCACAGAGCACAGGGTTTGTGCTTGGTTTGTGGTGCCCCGGACCACAGGATTGGAAACTGTCCGAACATAGGGAGTTCATCGGCCTTCTCTAGTCCTTCAGTTAGAGGACCAGCACCAGTCCAGCAGCAGCAGCAGCTGCAGTACCCGTTCCCGAGGCCATTGCCGATGCAGGCCCATGCATTCCAGCAGCAGAGACCGCAGCAGTATACCCAAGCCCAAGCCCTGATCCAGAGCAGGCAGAGAAATTTTTAGCAGAGGGGACCCGCACCCAGAGGACATGGTCAAGTGCTGGCTTTGACCATGGAAGAAGAAAGAATAGCACCAGGTGAGGTAGTGGCAGGTACTATTCTCGTCAACACCTTTCCAGCTTCAGTATTATTTGATTCTGGTGCCTCGCATTCATTTACGTCTGCACGATTCGCGATACGGGTAGGATTGGAGCCCGAGCCATTATCAGTAAGGCTCAATATACTTACTGGTAACGGACTTGTGGCAGTAGATAGAGTATTTTCCTCGTGTCGGATCGTAGTTAGCGGTAGAGAGTTTCTCGCTAGATTGATAGAGTTTCTGATGGCCGATTATGATGTGGTCTTAGGGATGGATTGGTTGAGGGACCAGTATGCTAGGATAGACTGCCACATTGGCAGGGTTATTTTTAGCATTCCAGGCGAACCAGAGTTTTTCTTCTCCCGAGGCGAAGTTGAACCTTCTTCTCTAGTATTGCGGATGGCAGTAGCAGTAGTACAGTTACCTCGGATAGTTGAAGAGTTTCTGTCACGACCCGCACCCACTGTGAGGGTACGAGAACGTAAGAACGCCCAGCCTATGCCACAATGTCGACGGTAGAACGCTGTCCTAGGTCAATCATCTAACAATATAAAGGTACCTGTACAATATATACGCTCCGAATGGAGGTGACATAACAGAACAGTCTCAATCACATCTAAGGCAGATACAGAATAGTAAAAGGTAGATGGAGAGATCAAAACCACAATGTAATACAAATGAGAGAGAAAATCTAAGTGTCTAAGATAACAACTCAAGAACATCCAGCTCAAAACGAGTCTCTAAATATAAACTACATCTCAGAACAACAACTGAAATTCAAATAACAATGCTGAAAGAAAAACTAAAATCTAGCTATCTAGCCTAGACTATGGGAGTAGCATCCTGTACTGCAGCTGGGTCCTCCAGAGGAACCATGTCGCAGGTGTCGTCTAATCCTGCTCCGTAATAGGTGGTACATAGGGCCTCCTCCTCATCCTCTGTAATATTTTCAACAGGTCCAGTCAGGACAGGAGCGAGTACAGTACATCTCAAAAGATCATAGCAGGTTAGAAAATATAATCATGCAGTAAAGTAAGATACATGAACTGAAGAAATACAGTATGTAAACAGAGAGAGAACTGTAATAGAAATATCTACTATACATAGAGAACTAATAGTGACTAGTGAGTCAGAGTAAAATATAAACATGTGAATGGCATAGGAGATTCATGACTACAGCTAAGAGAGTGATTCATGACTACAGCTACTTGGATAATATTCACATGTCTATTTCTACTCCCCCATCCCCAATCAATACACAAAGATCTGTTCAAGTTATGTTAAGATTCGTGAAACTTCACATGGCTCATAAAATGAGTGATACGTGAAGGTGATTCATGATGGCTCTGTGAACATGAGAGTACATGTGTCACAAGCGATTCGTGAATCAGAGGAAGCATAGAGATACGTGATGATTCGTGAAACGCATAAAACATGCAGTATCCGATGCTCCCGAGGGGGATAACATCTCATGAAAAGATCCATATAGTACCAATCCGTGTGACCAACGTGACAGTATCAAGTAAAGTAATTTAAAGCAAAAAAATAATTCTAAACAGGATATAAAATGATCATAGAAAATACTCGCCTGCTATCTGAATGTCCAAGATGAATATACTGTCCGAGGAGTGGTGTCTGGCTCCTAATCAGAACAGCACAAGTCACAACAAGTCTAAAATGATAAAATGAAGCTCTACTATGCATTCTACATGAATCTAGGTCAAACTAGGCCAAAGTCAACTCTTGGTCAACTCTGGTCAACCCTAGAAGTCAAACTAGGTCAACTATGGTCAAACTAGGTCAAACAAGTTCACACTAGGTCAAACTAGTCTACACTAGTCTAGCAAGTCTATTGTAGGTCTAATAAAGCCGTACAAGCCCAATCTAGGCTCCTTAGTCAAACAGACTCACATACAGGCCATAGGCTATATCATGCCTATAGGCCAAACCAAACACATACACCATGCCAACTCTATATCTAAACAATACACTATTGATATGTTTACATAACCTAATATATAACACATTTATTTATGTATATTACATATATATAGTAAATACACACATTACATTATATATAACATTACATATTTACATACATTTACAAAGAAAAATAGGATATATATAGAGAGGGTATGTGTGAGAGTGTGAAGAGTGAGGGAATGGAAAAAAAATGAACTGTGAGTGAGGGAATGACCCTTAGTGACAGTGAGGCTAGTGTGTGTGTGTGTGTGAATGTGAGAGTGGGTGAGGGGAAATGTGAGGGAAGAGGGAAATGTGTGTGAGAGTGTTTGTGTAACTATTGTGTCAAAACTTAGGTTCAATCCAACCAAAAGACAGAAATGTATAGCAATATTCAGATTCAGGTTTTGCATCATTTGTCTCATCATATGACAGCAAATACACATGTAATTATGAACCTACAATTTCAGGTTTTCAATAAAACTTAGGAACCCAATTGACAGTGTACTCACTGGTTTATAACAAACAACTCAGATTTTTAGAAAGAAAAGAAGAGGACCATAACAGTTCAGACTTAAATCCTACAGTGAAAGAAGGAAAACAACTCAGATTTTTGCAACAGAAAAATCAGTTTAAAAATCCCATAATCTCAGGTTTGTTCTTAAACACCATGAAGTTCAGGAAATCAGTGAAAAGAAGGGGAAAACAATTCATGAACCCCCTATGCAGTACACCAGTTTGTATCAAAACACAAATTCAGATTAAATACATCTCAGGTATTAGAAAACAGGGAATCATTCATGAACCCAGATTTTGAGTTCATAATAGCAGTGAACTCCTGAATTCAGTTATTTAGAAACCAATTAAAAATAGTCCAACCACATTCCTCTTTTCAAGTCCAAAACACCACGACTCAACCCACAATTCGACACACTAGTAGTTAGCTATTAGGAGAACATGTTAGGGATTCAATCAAGTACATAATAGCATTTGAATTAATCAAATAGTGGTACTAAAACTCAGATTTTGAAACTGGGAAGAAACAGTAAATACCCATTTCAGAAAAAATTGGAAAAAAGGAATTTAATCAACAAATCAAACTAAAATACCAAACTAATGGTTGGTAATGAATATACTATGTGTGTAGGTGTCTCTGGGAGTGTCTCGTGTCCACCACGAGGACACAGTCGTGTCCAAAACGAAATTCACCCAAACTCAGCACAAAACTGGACACACACTGGAAACAGCCTCGTGCGGGTGTGCACGCGTGTCGTGCACCCGACACAGGCCAACCCAGGCCTCGGGGTCGTGTCCCCACCTAGGCTAGGTCTAGGTGCTCATGTCTAAGTGTCTGCATCGTGTCCTCGTGTCGCCGTGTCCGAGTAATCGAGCCGTATCAGTGGCTAAATTACACTGTGCGCAGAACAGGAAAAAATCAGTGCACGACTGATTTCTCTCCAACCAATGCACGAAACCCAACGAAATTTGGGGAGCGTGGTGATAGAAGATGCCCCAAGGATCCCACAAAGTTTCGTGTCGAAATAAGTCGTGTCGTGTCCTGTGGAACCCCCGAGTAGCAGGGGATTCGCCAGGCCGAGCGCGAGCGTGTCCAAAACGTGTGTACGCGTGTCCAAAACGACACGACACGTGCACGAAACCATCCCAGTACACAAGAATCGTGTAAGCGACACCAAGACACAATTTTCTATTCAAAAAGTTTTACAAAAATAGGACTCGAACACTTAGGGCTGTCACTGATACGTGTCCGATACGGACACGTACATGACACAAAAATTGGTAAACCCTATACCTACAGAATCAGAACACCTAGGGCTAGATGAATATGCAATTTAAACCTAGTTTTAATGGGTGGAATAGAATGTACCTATGGGTGTTCTCCACACAAAAAAACTCTTCAAAGAGGGAATCTCCACAAGCCACCAAATCAATCAAATCGATTCAAATCTGTGATTGGACTCCACCATCAGCAAAAGAACATTGATTAGATCATAATGGAAGAAATCCGACTCAAAAAGGAGTCCTATTGATTAAACTAGGAAGGAATTAATGAAGGCTTACCTATTTCCTTAAGAAAATGAAGAGCTAATAAAGAAAGAGGCACAAATTCCCATAGAGACATTATATAGGCAAGGGGGGTCTTGGCTGGTCATAATAGTTAAGGTTAGGGTTTTTAGGTTTCATCCTATGGCTAGGATTGAATCAAGGGAAATTGGTGACCTATAACAAGGGGTTCTTTCCTAGTCTCTTGCAAATCACTTAACCATAACTAAACTTGACTTAACCCCTTAACCAAACCATCTAATTCTCAAAGTGGCTCACTAAGTTAGTTATGACCCATCTAGGTTAGGTCCAATCTAGGTTAGGCTAACCAAAATCATAAGGCAATAATTATATTAGTATTTAAACCACATCATTCAATTAATTATTTAAAAATTTCTAACAATATATATTAAATTCAAATAATTTAAAAAAGACAAAAATACCCTCTAGGCTAAAATGTACTAGTCAAACATCCTAATCACATGACTAGGCTCTAAGGTTACACTAGTCAAACACCAAAATCATAAGTCATAACTTAAAATAGTTTTAAAATGATTAAAAATTACCAAAAATTATATTATCATTTAAATATCAATATTAAATAAATTAAAATACAAAATTTCAAAATTACCCTCATTTTAGAAACTGGGTGTTACAAGTCTACCCACCTTAGAAAAATTTCGTCCTCGAAATTAAAATGGTAGTAGTCTTCTAGGTCAAACACCCCACAATCAAAGTCTCAAACATACCGTCAGATAATCATATGCGTCTGTCCAAAATCATGATACTCAGAATTTTCGTCATGCTAGTGAGCAAGGCTACGATAATCACAGAGTCCTCGACTAAGGTACATACCTCTAGAATTATAGTATTTAAAATTTTTGCATTGTCGCATGCTTGGCAGCAAAAACCTTAAATTCCTACACCCGAGAAATACATCCAAGATCTGACTATATGTCCTCATAATGCCAGCTATCATGACTACAGAAGACTCTATATCCCATAACTTAGGCGACCTAGCCCATACGACTTATCTCGGAAGAAAACCTAATCGAAAAGAAATGCCAGATCAAAACTTATCAACAGATAAGGAAGCAGATAAGAACAGATGGAATTGAATTTCAAGATAGATATAATGAGGCAAGATGGGAATGGAATCGAAAAGAACAGAACCTGCAAGCACCTCTCCCACTGCTTGAGCATCCTCGACTGTCATGGCGTAAGCTCGCCCCTGCTGGCCTCCTCCAGCCTGATGCTGATACTGCACAAATCTCTGCTGCTGTGTCGGTAACGGTCCCCGCTGCTGACCTACCGGAGCCTTGGCTCCTCCTCCTGGTGCTGTGCCTATGTACTGGGAATACTTCCTCAGCTGGTGGTCCGCTGCTCCACATAGTAGGCACTTGTCCAGCCTCTTCCTGCACTCACCCCATCCATGCCCCGGCTTCTTACAGTAGGGGCAACTGACTGCCTGCTGTCTGGGTGCCTGATGCTATCTGGGCTGCTGCTGTCCCTGCTGATGGCCGTGACCCTGGAACTGCTGCTGAAACTGATGCTGAACGTGCGGCCTCTTGGCCGGTCCTCCGCTACTACTGCCTCCCTGGGAGTCTCGCCCCCTCTTGAGCCTAAGCTCAAGATCATCCTCTGCAGCTAAAGCGTCCACCAGGATCTCTTCATAGGTAGCGCTGCGGGCATTCTTGGTGTAGGACTTGACCTCCTTTACCAAGCCCTTCCGGAACCTCCGGGTCTTCGTCGTCTCCGACAAGTCCTCCATAAATCTGCTCAGGCGGCAGAACTCTCCTGCGTACTCCTCCACGGACTGGCTCCCCTGGACTAGGGCCTCGAACTGGGTCTCGAGGGCTCCCAGTGCTGCGTCTGGAAAGAACTTCTCCTTGAACAGCTTCTTGAATGCTGCCCAAGTCTGTCCTGCTATGCCGACCCTCGGGTCGGTCTGGTACCATGTACGGGCCAGATCCTGTATCATGCTGGCCGCTGCCTCTATCTGGAGCCTCGTCAGGATCTCAGCTAACCTGAAAATCTTCTCCATATGCTCGATCCACTCATCGGCATACAAGATCCCCTCTGTCCCTCGGAAGTCTCTCGAGTGCATCTTCTGGAAATCTTGGATGCCCTTCTCCCGTGGCTGGTACGGCTGCGGGGCTGCCGCTGGCTGAGTTACGACTCTCTCTACTGTGGTCATTGCCAGCTTAATGCCTCGTGTGAGCTCTGTGGTGTGCCTCTGCTGCTGGGTCTGCTGACCCTCCATGTACTGCCGGAAAAAGGCTAACAGATGAACGACGTCAACTGTCCCTGCAGGTGGCTGCTGCTACTGATGAAGTACATCCAGAATCACCGGACTCGGCTCATGTCTCACTGCTGGTGGGGCTCCTCCAAAAGCAGCCGAAACGCCTACCCCAGCTGGCATGACTGGGCTACGGTACCAGGGGCTGGCTGCTGAGTATGAGAGGTGGCAGACCTCTCATCGGCGGCCCCCTGGCCCTGGCGATGCGATCGCGTCTCAACCATCCTGGAGACACAGATCAAAAGGAAAAAATTGCTGAGAATGAGTCAAAATATCAAAGGAGGACAGTTTAAATTCAAGGAAGGCAATAAGCGGCAAAATATAGATATACGGAATCTAAATAAGAGTTTTTTCCTATTTGTGATTGAGTACCTTCAAAAAATATTCTAATCCTACTGCAGGCTGTAGTGGTACTCTAGTTCGAATACCACTACATAACATGACCTGCATGGGCCACCACTAAAAACGTGTCACGATCCGTACCCACTGTGAGGGTACGAGAACGTAACAACGCCCAGCCTACGCCGCAGTATCGGCAGTAGAACGCTGTCCTAGGTCAATCATCTAACAATATAAAGGTACCTGTACAGTATATACGCTCCGAATGGAGGTAACATAACAGAACAGTCTCAATCACATCTAAGGCAGATACAGAATAGTAAAGGTAGATAGAGAGATCAAAACCACAATGTAATACAAATGAGAGAGAGAAAATCTAGGTGTCTAAGATAACAACTCAAGAACATCCAGCTCAAAACGAGTCTCTAAATATAAACTACATCTCAGAACAATAACTGAAATTCAAATAACAATGCTGAAAGAAAAACTAAAACCTAGCTATCTAGCCTAGACTATGGGAGTAGCATCCTGTACTGCAGCTGGGTCCTCAAGAGGAACCATGTCGCAGGTGTCGTCTAATCCTGCTCCGTAATAGGTGGTACATAGGGCCTCCTCCTCATCCTCTGTAATATTTTTAACAGGTCCAGTCAGGACAGGAACGAGTACAGTACATCTCAACAGATCATAGCATATTAGAAAATATAATCATGCAGTAAAGTAAGATACATGAACTGAAGAAATACAGTATGTAAACAGAGAGAGAACTGTAATAGAAATATCTACTATACATAGAGAACTAATAGTGACTAGTGAGTCAGAGTAAAATATAAACATGTGAATGGCATTGAAGATTCATGACTACAGCTAAGAGAGTGATTCATGACTATAGCTACTTGGATAATATTCACATGTCTATTTCTACTCCCCCATCCCCAATCAATACACAAAGATCTGTTCAAGTTATGTTAAGATTCATGAAACTTCACATGGCTCATAAAATGAGTGATACGTGAAGGTGATTCATGATAGCTCTGTGAACATGAGAGTACATGTGTCACAAGCGATTCGTGAATCAGAGAAAGCATAGAGATACGTGATGATTCGTGAAACGCACAAAACATGCAGTATCCGATGCTCCCGAGGGGGATAACATCTCATGAAAAGATCCATATAGTACCAATCCGTGTGACCAACGTGACAGTATCAAGTAAAGTAATTTAAAGCAGGAAAATAATTCTAAACAGGATATAAATTGATCAGAGAAAGTACTCGCCTGCTATCTGAATGTCCAAGATGAATATACTGTCCGAGGAGTGGTGTCTGGCTCCTAATCAGAACAGCACAAGTCACAACAAGTCTAAAATGATAAAATGAAGCTCTACTATGCATTCTACATGAATCTAGGTCAAACTAGGCCAAATTCAACTCTTGGTCAACTCTGGTCAACCCTAGAAGTCAAACTAGGTCAACTATGGTCAAACTAGGTCAAACAAGTCCACACTAGGTCAAACTAGTCTACACTAGTCTAGCAAGTCTATTGTAGGTCTAATAAAGCCGTACAAGCCCAATCTAGGCTCCTTAGTCAAACAGACTCACATACAGGCCATAGGCTATATCATGCCTATAGGCCAAACCAAACACATACACCATGCCAACTCTATATCTAAACAATACACTATTGATATGTTTACATAACCTAATATATAACACATGTATTTATGTATATTACATATATATAGTAAATACACACATTACATTATATATAACATTACATATTTACATACATTTACAAAAAAAAATAGGATATATATAGAGAGGGTATGTGTGAGAGTGTGAAGAGTGAGGGAATGGAAAAAAAATGAACTGTGAGTGAGGGAATGACCCTTAGTGACAGTGAGGCTAGTGTGTGTGTGTGTGTGAATGTGAGAGTGGGTGAGGGGAGGGAAGAGGGAAACATGTGTGAGAGTGTTTGTGTAACCATTGTGTCAAAACTTAGGTTCAATCCAACCAAAAGACAGAAATGTATAGCAATATTCAGATTCAGGTTTTGCATCAATTGTCTCATCATATGACAGCAAATACACATGTAATTATGAACCTACAATTTCAGGTTTTCAATAAAACTTAGGAACCCAATTGACAGTGTACTCACTGGTTTATAACAAACAACTCAGATTTTTAGAAAGAAAAGAAGAGGACCATAACAGTTCAGACTTAAATCCTACAGTGAAAGAAGGAAAACAACTCAGATTTTTGCAACAGAAAAATCAGTTTAAAAATCCCATAATCTCAGGTTTGTTCTTAAACACCATGAAGTTCAGGAAATCAGTGAAAAGAAGGGGAAAACAATTCATGAACCCCCTATGCAGTACACCAGTTTGTATCAAAACACAAATTCAGATTAAATATATCTCAGGTATTAGAAAATAGGGAATCATTCATGAACCCAGATTTTGAGTTCATAATAGCAGTGAACTCCTGAATTCAGTTATTTAGAAACCAATTAAAAACAGTCCAACAACATTCCTCTTTTCAAGTCCAAAACACCACAACTCAACCCACAATTCGACACACTAGTAGTTAACTATTAGGAGAACATATTAGGGATTCAATCAAGTACATAATAGCATTTGAATTAATCAAATAGGGGTACTAAAAATCAGATTTTGAAACTGGGAAGAAAACAATAAATACCTATTTCTGAAAAAATTGGGAAAAAGGAATTTAATCAACAAATCAAACTAAAATACCAAACTAATGGTTGGTAATGAATATACTATGTGTGTAGGTGTCTCTGGGAGTGTCTCGTGTCCACCACGAGGACACAGCCGTGTCCAAAATGAAATTCACCCAAACTCAGCACAAAACTGGACACACACTGGAAATAGCCTCGTGCGGGTGTGCACGCGTGTCGTGCACCCGACACAGGCCAACCCAGGCCTCGTGGTCGTGTCCCCACCTAGGCTAGGTCTAGGTGCTCGTGTCTAAGTGTCTGCATCGTGTCCTCGTGTCGCCGTGTCCGAGTAATCGAGCCGTATCAGTGGCTAAATTATACTGTGCGCAGAACAGGGAAAAATCAGTGCACGACTGATTTCTCTCCAACCAATGTACGAAACCCAACAAAATTTAGGAAGCATGGTGACAGAAGATGCCCTAAGGATCCCACAAAGTTTCGTGTCGAAATAAGTCGTGTCATGTCCTGTGGAACCCCCGAGTAGCAGGGGATCCGCCAGGCCGCGCGCGAGCGTGTCCAAAACGTGTGCACGCGTGTCCGAAACGACATGACACGTGCATGAAACTATCCCAGTACACAAGAATCGTGTAAGCGACACCAAGACACAATTTTCCATTCAAAAAGTTTTACAAAAATAGGACTCGAACACTTAGGGCTGTCACTGATACGTGTCCGATACGGACACATACAAGATACGAAAATTGGTAAACCCTATACCTACAGAATTAGGACACCTAGGGCTAGATGAATATGCAATTTAAACCTAGTTTTAATGGGTGGAATAGAATGTACCTATGAGTGTTCTCTACGTAGAAAAACTCTTCAAAGAGGGAATCTCCACAAGCCACCAAATCAATCAAATCGATTCAAATCTGTGATTGGACTCCACCATCAGCAAAAGAACATTGATTAGATCATAATGGAAGAAATTCCACTAAAAAAGGAGTCCTATTGATTAAACTAGGAAGGAATTAATGAAGGCTTACCTATTTCCTTAAGAAAATGAAGAGCTAATAAAGAAAGAGGCACAAATCCCCATAGAAACATTATATAGGCAAGGGGGGGTCTTGGCTGGTCATAATAGGTAGGGTTAGGGTTTTTAGGTTTCATTCTATGGCTAGGATTGAATCAAGGGAAATGGGTGGCCTACAACAAGGGGTTCTTTCCTAGTCTCTTGCAAATCACTTAACCATAACTAAACTTGACTTAATCCCTTAACCAAACCATCTAATTCTCAAAGTGGCTCACTAAGTTAGTTATGACCCATCTAGGTTAGGTCCAATCTAGGTTAGGCTAACCAAAATCACAAGGCAATAATTATATTAGTATTTAAATGACATCATTCAATTAATTATTTAAAAATTTCTAATAATATATATTAAATTCAAATAATTCAAAAAAGACAAAAATACCTTCTAGGCTAAAATGTACTAGTCAAACATCCTAATCACATGGCTAGGCTCTAAGGTTACACTAGTCAAACACCAAAATCATAAGTCATAACTTAAAATAGTTTTAAAATGATTAAAAATTACCAAATATCATATTATCATTTAAATATCATAATTAAATAAATTAAAATACAAAATTTCAAAATTACCCTCATTTTAGAAACTGGGTGTTACAGTTTCCAGATGTTTTTCCAGAAGAGCTTCCAGGGATGCCGCCTGAGCGAAAGATCGAGTTTACCATCGACTTGATTCCCGGGACAGCCCAGTGTCAGAGAGAGTCTACAGGATGGTGCCGTCAGAGCTAGAGATATTGTACAAGATGATTGAAGAACTCAGAACCAAGGGATTCATTCATGCTAGTGGATCGCCTTGGGGAGCCCCGATGCTTCTTGTGAAAAAGAAGGATGGTATGTCCAGATTATGTGTAGATTATCGTACCTTGAACTCGGTGACAATCAAGAACAGATACCCTCTCCCGAGGATAGATGACTTGTTTGATCAACTCAAAGGGGCGTCAGTATTTTCGAAGATTGACTTGCGGTCAGGATACCATCAGATCAGAGTCAGAGAACAGGACATCCCGTAGACAGCTTTCAGATCTAGATATGGACATTGGGAGTTCCTTGTGATGCCATTTGGAGCAACCAATACGCCGACAGTATTAATGGACCTCATGAATCGTATCTTTATGCCTTATTTGGATCAGTTCGTGATTATGTTCCTAGACGATATTCTGGTCTACAGCAAGAGTGAAGCGAAGCATGAGCATCATCTCCGTGTGGTTCTTCAGATTCTCAGAGAGCACCAATTGTTTGCCAAGTTCAGTAAATACGAGTTCTGGCTCGATCGTATTTCGTACTTGGGTCATATCATCACCCGAGGAGGAGTTGAAGTAGATCCCCAGAAGATCGTGGCTATTGAAACGTGGCCGGTACCGAGCACAGTGGCAGAAATTTGCAGTTTTCTTGGCTTGGCCGGCTACTACCGGCGATTTGTTTCAGACTTTGCTCGAATTTTAGCGCCATTGACCCAGTTGACCCGCAAGGATGTGCAGTTTGCTTGGACAGCAGAGTGCCAGGATTCTTTTGAGAGGTTGAAGCGAGGCTTGATGACGGCTCCTATTCTCACGCTTCCAGATGGAACCAGAGGATTCTCAGTGTATTGTGATGCTTCGGGCAGAGGTTTAGGATGTGTTCTGATGCAGCATGGAAAGGTAATAGCTTATGCGTCACGACAACTTCGTGATCATGAAAGAAATTATCCGACCCATGACTTGGAGCTGGCAGCAGTAGTGTTTGCACTTAAGCTTTGGAGGCACTACTTGTATGGAGATAGGGTAGAGATTTTCACCGACCACAAGAGTCTGAAGTATGTGTTCACCCAGAAGGATCTCAACATGCGTCAAAGGAGATGGCTAGAGCTGCTTGTGGATTATGACATCAACTTGCAGTATCATCCTGGGAAGGCCAACGTTGTTGCAGGATGCATTGAGCAGGAGAGCTGGAGTTTATTTTCTCACAGCGCAGCCGAAGTTATTAGACGATCTTCAGAAGATGGGAATAGAAATTGTCCTTCCTACCAATGTGGCATTGATGGGCAGCATGCAGGTTCAGTCCAGCATAGTCTAGAGGATCCGGATGGCGCAGTCGGCAGATTCCAAGCTTCAGCGACTCAGAGCAGAGTGTGAGGCAGGACGAAGATTAGAGTTATGTATCCATAAAGACGGTACACTTCGACATGCACTACACCAAAATGGGCACTTATGAACACTTTTATTATATACCTAATATTTATAGGAACATTTGAAAACCGTTCCTAAAAGTGGCGTTGCAATTATTGGAACGGTTATAAAGTGTTCCTAAATTTCGTTTGAAACGGTTATCAAACGTTCCTAAATTAGATTTTGAAACACATATAATGTGTTCCTAAAATAATTTTGGAACGACTTTGAAGTGTTCCTAAAATTAGATTTGATACACATATAATGTGTTTCTCAAGTATTTTTTTGGAACACGTTTGAATTGTTTCTAACTATCAATTTGAAATATTTTATGTTCGTTCCTAAATGTAATTTACAACACTTTTTACAATATACATGTGGCTAGTTTGAAACGCTTTATTAGCGTTCATGTGCATTTTTTAAATTTCAATTTCACAGAATTTTTTTAGTTTAAACCACAAATACGATGATTCATTAAATTACCATTAGAACACAATAAATGGTGCATTCCACACATTTCCTGAATCAACATCCAAGAGGTCCACTAAATTAACCAAAGCTGTCAACTTAATACAAAACAACTAATAACATATTTCAAATATTAATCGTTATAAAATGTCATTAAAAGATTATCCCAAAAGTTACAAATAATAAAATGTAGCTCAATCGCAGAAGACAATTTGTTTACAAATTTTAGTTCTCTAAGATGATACCAAAAGTTACAAATAATAAAATATAGCTCAATCGCAAAAGATAATATGTTTACAAATTTTAGTTCTCTAAAAGATGATCCCAAAAGTTTTCTCCAACTAAATGATGGAGATTTGAATGACGACAAATAGCAGCACCTGCATACAACATTATGAAACATGTTTTAAGTTAAAATCAAAAAATTTGAAGAATAAGATACTAAGATAACCAAAATCTACTATGTTCAAGAAATTGGAGAATAAGAGACTGTATAATTCAGTCCCGGTGCCAACAAACAACTCAAGTCAGTGAACCAAACAAACAACTCAAAACAATAAACCAAAAAATGGTATGTTAAAGTGATACCCTTATCCGGATCCAAACAAGTAGACAATTGGAAATTAAATTTCTAAAACTGAATCATACCAATATTGACGTGTACTGCATATAAATTTCTAAACACGACATTTAAACTTGCTTCTAGTCTAAAGTCAAAATCAAAATCTCTTTACAAGCCCAAGTCCAATGAACCTATATACAATCAATTAATCAAATCAATATTTTCATTTAGTCCCACATTGGAGAATAGGAGACTGTATATGTAACTCTCTTTACTAATATTATCCTCTCATTCCAATTCTACACTATATGCCACCATTATCGTTAGAAGCAAGGAAAATCTAGAAGTTTTGAAGGTTAATACATATCCTTGAAATTTAATTATCAAAAGATGTCTCAGAGAAAAGCCAAGTGAAGGTAGATCGTCTAATAGTGTATTAATTTTCTTGTGTATTGTATCAATGTATCACATATATATCTTATGAATAAAGCGTGGGGTTTTAAAGAATATATATATATATATATATATATATATATATATATATATATATATATATATATATATATATAGTCATACAATAGCAATCAGTCTTGAAGAAGGTCCCATAAAAAAAATCAAGATTTTAGAAACTGTCCACTAAAGTAAATACAAAAGTCTAAAAAAACCATATTCTTTGTAAATGAATCTTATGCTAAATATATTGTTTTAGAAACATTACATACCTCTGGATGATAAAAGCCCATGACAAGGATGTTCATCAAATATCAATCTTTGATTTCTTCCTATACAAAGAATACATATGGAAACTGGAAAAAGGATTGTTTCTGACTGAGGAGGTATCACAAAGAAAATAGCTTTGTAAATGAATATGCTAAAGATACTTACTATTTAGTTCGATACCGTCAACCGTCAAGAAAGAAGCATCAAAGTAATGTCCGTCACATTCCAATCTGTATCAGCCGTATCGGATCGGTATCGGCCGATACTTTAAACCATGCATTTTACATGAAAGAAAAAAATAGACCATATTATATGTTTAATGTTGAGATGGTTATATCCACCAGAGGTAAAATTAGATACATACAGAGAGCCATCTCAAGCTTGTGATGTAAAAGCCAGCCTCAGTCCATGGTTATTAGGAGTAGAAAAGGCAGTATCCTGGTAACAACACCATATATGCATTTATTCCTCAAATCGTAAGTTAAAAAAACTTGAAAATAATAGAGAAAACAAACAGTACCTACAGGTATGGCAACTGGAACTTAACCAAGTGCATTTTAAGCAACAAGAACTGCCTTCCTTCATGAGCTAACATACAACTCCAAAACTTTACTAGACAAACGTGCCATCCTTTTTACTTGGAGAGATCTCCCATGGACATAGGCGACCGGAATGGCTGAACTTCTTCTCATGCTTCTGGAGACCCTGAAATTCATAAAATGAAAGAAACAACAACTTAATAAATCAAGCAGACAGGATACGTGCTAGAAAATAAAACTTTCCAATACTAACCTGGTAAGAGTAAGTACCTTCTTTTGAGCAAACCACAGTTACCGCATATTGGCTGAGTCATTCTCTTTCACAGAATCGAGGGATGGATTAATAGTTAGTACATAAGCAAAGGTTCTTTAGACTCGACAATCATGATGCAAATATACACATTTTATATGTTATAATACGAAGCCAAATTCCCTAACGCATATCATTGTAACAGAAGATGGAACTGTGTAATCAAAGGATACGCTTTCAGACTAAAATATGTATCTAGTAGTTGATATAAGAGAGACCAAATTACTGTTAGATTATCCTGGTGAATGTTTGTTTGAACTTGTGTCAAGTATCTTTGCTAATATTTCTACACTTTTATCTATTATATTAGTCTAAACTGCAGTTGGATATCAAGTTGGGCTTCTTTTGCTTCAAGTGTTATGGAAATTTAATGCAGTTTATGAATTGTTTTGGAATGGATGTAGTTCTTCTACAGGTGGTGTTGCATGTTTGCTGCAGGTTTTTCTGAGAGTGAATTTGCTCAACAAGCAAATGCATGGTAGACTGCATAGTTTGTGAGCTTTTAGTTTTACGGAACCAAGCAGACTCAAGTTCACAAGAAGTTTGTTTTCATTTCCAGTCCTATTTTAAGTGATTACATATTTACTGTGAGAGTGCCAGAAAACCTGGGAAACACTAGTTACCAAAAAATTGGAACAAATTTATGTAAAAGAACCCCTCTCCAGGCACGATGACAACAAAACGTGAATCTTGCAAAAACTATCGTGTGGTGCCATTAGCATAATTTAGCGCCAAAACGGATTCACATAAACATATTTCTATTTGTGTTTCTGTTCAACAGAGAGAAACAACAACGTTTTTTCTCTCTCTAGTAATTACCATTTTGAGACCGTTGATGTTTCAGTTAAGGCTTAGATTAATACTACTACTAATAGAATAACATGGAAGAATACGTGATCAAAGTTCTTTAATAAGCATATGAGAATCACCTAACAAGAACCAAAATGTGTTCTATCGATCTTAGTGACAATAAAGAAGACGGAAATGGTTAGTGATGTAACTTGTACCTTTTTATTGTAACAGCAATGGGGAAGCAAAGCAAATGAGAACAATGAAGATGGCTACTGTCCATATGTCTCTATGACAATGGAGTCAATTAAAATTATAATTGAAAGGCTATACAAAAGGAAAGTTACCCACTAACCAAGATCGACCAACTCATCCATAGTTCGTCCGGTCAGAACGTAACAGTACTTGTTAAAGCATATACAGGTTAGGATAATGTTCTTCCAGTCCCATGTATCTTCTAGATTCTATTATCGGCTGAAACGGGTCTTGAACATGCCCAAGTGACACCTAAAATGATTATTTTAGTGGAAGGAGATGATCATGCATATAAATTGTTCAAATTAATAAACAAAGAGAAACTTAAAACATATGCTTCATTAAGTTTATAAGAAACACAAATTAGAAAAAGTTCTCAGTGCCTCTTTGGTGCAAAATTCCTTGCATTGTCTCATCCTTTGTATTATGTCGTGATTGGAACTTAATACTTGATTGTAAAATTCCTTACATTATCTCATCCTTTGGTTCAGTTAACAGTTTACATTGTCTCATATTTACCATAAAACTTTTATTATGAAACACAAGCAGCCTATTCAGTTAGCTGGTCTTCTATCATAATAGTATATGATGGTGAAGATGGTAAGGTAAATAGGAATACAAAAAATTGAATCATCTTTATCATCCAATCTTTTGGAAGGAAGAAGATGAAATGAAACCATTGTCTTCCTAGAAATTCCACTTGTATCAATCAGATCCTAGGTAAAAAAAAAAAGTTAGCATAACACTCAAAGACAACAGGGAATGCACCAATGAATCTACTTTAGATTTGATATATTAAAGTTATTTACTTTTGATAGTCCTTCTCGTTGAATACACTAATGCACGTATATTAGTCAAAAAGTATCCTCGTCTTTGGAGTAAAATACAAGTGGCACTACCTGCACCAACACATGGCATAGTTATGGATAGATAAAAACTCATTATAGAACACTTACTTCTATAATGTAGGTTGCAACACCCCCCCTCTCACAACCCTCAGTCTACTATAGTAAAAACTGTACTGCAATACAAGGTAATTAACTGCACTTACTATCACACCCTTCAACATTTCCTCCTCTGCGTTTTATTGTAGATCCTGCAGATATCAAAACTGCACTTGTACACTATTATTAGACTGCACATATCCCTTCATTAAGAAATAAATAGAAGACCTTATAGCGTCTGTCATTATGCTAAGCATGATCTCATAACAAATTGCATAGTACTTGGTATCTCCATATTTTGGCAATATTGGAAGACAGTATAGCGCCCGTGCAGGTACAACCGCAAATAAGTCATTTATTACTTAGAGAGACCTCACTCAGCATAAAGAGACATCTTCTCCAAAGGCTCGGCACTGCAAAGTTTGAGATGTTAGGCTCTTTGGGTGAATTATAGTGTTGTCTAGTGCCTTGAGAACAAAGGATACTGGTTTGATCTGTAAGATTATGTGGAAATAGTTATTTGAGCATGACACAACCAGTGAACTAAAAGTGCGGTCATTTGTTTTGAGTGTGTTGAAGAACAGTTTGGCAACTCTAGAGGGGGGGGTGAATAGAGTTTATATAAAAATAACCAATTAAAAAATAACTCTTTCACTAACAATGAATAATCAGAGTAGAATGCGGAATATAAAAGAGAAACAAGAGAGCATACGCAAACACGGCGATTTTAACCTGGTTTCCCTCGTGGAGGACTAGTCCAGGCCTGAGAACTCTAGCTCAGGATTAAATCCACTATTTGTGAAATAGTAGTTACAACCCGTGCCTTTACTTCAGAAGAGCACGTCAACTTCTTACAGAGAATCGCAGTGGCGATTTGCTTGGAATTGTCCAAGCGACTTCTTCACTCTTGCACAAGATTCCTAACTGAGAGATGCTGAGCACTCGAGACTTAGGAGGCTTGTGGCTAGTAGATGGGAAGGGTATGGCTTATTGAGCTTGTAGGAGAGAAGAGAAGAGAAGATTGAGTGAATGAAAATGAGAGAATTCATGCCCTATTTATACTGATTTTTGAGGCAGAATTCGGCCAGAATTCGGTTAGGGAAATTCAAAAATTTGGCCGTTGGACAGCTAGCAATCCAGCTAACCCTAAAATTAGGGTTCCTGATTTTTAGGAGACAGAGTTCAGCCCGAACTCTGTGTGGAGGCAGAGTTCGGCCCGAACTCTGTCTCCAGAGCACAGAGTGGAACAAAAGGGACTTGTGGGCAATTTTGTTTTGGTGGAGCTTTGGGATTTTGGGTAGGCTTATAAACTAAGTTCCAAGAGCTCAGCATTACTCAGAGTACATACTTCTAGACTCAATAAAATGCAAAAGTACAGACTCGAAAATACACTGAGATCGGAAGCTGAGCCGTCGTTTGTCCTGAACTGAATGCAGACGTCGTGTGTCGTATTGATTTTATACAGATATTATTTAGTCAATGTAGTCAATATCTGGTTGACTGTGACTTTGTGTCAACAATCTCCCCCATATTGATAATTGACAAAATAATAAATGTATATTTCAATATTCATACCTGGACACAGATCACTATAACACAGCTCCCCCATAAACAGAGCCGAGCTAGAATCAGATAGCTCCCCCGTAATCAGCGAACGGTGACGAGCTAGAACTCAGATAGCTCCCCCGTAAAAGATGCATAGAACCTGTGGCCTGATAAATAATATTTTCCCAAAAGCACAACAAGCACCGACAGATATCCAAAAAGGCACATACATTATTTCTCCCCCTTTTGTCAGTTAACAATATGACGACGCATAGAAACTGTATATTTAAAAACATGTAAAGAGCAGTATAAACAATGAATAGGAGGCCAACCACACCAGGCAGAGAAGAAACAATATAATGCTAATAAAATAAGTCACTGAAATAAAACTACGAATGAAAAATATAAAGTGTCATCCACCAACCAAAATGTCAAGCACATCATCAAAGTAAGACATAAATTCAGTACAGTAATCCATAATAACTGAAATAACTAAAGCAACTAGGAAACTACGATCATCAGCAGCGGCAACATCAAACAAGCCAATCTCCGTCACGGAGCACGAGAGGGTCCTGGAACATCTGATGGACCAGGGAAAGATCCAACGAAGAGGTCCTGGAACATCTGAAGATCCACAAAAGTATCATCTGGATACATATACTGCATTACCCACGGATCATCAATGCGATAACCCGCGTGCGCTGGATCCCGCTCAATAGGCACATGCAGATCAGGATGACGAGCAAGTGAATACCGCATATCATGCAGAGAGTTCCCAAGGGCACTGATCTGCAAGGTGGTACGGTAATCCAGCTGCGTCCAGCGATCATCCTCAATAGCAAATCGATCGCGAAGCATAGTCTGAATAGACTCCAGGGTGGCAGGAGGAAGAGGGGCATCCTGACCGAGTGGAGGAGCGTCAGGCTCCTCATCAGCGGAGTGCTCAGATGACTCGGGAGAGGCCGCGACAGGCTGAAGGCGTCGCGCCTTAGATAGAAAAGCAGGTGCAGGCATAAATGGACAATCATGGATTGGAATGATGAAAGCACGAAAGACTAAAGGAAGATACATAGGATAAACCAATGCTCTTGGTTTCTTCCGACAGGTGATCATCCAATCCATCATAGTCCGTGGAAAGTTGAATGGAATACGATAGTGGAGATGGTATAAGGCAGAAATCTCAAGATAAGTGACTTCATCAGTAGAGCCTGCCTTGGGCAAGATAGAATTAAACACGATGCGATGAAGTTCATAGAAGTAAGGAGTCAGGTGTTTGGCCTTCAGCTTGCGAGGACTTACGTTAGGAGCACATAAATCCTCCTTGAAACCTTCAAGGGAAGTACCGTCAACAAATTGGAGTTGACGTGCCTCCACAAGCTTGTCCCATACATCAAGATCCGGGAGAGCAAGAAAATCTCCCAACTCAGAATCAGTGAATGCAATGTCAATGCCAGCTACCCGTGAATAGATGCGGGTTGCATCATGAGTCATATTACAATAGAATTGTTGAATTGCACTATTGTAAATAACAGAATTTGAAGCAACAAGTTCGTCCAAGCAAAGATCACGGAATAAAGACTCATATTGAGCAAAAATAGAGAAGTTGACCGGATGACCCCCAAACACAGGACGAGTTCTAAAATCGCTAAACCATTCATTTGAGGCTTCTAGCGATACGAATAAGCGATCGTTGTAAGTGGTAGGGTCATTGGGACGAGGCGGATTGAACAACGGATGTATGGGTTGTTGTTCATCAACTTGTTCAACCGGAGGAGGAGGAACCGATGAGGAAGCACCCTCATTGCGATTCCTTCTCATTCTTTTGAACAAACGAGATGTCATTGTCAAAAAAATATGAGAACTTGGAAATGATAGGAAGAGAAAGATATACCTGAAAAGAGTACCAAACAGTCGAAGAGAATGTTACAAAACCCCTTTTCCTTGAGTTTGAGAAGAAATAGAGCTCTCTAGGTCAAGAACTAGGGTTAGGGTTTGGAAGGAAGGAGGTGGAAGAGGTGGAGAAGAAGGAAACAATGGGAGGAGAGAGAGGAATCCCGAAAAAAATAGGTCTTAGTCTTAGGTCGGGTGATTAAATGACCATTGGATGAGAATTGATCCAACGGCTGAGACAGATCCCGATTCTGGACCCTTGGGACCGAACTCGGCCCGAACTCTGATAGGGGCAGAGTTCGGCCCGAGTTCTGGTTTAATAGTCCAGAACTGAAAATAGGCAAAAGTCAGGAAGAAAATGTTTAATAAATAAACAAAATGATAGTCGGGGAAAACAAAGAGTGTTGAATGCAAATAAGAGGTATACAGAAAGTAGAATGAACTTTTAGAAAAAGTCAATTAGGCAATATTAAATTGAAACAAGCCATATAATAAATAAGGACATATATTGCAGTTCAATAGTCCAAATTTGCCATGGGTTAGCTGCAGGGGCCGGATCCCAGCTAGCGGTAGTCCTGAAGACTAGTGCACCGTGTCGCTTAGGCTTTTACGCCTTGTTGTCAGAAGGGCCCTTTCGGCTTGTACCCATACCAAATTCTTCGTAAAGGAATCAGAATATACTCGATATTTACGCAGGTGAGTTTCAATTTATGACTGCTTCATCTAAGATTCCAAGTTCACGACAAAGAAAATTAAAGCGCTCTTCGGATAGTGGCTTAGTAAAGAAATCTGCTAGCTGATGATCAGTGTCAATAAATTCTAAGTTAATCGTGCCATTTTGCTGATGATCACGCAAAAAGTGGTGTCTGATCTCAATGTGTTTAGTGCGTGAGTGACAGACAGGGTTCTTAGTTAAATTGATGGCACTAGTATTGTCACAGAATATAGGAATATGCATGAAAGATAAATTGTAGTCTTCAAGGGTTTGCTTCATCCACAGGATTTGTGCACAACAATGCCCAGCTGCTATATATTCAGCCTCTGTTGTGGATAGTGCGACAGAATTCTGCTTTTTGCTAAACCATGAGACTAAAGCCTTTCCTAGCAAATGACACGTGCCGCTCGTACTTTTACGGTCGACCTTGCATCCAGCAAAGTCAGCATCAGAGTAACCAATGAGGTCAAATGATGTTGACTTGGGATACCACAGGCCCACTGTAACCGTACCTTTAAGGTATCGAAAGATACGCTTAACTGCGGTCATGTGCGATTCCTTAGGATTTGCTTGATATCTAGCACACAGGCAAACACTAAACATAATATCAGGGCGACTAGCAGTCAAATATAGTAAGCTGCCTATCATACCTCGATACTTACGTTGATCAACCGGTTTGCCGCTCTCATCTGGTTCAAGTTTGGTTGAAGTAGCCATAGGCGTACTGATTGGTTTGATGCTATCAAGATCGAACTTCTTCAGCATGTCTTTGGTGTACTTCGATTGACAGATGAAAGTTCCATTAGCCAGTTGTTTTACTTGCAGACCAAGAAAGTAGTTGAGCTCTCCCATCATGCTCATCTCAAATTCTGTCTGCATACACTTGGCAAATTCTTGACAAAGAGTTTCATCAGTAGACCCAAAAATAATATCATCAACATAAATCTGAATTAATAAAATGGTGTCTTTGAAAGATTTGATAAATAGTGTAGTGTCAATTTTCCCTTTAGAAAAACCTTTCTCAAGCAAGAAGCTGCTTAGCCTTTCATACCAAGCTCTGGGAGCTTGTTTAAGGCCATAAAGCGCTTTCTTCAGCTTGAACACATGGTCGGGAAATTTGTGATTTTCAAAGCCAGGGGGTTGTTTAACATAAACTTCCTCCTTAATAAAACCATTCAAGAAAGCACTTTTAACATCCATTTGAAATAATTTAAAGTTCTGATGATTGGCAAAAGCACAAAGCATCCGAATGGATTCTAGTCTAGCAACCGGAGCATACGTCTCATCGTAGTCGATACCTTCCTCTTGGTTGTATCCTTGAGCTACTAGACGAGCTTTGTTCCGTGTGACTGAACCATCTTCATTTACTTTGTTTCTAAAAACCCATTTAGTACCAATGATTGAGTGATTAGCCGGTCTAGGAACTAGTTCCCATACTTGGCTCCTCTCAAATTGGTTGAGTTCTTCTTGCATAGCAGAAATCCAAAATTCATCAGTAAAAGCTTCAGAAATGTTTTTAGGCTCTACTTGTGAAATGAAGGCAGTGCTAGCAATAGAGTCTCTTAATGATGATCTTGTAGTAACTCCACGTGATACTTCACCTATGACTAAATTTTCTGGATGAGAAGGTTTGAAAGAAAATTTCTTAGGCAAACCATCCAGAGAATTAGTTTTGGTAGGAGTATTCATTGGAGTGGAAGTTGATGGCTCAACATCATCATCAAGAGTATTTGCTGCACTGTTATCTTCATCAAAAGTCACATTAGTTGACTCTTCCACAATAAGTGAGCGTTTATTGAAAACTCTATATCCCTTACTCTTGGCGGCATACCCAAGAAAGATACCATCGTCAGCTTTGGCATCAAATTTGCCTAAGTTGTCTTTGGTGTTAAGGATAAAACATCTGCAGCCAAAAACTTTAAAATAGGAAACATTTGGGGTTCTCCCAAACCAAAGCTCATAGGGTGTTTTCTTCGTAATGGGACGAATAAGCACCCTATTCAAAATGTGGCATGCTGTACTTACAGCCTCAGCCCAAAAATATTTCGGAAGAGAAAATTTATTCAACATGACTCTAGCCATATCGCCAAGAGTCCTATTCTTCCGCTCCACAACACCATTTTGTTGAGGAGTTCTCGGACAAGAAAATTCATGATCAAAACCATTTGTATTACAAAAATTTTCAAAATCAGAATTTACGAATTCGCCTCCATGATCACTTCGGATTCGAGTAATCATGTAGCCTTTTTCGTTTTGAACTTTCTTTACAAAGATTTTGAAAACAGAAATAGCTTCGCTTTTATTAGCGAGAAAGAAAACCCAAGTAAATCTTGAAAAATCATCAATAATCACAAAAGCATATAGCTTGCCACCAAGACTAGCTATTCTACTAGGCCCAAATAAATCCATATGAAGTAATTGCAGAGGTCTAGTGGTACTTACAGAGTTAATGGAATGAAATGAGGATTTTGTGGCTTTGTTTAGTTCACATTCTGCACATACCGTGTCCTTTTTGAATGTGATTTCTGGCAATCCTCTTACTAGCTTCTTGGTCGATAGTCTGGATATAGTATCCATATTAGCGTGACCAAGACGCTGGTGCCATAGTAGTCGTTCGTCTTTGTGGGCATATAAACATCTACCTGCATGGTTAGTATTTATAGAGAGATAGAAAATATAGATATTGTCCTCTCTTTTCCCTTCAAAAACAATGTCTCCTGTTGACCTATCATAGATATAGCAACAGTTTTGTCCAAAGTTAATATCATATCCATGATCAGCAAGATGGCTAATGCTGAGCAGGTTATGCTTTAACTCGGTCACCAGGCAGACATCCTTTATGACAGGAGAAGGAGGATGACCAATGATACCGTTACCTATTATGTGCCCTCTGAGATTGTTACCGAAGGATACGTATCCTTCTCTTTTCATCGATAGTGATGCAAAAAGATTTGCGTCTCCCGTCATATGTCGCGAGCATCCACTATCGAGAATCCACTTACTTTCAGTTGAAGAGGGAAGGTCCACCTACATCAAGAGTAGATGTGACCTTTGGTACCCAGTTTCTTGAGGGTCCTGAAAAGTTAGTCTTCGGAAACCATGCATATACTTTCTTGTCTACAAGTCTTCTAACTCTACACTGTGGTGAGATGTGTCCATGTGATCCACAGTAGGTACAGATAGTATTTATACTGGGAGCATGTGAATGATATCTATAAGTACCAGGATGAGGATGATGTGAAGAGTTAGCATGGTAATGATGACTATGCATAGAGTGAGTGGTATGGTCATGATGTCTATGTGGCATAGCATGATAATATTGTCTATGAGGAGTGGCATGCTGAAAATGTCTATATGGCATAGTGTGATGTTGTGGCATGACATGATGATTTTGCCTATGTGACATATCATGATGATTTTGTCTACGTGGCATGGCATGTTGATGTGGCATGGTTTGATGTCTATATGTGGAGTGATATTGGCTGTGTCTTTGTGCAGTATGATGTGTATGAGGAGTATTCTTACGTGCACGTGATTGAAAGTTTGTGTACATAAAAGCATGGTTATGTGTTTTATGAGAATGATGAGATTGACTAGCATGAGTGGTGTTGTGCCCATGTGATTGGGTTTGAGGTTGAGCAACCTGTTTTCCCAATTTAGTTTCTAATCTTTTAGAAACAGCTTGCAATTCATCAACTTTAGTATTCAAATCATATATCTTAGTCATAGAGATTTTGTGTCTACTCTTTTCTTCAGCAAGCAACGTGTTAAGAGTAGTGATCTCTTGAGCTTGTTGCTCAATACGTGTTTCAGCATCGTGTAAGCTTATTTTAAGCTTCGATACTTCATTTGTGGCATCAGTGGAAGAAGTGTCTCTAACATTATCAAGAAGTGAAGACATACTTTGTATCTTGTCTTCAAGACTTTTGATTTTGTCCTTGGCATGCTTGTATTTACCGATGACCTTTTTGTGATCATCAAGTAAATCAGTGAAAGCATCGCCAAGTTCATCAAAAGAGAAGTCATCTAAAGTTTCGTTTGATACCTTGGTGGAATTTGCCATGAGGCACACATTTGCTTTGTCTTGAGGAGATTTCTTTTCTTCCTCGGAGTCACTTGCTTCGCTTTCATGCCAAATGCTTGTGTTGGCATATCTTTTCGACGAGTTCTTCTTGTAGGGCTTTTCATACCGGTTGCTCTTCTTTAAGAGTGGACAGTCTCTCCTGACGTGTCCAGTCTTTTTGCAACCATAGCAGGTTGGCTCTTCTTCATCGTCTTCTTGTGGTTCCTTCTTTCTTTGATTAAAGCGAAGGAATTTCTTGAAGTTACGTACCATGAGAGCTTGGTCTTCATCATCTGAGTTATCATCTTCAGTCTCATCGTGATCAACCTTTCGTCGATGAGCTTTGAGTGCGATCTCCCTAGTCTTTGGAGCAGGCTCTTCAAAGTCCTTGAGGTCAAGCTCGTGAGTCATGAGCTTGCCCATCAAAGTTTCCATAGACATAGTTGTGAGATCGTTCCCTTCTATGATGGCTGTCACCTTAGGGTTCCAAATCTTTGGTAACCCTCTGAGTAGCTTGCGGATCTTTTCATGGTTTGAGTACTGCTTACCAAGCGAGGATAACGGATTGATGATGTCGAGGAATCTTGTAAACATTTGAGTGATCGTCTCATTTGGCTTCATCTTGAAGGCTTCGTACTCTTGAGTGAGGCGGCTTATTTTTGATTCCTTGACTTGGGTGGTTCCTTCATGCGTCACTTCTAGAAGTCTCCATACTTCATGAGCAGTGGTGCATGTAGAGACCCTGTTAAACTCGTTCCTGTCTATAGCACAGAATAAAGCATTAATAGCCCTAGCATCTAGACTTGCCTGTTTCTTCTCCTTGACAGAATATTTGTCGTGTGGTTTCTCAATGAGGTCACCATCGACAACTATTCTGGCGGGCTTTTTGTAACCATCAGTTACGACAGTCCACAGGTCAAAGTCTAGAGACTTCAGATAAAAACTCATCCTTGTTTTCCAATATGTATAGTTAGTCCCATCAAATAGGGGAGGCCTATGAGTGGACTGACCTTCACCATGATTGGAGATCAAGGATTGTGTGGTTGCCATGGATCAGCTCTTAGGATGTTAATCCTTATAAAGAGAACAGAGCTCTGATACCAATTGAAGAACAGTTTGGCAACTCTAGAGGGGGGGGGTGAATAGAGTTTATATAAAAATAACCAATTAAAAAATAACTCTTTCACTAACAATGAATAATCAGAGTAGAATGCGGAATATAAAAGAGAAACAAGAGAGCATACGCAAACACGGCGATTTTAACCTGGTTTCCCTCGTGGAGGACTAGTCCAGGCCTGAGAACTCTAGCTCAGGATTAAATCCACTATTTGTGAAATAGTAGTTACAACCCGTGCCTTTACTTCAGAAGAGCACGTCAACTTCTTACAGAGAATCGCAGTGGCGATTTGCTTGGAATTGTCCAAGCGACTTCTTCACTCTTGCACAAGATTCCTAACTGAGAGATGCTGAGCACTCGAGACTTAGGAGGCTTGTGGCTAGTAGATGGGAAGGGTATGGCTTATTGAGCTTGTAGGAGAGAAGAGAAGAGAAGATTGAGTGAATAAAAATGAGAGAATTCATGCCCTATTTATACTGATTTTTGAGGCAGAATTCGGCCAGAATTCGGTTAGGGAAATTCAAAAATTTGGCCGTTGGACAGCTAGCAATCCAGCTAACCCTAAAATTAGGGTTTCTGATTTTTAGGAGACAGAGTTCGGCCCGAACTCTGTGTGGAGGCAGAGTTCGGCCCGAACTCTGTCTCCAGAGCACAGAGTGGAACAAAAGGGACTTGTGGGCAATTTTGTTTTGGTGGAGCTTTGGGATTTTGGGTAGGCTTATAAACTAAGTTCCAAGAGCTCAGCATTACTCAGAGTACATACTTCTAGACTCAATAAAATGCAAAAGTACAGACTCGAAAATACACTGAGATCGGAAGCTGCGCCGTCGTTTGTCCTGAACTGAATGCAGACGTCGTGTGTCGTATTGATTTTATACAGATATTATTTAGTCAATGTAGTCAATATCTGGTTGACTGTGACTTTGTGTCAACATGTGTATATATAAAGGATGCAAGAGAGGATAGAGTGGGTTTACTGGTAGTACAATTAAACCTTGTCGTCTTAATCATGCTTTGATATTTTTCTAGGATTGCCTTAACAAAGTTATATGCCATCCGAGCAAAAGAAGCTTCTTTTCTATCTGTTTATTTGTACTCTTTATGATAAATTGATAATCCAAAAATTTGCAAATTTGGGTCTTCTTTTATTCATATTTTGGCTATGTTGCCAATATATGATCACAGAATCCAACTTTTAGGTTATATACCATCCGAGCAAAAGATGTTTATTTTCTACCTGGCACATGAACACACTGTCTACAACCCACACATGAATGCAGTATTCTACACCTCACTGATCCTCCCTAAACATAAGCTTCATTTCTGCATTGATACACAAACGTATCCTTGGTCCCCTTCTCTCATATCCACATAGGGAAACTCAGATTGATGTAATAATATCAATTTTGATATTCCTCCCACATGATACACCCACATGGTTGTATAATGTAATATGTAAGGTACTGCAGTGCGAATACAACACTGGCACACAACATTTCATTATCACAATAGTTATAGGCTTCATAGAGCTAGATGGAATCTTTATTTTTATTTAATATATATAAGTCCTATCTCGATTCTGAATGTTCCTATTTCTAGTCATATGATTGAACACTCTGCTTCAGTCAACAAAAACACCATGTTGTAATAAAAGAATTTGTGATGGCTTCTTCGGAATATATAAAGAATTTGAGAGGACTTGCACATAAGAAATAAAGATGAGAGCCAAATGGACAAGTATCATATGATTGAACACTCTGCTTCACAGTCCACAAAAACACCAAGTTACATCAATGATAATAATGATAGACAAATGGACATAAAGGCAAATTAGGAAATCAAACATAATAAAGGGAAAAAACCAAAAACAAAGAAAGGTAACATTTACTATTATTCTATCACCGAGAATAATAACGTTTAATAGCAAAGAAACATGATGGCCTCTAAAAATATAGTATTCTAATCTAGACCTCCTTTATAAAGGTCTAAGCCTTATTTTCTCTTCCATTTTGCTCAATTCTATTAGTATTGAGTTATATGCAACATCCATAATGACAACTTTCCGCCCTTAAATGCTGAAAATCAAATTCATCATGTGTGAAATGTTCAAATCAGGGCATAAACCCAATAAGGCAGGCTTAAGAAGACTAGAATACCTACCAAGGTCGAGGACATTAAGAAAAAAAAACCTATGTTTCACATACACGGAAAAGTGGTGCTCGTATCCGTATCGTGTCTGTAACCCCATGTGTATCTATATTCATGCAACATAGGTGATTGCGATGCACCTATTTGAAAATGCTCGTGTATCCCATAACTATATCGTGGCCTTATTCGTATCTGTGTATGTAATCATGCAACATAGAATATAACTTACTAATATCCTTGAGCAATATAACCTACTGAAACTGTCAAGCAATAATAAACTTCTTTTCTTTAGCTAAAGTTCAAACCATGCCAGATCCCTAAGAATTCATGTAGAAAGATAACCTAACAACGATATGCTACCATACAATTGCATTAACTTGTCGTACAATAAAAAGGGCAAACAATTTGCTAATGCTATCACATTGAAACTTATATCACAATTCCACTTAGATCACGTATCGAACCACTATAATTCAGAAAACTAACCCATGTATCTAGTAAACCCGCCAAGCCAAGGCCTCCCAAGAGCAGCAACTAGATTTGAGTTCTAACATGTGCAATAGTTTCATTCAAATGATGGAAAGAAACAATCTCTATAGTTCAATATGTTAATAGGACACTATATGAGAATAAATAAATACAACAATTCATATGTCTGGGCACTGGAATAACACCAGTAAATAATTGCTTACTGGTGACCATTCCGACCCACCATAGCGGCTCCATCAGATACCCATACCCACACGCTCCTAAAATGAGGAGGAGGAGGGGAAAAAACTAGGGTTAGGGTTTCTTTTCGGGGTTAGGGTTGCTGGCTGGCTGACCTGCGCGTGCGCCGTTGGCACCGGCACGCTTGAGGCCATTCTTCTTGAGGATGAAGCTGGCGTCGATGAAGGCGCTGGAGGCGAGCGCGAGGATGAAGCCCTTCAGGTTGTCTTCGAACGCAGACGACGACAACAACGACGGTGGCGGTGTTCTGGCGGCCATGGATCCGACGGTGGTGATGGAGAATTAGATTGAAAGAACTGATACAGAGGGAGACAAAAAGTACCTACTATCTTGGGGGAAAGAAGGGTTTTTTTTGGGGGGGGGGACGGAATAGAGGACATCAGTGGAAAAAAAGGTTTTTTATTGGAACACTTTTCTTCTAAACACAAGATGCATATTATAAAATTCTTAATTTGAAACATATTTGGAACATTATAAAAGTGTACCTAAATAAATGATTTCCAAAAAAATTAAAATTATTTATATTAGGAACATTTTTCTAATCTGGAACACTTTTACTCCGTTTCAGCACCTAGGTACGCCTAATAAGCGTTCCAAATTGAAAAATGCCTAGTGTACCAAAATTGCCATATTGGTGTAGTGATGGTACGCGTCTTTGTGTACCAAGTGAAGATATCAGACAGGAGATCATGGCAGAGGCCCACAGTTCGCAGTATTCTATTCATCCCGGTGGCACAAAGATGTACCGTGATATTCGTCAGCACTTTTAGTGGAATGGCATGAAGAGGGAGATAGCCCGGTTTGTCTCTCGTTGATTAGTCTGTCAACAAATTAAGGCTGAACATCAGAGACCAGCTGGACTACTTCAACCATTGCCAATTCCAGAGTAGAAATGGGAGCATATAACCATAGATTTTGTGACTGGATTGCCTAGATCCCCAGCTGGCAGAGACGCTATTTGGGTTGTCATAGACAGGCTCACGAAGGTGGCTCACTTTCTCCCGTTCAGAGTTGGTCAGTCGACGGCACAGCTAGCGGAGATGTATCTCCGGCAGATTATCAGATTACACGGTGTACCAGTCAGTATCACCTCGGACAGAGATTCCAGATTTACGTCGTACTTTTGGCGTAGCCCGCAAGAGAGTTTGGGAACTCGCCTCCAGTTTAGCTCAGCGTATCACCCACAGACAGATGGTGACCACCAGGCGTAACCCTGACAACGAGTGGATTTCTTTTTGTCCTCCCACTTTATTATAAAAATTATTCTTTTGAGGCGTTTAGCCGGCGAGCACGTGTTAGCTCGTACTGCACCTTTATTACTGTCTGCCTATGGGCTGTAACATGATTTACAGATCCTAGGGTTGATCATGTATGACTGAACTCATGCTAGTCTTGATATTTTGTACGACTAGCTTCATGATCATCCAATATGTAATGTATGGGATGCCTTGCTATTATATATTTGGTGCTCTGACATCTTGTAACTATTATTGCTTGCTTGAGATTGAGACAATAGGCTTGTTCATGACCATAGGAGACTGTTGGCTTGTAGTTAAACCCTCATGTATCTAGACAGCCATGACCGTATAACGAGGTGGGTTGTACTTCAATATACGTAGCTGGCTATGTACGCCTCCGCTCTCCAGTATTCTGGTTCTGGGGCGTTACACTATCCCCTCTTCCCTAACCTCTCCCTTCCTCCCTTCTCCCTCCTCCCTCCGGCCAGCCACCCCCCTCCCTCCTCCCTGCCCCCCTCAGCCTGTAATCATGTGGTTCGTATTGCGTATCTTGGTATACGTATACGTAATTTGACCCGTATTGCATGTCTCCATGCTTGATTTATTCTAGCATTTCATTAATTGGTTTATTCTTGGGTTGGTTCGGCTTAGCTTGGTTTGCTTTGGTTCATCATGAACCAAAGGTGAACCCTCCTACCTACCACCACCCTCCTTATTTAACCCATTCCCTCATTCTTTCTCTTCATTTACTTCTTTTTCTCCACCATTACTTCTTCAACCACCAGGAGAGAAAGAGAGAGAGAGAGAGAGAGTGAGAGAGAGAGAGAGAGCTTAGGCAAGTGTAGCTTGCTTCATGGAGGAACTTCATTTTTATTGTTCCATTCTCTTTCTCTCGAGATTCTAACACACTTTAATATTTGACATTTCTAATTTCTATGGTTTAATTTGTGTAGATCTAAGTTTATAGTATTTTCGGATTTCTTGGGTTTTGATCTACTTAACATTGTTATTTCCAAGTTTTGATGGTTCCATGTTGTAGAGCATTTTGTTCTACCCCATTTTGACTCATGGAAGTTCGAATTTGGACTCTGGATGATGGAGTGATGAAGCTTTGAAGCAATGGATTTTATGGCCTTTCTTCTTGGATCAATGGAGAAGAAGCACAGTCCCTCAGCCGCATGAAGTACTTGACCGCATGGATCTTCATACGGCAAGTCCTAGAGCCGCATGGTATCTCAGCCGCATAAGACTCCATGACCCATCCGCATGAACTCAATCATTTTCAGCCGCATGAGGCCTTGTCCACATGGCACTGCGCTTCATAGCCGCATAAAGTCAACTCCCCCCCAAAGCCACATAAGACTCACTTAATATAGTCGCATGTGACTGACTTCTTCCAGCCACATGTGCACATTTCTTTTCAGTCGTATATGGCCTCAGCACAACTTCAGCCGCATGAACTCCAATATCCGCAGTCGCATAGGCTTGACTGTTCCGCAGCCGCATAAGCTCCCTTGTTTCTTAGCCGCATAAGGCCCAAACACTTCTCGGCCGCTTGAGCCCTTCTTTCCCACTGTCGCATGAATTGTTTCCTTGTTCAGCCGTATGGGACCCCACTAGAGTTAGCCGCATGGGCTCTGACCTTCCCAGCCGCATGCACCCTGTCCTCCCCCAGTCGCATGGACTTCTGAATCCCGAGCCACATGAGATCCGATCTCTTGGCCGCATAAGCTCTATTCTCTCAGCCGTATGGCTCCCTTCTCAAGTCTTGTCCTCTTTATTATTATTTATTATTATTAATATTAGTATTATTAAACTGAAATGTCATATTATGTTTATGTCAAGTAAATCTTGGCATATTTCCTGAACACGATAGTGGCCCGCTGTGGCACACTCTCGACAAGTAAACTGACATGATATATCATGACATGCTGTCATGACAGCTAGCCTAACATGACAAGCATGTATGACTTGGACACCGTGGGTGATTGCGTTTGTACAAATAAACCAGTACTGTCATGTATCATGTCTAGGATAGGGATCCCTGAGTACCACGGTCAGAGATACCAACAATAATTGACTAAGGCTAATAAACTAGAATAATTCAGTAGACATAAAGAGATTTCCAGCTACAGACAATCCCGTTATATGGGCACATTAAGTGGACTTGTAGCCTATCGACGAGTAACTAGGCCTTGTGGCTGTTGGGGTAATCTTATTGTATCCTGCTAGTAACTAGGCCTGTGATAACCCTAGTTAGTTAAAGTATCAAGCCGTACTCTTTGCTTGGCCGTGATTGATTGGATGGAGGTTATCCCTGCTTAGTCTTATCCTGATCCTGTACAAGACTGTGATATGACATGATTGATTGTGCTTGTCTCAACAATAATGTTCAAGGGACCAGTTCTGTTCAGGTGAAGGGTTACAACTCCGGTCCTTGTTTGGTTTAAGGGTTGTAACCTGGCTCCCGGAGCAGTTCTGTGTCCTTTTTTTGTTTATTGTCTTATTGCAACCCCATGCCATGTTCGTCATGTTTTACCTTACCTTAATACCATGATTATTTATACTGGCCTTAGCAATAAAGATCAGGGGTCCAGTTCTGTTCAGGCGAAGGGTTACTTAATCCCGGTCCTTGTTTGATTTAAGGGTTGTAACCTGGCTCCCGGAGCAGTTCTGTGTCCTTTCTTTATTTATTGTCTTCATTGTACCAATAGTATTTGAGACGGGTTTCTTTTCAGGTGAAGGGTTACAATCCCGGTCCTTGTTTGGTTTAAGGGTTGTGACCTGGCTACTTGAATGGTTTTCTCGTACTCAGTTTACTGTTGTTGTCTCTATTATTATCAGTTCTTTATTTATTATCTTTAATATTCTATTATGATATGCTGGTTTTAATTCCTAAGTGAAGCCTCCTTTGTGGCACTTGCTCTTTCTAGGGTCTGACCCAGCTGGTTTTGTATGGCCAGATATCGGAGCAGCACCAGAGGATCTACCGACCTTCCAGCCAGATGGTGACCACCAGGCGTAACCCTGGCAGCGAGTGGATTTCTTTTTGTTCTTCCACTTTATTGTAAAATTATTCTTCTGAGGCGTTTATCCGACGAGCACTTGTTAGCTCGGTTGCACCTTTATTTACTGTCTGCCTACGGGCTGTAACATGATTGACAGATCCTAGGGTTGATCATGTATTACTAAACTCTTGCTAGTCCTGACATTTTGTAACTACTAGCTTCATGATCAGCTAAATATGTAATATTTGGGACGCCTTACTATTGTATATTTGGTGGTCTCATATCTTGTAACATTTACTTACTTGCTTGTGATTGAGACAATAGGCTTGTTCTTGACCATAGGAGACTGATGGCTTGTAGTTAAACCCTCATGTATCTAGACAGCCGTGATCGTATAATGAGATAGATTGCACTTCAATATACGTAGCTGGCTATGTCTGCCCCCGCTTTCCAGTATTCTGGTTCTGGGGCGTGACATGGTTTAAGTGGTGGCCCATGCAGGTCTTGTAAATCAAGATATGTGAGGGTTTACCGAATTGATGTCTCAATCAGTACTCTTCCTTGATCTCTGCTCGTATCCTCTTGATCCCTAAAAATCTTGACCTGATCATATGCTTGTATCGTTGATCTGTCCTGGTCCTTCCTTATTGTTCCCTATGTCGTCTTCTTCAGCGGCATTATACCTGGCCCTGCCGATCAGCAAGGCGGAGCACCTCCCGTGGACCAGCAGCAACCTGGAGATCAAGCCCAGCATTCGGGAGTAGCCTCCCGAGTCGGGCCTACTGGAGGAGAGCCGCCAGTCCAGCCAGTTCAGCCTGCAGAAATTAATGATGGCACTTTGGTAGGTCTCATCAGGACCTTGATAGCTTCCCAGGATCGTTGAGGAGATGCCTTGTACCAGGCAGTGACAGATGCTTTGACCAGAGGCGGTCACCCAGGGAACAGCGCGGCCAACAGCTTCAAGCGCATGAACCCTCCATTCTTTGATGGTAACGAAGATGCAATTGCCGCAGATGCTTGGCTTCAGGACACAGAGGTGATTCTAGAAGCGGCCAGGACTCCAGAGAATGAGAAGGTGGCCGTAGTGCGCCTGCAGCTATTGGATCTTGCCCGCAGTTGGTGGACAGCACAGGCCGAGGGATTAGTGGCCCCTATTTCATGGGCAGTATTCAGGAAGAGATTCCAGACCAAGTATTTTGACGCTGTAGCTCGGTACGATCTACAGACGATGTTCACCAATCTGAAGCAGATGGGCAGGACGGTCGATAGATATGCGGCCGAGTTCTCCAGACTTAGTCGGTTTGCTCCTACCTTTGTGGCGACCGAGTTCGATAGAGCCCAGCGGTTCCAGCAGGGGCTCCACCTGGAGATTCTGTTGGCGGTGGAGCAGTTTGACCATCAAACTTTTGATGCAGTGTTGAGAGCAGCAAGGAGGCATGAGTATACCTCCCAGAGGATCGTGGATAGGACCGGAGGTCGGAAGCGATCCCACAGCCAGATGAAACAGTCATCAGCACCAGCCCCGGCAGCCAGGGCTTTGACCATTGGAGCCCCGAGGCGGGCGGCCTCAATGACGTCGGTTTAGCATTCCACCTCGACGTACCCTCAGCAGCAGAGGCAGAAGTAGTCTTTCGCAGTAGGATGTTCACAATACAAAAAGCCCGGGCATGTGGTATCAGAGTGTCGCAGAGCACAGGATTTGTGCTTGGCTTGTGGTGCCCCGAACCACAGGGTTGGGAACTGCCCGAACAGGGGGAGTTCATCGGCCTTCTTTAGTCCTTCAGTTAGAGGACCAGCACAAGTCCAGCAGCAGCAGCAGCAGCAGCAGCAGTACCCATTTCCGAGGCTATTGCCGACGCAGGCCCAGGCATTCCAGCAGTAGAGACCGCAGCAGTATGACCAAGCCCAAGCCCTGATCCAGAGCAGGTAGAGGAATTTTTAGCAGAGGGGACCCGCACCCAGAGGGCATGGTCAAGTGCTGGCTTTGACGATGGGAGAAGAAGAAATAGCACCCGATGAGGAAGTGGCAGGTACTATTCTCGTCAACACCTTTCCAGCTTGAGTATTATTTGATTATGGTGTCTCGCTTTCATTTACGTCTGCATGATTTGCGATACGGATAGGACTGGAGCCCGAGTCATTATCTGTAAGGCTCAATATACTTACTGGTAATGGACTTGTGGGAATAGATAGAGTATTTTTCTCGTGTCAGATAGTAGTTAGCCTTAGAGAGTTTCCCGCTAGATTGATAGAGTTCCCAATGGTCAATTATGATGTGGTCTTAGGGATGGATTGGTTGAGGGACCAGTATGCTAGGATAGACTGCCATATTGGAAGGGTTGTTTTTAGCATTCCAGGCGAGCCAGAGTTTTCTTTCTCCAGAGGCGAAGTTGAACCTTCTCTTCCAGTGTTGCGGATGGCAGTAGCAGCAATGCAGTTACCCAGGACAGTTGAAGAGTTTCCAGACATTTTCCCAGAAGAGCTTCTAGGGATGCTGCCAGAGCGGGAGATCGAGTTCACCATCGACCTGATTCCGGAACAGCCCCAGTGTCAGAGAGAGTCTACAGGATGGCGCCGTCAGAGCTAGAGATGTTGTACAAGATGATTGAAGAACTCAGAACCAAGGGATTCATTCGTGCTAGTAGATCGCCTTGGGGAGCCCCGATGCTTCTTGTGGAAAAAAGGATGGTACGTCCAGATTATGTGTTGATTATCGTACCTTGAACTCAGTGACAATCAAGAACAGATACCCTCTCCCAAGGATAGATGACTTGTTTGATCAACTCAAGGGGGCAGCAGTATTCTCGAAGATCGACTTGCAGTTAGGATACCATCAGATTAGATTCAGAGAGCAGAACATCCCGAAGACAGCCTTCAGATCTAGGTATGGGCATTGGGAGTTCCTTGTGATACCATTTGGAGCAACCAATGCGCCGGCTGTATTCATGGACCTCATGAATCGCATCTTCACGCCTTATTTAGATTAGTTCATGATTGTGTTCCTAGATGACATCCTGGTCTACAACAAGAGTGAAGCGGAGCATGAGCAATATCTCCGAGTTGTTCTCCAGATTCTCAGAGAGCACCAGTTGTATGCCAAGTTCAGTAAATGCGAGTTTTGGCTTGATCGTATTTCGTACTTGGGCCATATCATCATTAGAGGAGAAGTAGAAGTGGATCTCTAGAAGATTATGGCCATTGAGGCATGGCCAGTACCCAGCACAGTTGCAGAAGTCCGTAGTTTTCTTGGATTAGCCGGCTATTATCGGCGATTTGTTTTAGACTTTGCTCGGATTTCAGCGCCATTGACCCAGTTGACCCGCAAGGATGTGCAGTTTGCTTGAACAGCAGAGTGCCAGGATTCTTTTGAGAAGTTGAAGCGAGGCTTGATGACGGCTCCTATTCTCACACTTTCAGATGGAACCGGAGGATTCTCAGTGTATTGTGATGCTTCAGGCAGAGGTTTGGGATGTGTACTGATGCAGCATGGAAAGGTAATAGCTTATGCGTCACGATAACTTCGTGATCATGAGAGGAATTACCCAACCCATGACTTGGAGCTGGCAGTAGTAGTATTTGCACTTAAGTTGTGGAGGCACTACCTATACGGAGATAGGATGGAGATTTTCACCGACCACAAGATCCTGAAGTATGTGTTCACTCAGAAGGATCTTAACATGCGTCAGAGGAGATGGCTGGAGCTTCTTGTGGATTATGATGTCAACTTGCAGTATCATCCGGGGAAGGCCAACGTTGTCGCGGATGCGTTGAGCAGGAGAGCCGGAGTATATTTCCTAACAGCGCAGCCAAAACTATTAGCTGATCTTCAGAAGATGGGTATAGAAGTTGTCCTTCCTTCCATTGTGGCATTGATGGCCAGCATACAAGTTTAGCCCACTATAGTCGAGAGGATCCGGATGGCGCAGTCAGCAGATTCCAAGCTTCAGCGACTCAGAGCAGAGTGTGAGGCAGGACGAAAACCAGAGTTATGTATTCAAGAAGCCGGTACACTTCGACATGGGAAGCGTCCTTGTGTACCCAGTGGAGATATCAGACAGGAGATCATGGTAGAGGATCACAGTTCGCAGAATTCCATTCATCCCGGTGGTACGAAGATGTACCGTGATATCCGTCAGCACTTCTGGTGGAATGGCATGAAGAGGGAGATAGCCCGGTTTGTCTCTCGGTGTTTAGTTTGCCAACAATTTAAAGCTGAACATCAGAAGCCAGCAGGACTACTTCAGCCCTTGACAATTCCAGAATGGAAGTGGGAGTATGTGACCATGGACTTCGTGACTGGATTACCTAGATCCCCAGCTGGCAGAGACGCTATTTGGGTTGTCATAGACCGGCTCACGAAGGTGGCTCACTTTCTCTCATTCAGAGTTGGTCAGTCGATGGCTCAACTAGCAGGAATGTATCTCCGGCAGATTGTCAGATTGCACGGTGTACCAGTCAGTATCACCTCGGATCGAGATTCAAGATTTACGTCGCGCTTCTGGCGTAGCCTGCAAGAGAGTTTCGGGACTCACCTCCAGTTCAGCTCAGCATATCATTCGCAGACAGATGGCCAGTCAGAGTGCACAATCCAGACCCTTGAAGACATGTTACGATCTTGCACACTCGACTTTGGTGGTTCGTGGGTAGATCACCTGCACCTGGTGGAGTTCTCGTACAACAACAGTTTCCAGGCCAGCATCCAGATGGCACCATTCGAGGCACTATATGGCAGGAAGTGCAGATCCCCGCTAGCATGGGATGATGTTGGAGAGAGACATATGCTTGGTTCAGAAATGATTGGTCAGACCGTTGAAGTGGTCAGAAGAGTCATAGATCATCTTCGAGTTGCCCAAGATAGCCAGCGTCATTGGGCCGATTCTCATCGGCGACCCCTTGAATTCTCGGTCGGCGACCATGTACTCCTAAGGATTTCGCCTAACCGTGGCGTCATTCCTTTCGGCGTACGGGAAAAGCTTAGTCCTAGGTATATAGGACCGTTCGATATTCTGGAGCGAGTAGGTGATGTATCCTATCGTCTCGCTCTTCTGCCGTCGCTACGTGAGGTGCATAATGTGTTCCATGTATCCCAACTGCGACGGTATATTCCGGACCCGAGCCATATCCTGGATTATTCGAAATTGGTTTTTGGTACCAACCTTTCGTATGAGGAGAGGCCCGTGTCTATATTGGACCAGAGAGAGAAGACACTCAAGAACAGGACTATCAAGTTAGTCCGAGTTGCTTGGGGTCATCACTCTTTGGGTGAGTCAACGTGGGAGAGTGAGGATGATATCCGATCGCGATATCCCGACTTGTTCGACTCGTAAGGTATAATGTCCTTCTTATGCCTTACACCCTTAGTTTCTTGCTTGAATGAATGATTGATTGCCCAGTTATAACTTGCTTGTGATTAGTATAGCTTGTTGTTGTCCCTCTAGCCTCTTAATTAAATTCCGAGGACGGAATTCTTTTAAGGTGGGTAGAGTTGTAATGTCTGTGGTTCGTATTGCGTATCTTGGTATACGTATACGTAATTTGACCCGTATTACATGTCTCCCTGCTTGATTTATTCTAGCATTTTATTGATTGGTTTATTCTTGGGTTGGTTCGACTTGGCTTGGTTTGCTTTGGTTCATCATGAACCAAAGGTGAACCCTCCTACCTACCACCACCCTCCTTATTTAATCCATTGCCTCATTCTCTCTCTTCATTTACTTCTTCTTCTCCACCATTACTTCTTCAACCACCAGGAGAGAGAGAGAGAGAGAGAGAGAGAGAGAGAGAGAGAGCTTAGGCAAGTATAGCTTGCTTCATGGAGGAACTTCATTTTTATTGTTCCATTATCTTCCTCTCGAGATTCTAACACACTTTAATATTTGGCATTTCTAATTTTCATGGTTCAATTTGTGTAGATCTAAGTTTATATTATTTTTGGATTTCTTGGGTTTTGATCTACTTAACATTGTTATTTCCAAGTTTTGATGGTTCCATGTTGTAGAGCATTTCGTTTTTCCCTATTTTGACTCATGGAAGTTCGGATTTGGACTCTGGATGATGGAGTGATGAAGCTTTGAAGCCATGGATTTCATGGCCTTTCTTCTCGGATCAATGGAGAAGAAGCACAGTCCCTCAGCCGCATGAAGTACTTGACCGCATGGATCTTCATGCGGCAAGTCCTAGAGCCGCATGGCATCTCAGTCGTATAAGACTCCATGACCCAGCCGCATGAACTCAATCATTTTCAGCCGCATGAGGCCTTGTCCACATGGCACAGCGCTTCATAGCCGCATAAAGTCAACTCCCCCCCAAAGCCACATAAGACTCACTTAGTATAGTCGTATGTGACTGACTTCTTCCAGCCGTATGTGCATATTTCTTTTCAGCCGCATATGGCCTCGGCACAAATTCAGTCGCATGAACTCCAACATCCGCAGCCGCATAGGCTTGACTGTTCCGCAGCCGCATAAGCTCCCTTGTTTCTTAGCCGCATAAGGCCCAAACACTTCTCGGCCGCATGAGCCCTTCTTTCCCGCTGCCGCATGAATTGTTCCCTTGCTCAGCCGCATGGGACCCCACTAGAGTTAGCCGCATGGGCTCGCGCCTTCCCAGCCGCATGCACCATGTCCTCCCCCAGCCGCATGGACTTCTGAATCCCGAACCGCATGAGATCCGATCTCTAGGCCGCATAAGCTCTATTCTCTCAGCCGCATGGCTCCCTCCTCAAGTCTTGTCCTCTTTATTATTATTTATTATTATTAATATTAGTATTATTAAACTGAAATGGCACATTATGTTTATGTCATGTAAATCTTGGCATATTTCCTGAATACGATAGTGGCCCGCCGTGGCACACTCTCGACAAGCAAACTGACATGATATATCATAACATGCTGTCATGACAGCTAGCTTGACATTACAAGTATGAATGACTTGTGTCACGCCCCGATTCCGTCGAATCGATAGTCGTCCCCCGGGCGTGATGCCGTACGAACCTAATTTGCGATCGCACAAGGCATAGTCGTAAGATAATCCGAGACACGAGATCTAAGAGAGTACGCAGACAAATTGATTCACACAATAAGTAAAGGAAACTTGATCTTTATTGATAATGAACATCTTTTACAGACTCCGATACAAGACTCATTGCCGCACGGACTACAACATGACTCGATTACAAAAGAGTGTCGATGAGATAGCCGTTCCATAAATTGCACACATCCCTCAATATACAACAAAGTACTCCAGTGAACTGGATGGGAGGGACGCTGAGTCATCTTCCTTGGACTGTCAAGGGCCTTCAAAAGTGGAGTCGCAGAGAAAGTCTTTGACGCATGGTCGAAGCTTCAAAACTCACGAACGTCGTCGAGCTAGTTGGCGCGTCCTTCTTGGTTCGTGGGACCTGTAAAGTGCGAGGATCAGCACGAACACATGTACTAGCGAATGGCTAATTAAATCCAAGCTATGCATTTGATTCAAGAAGATTCGTAAACATGTTAGCTAGCTATTTCAATGATCTTTCTAACCATCCTGCTCGATTTGTATGTTAACATGTTTTGAGGCAAGCAATGAAATTGTGTAACATTAAGAAACTATCATATTCATCCCGTGTTCCGTGCACTTGTTAAGCAGAGAAAAGGGTGTGAAGGCCACTGGCAAAGTCAAGCCATCGCGGGCTATAGCCCGGTTAGACGGCGACCCTTTCGCGTCGGGTAGCGAGCCCTATGCGAAAGTTCCCGCCTAACTCGCGCCGGTGAAAGGCTGACGCTTGCTATTCTCGTTCCTCCCGGGCCGAATCGGTCCCTTGGCCTAGGCAACCGTTCGAAGAAACTACACCTTGTCGACAAGTTGTCCAATGACCGTTTTGCTTACTTAGCCGTATTGTTGCGATAAACATTAATTGATTCATTCATTTCTTTGTATAGGCTAAGTGGATTTGCATAAGGAACATGTTTTCTAATTCTAATATCAGCAGTTCGATAACAAGTGTTTCGTAAAGAATCGTGCTACGATTTCTTTGATTCTACACTATTATGACAAGCATTCATTTTATTTCGCATATTGAGTTTTGAAGTAGAGGGACGAGGCGAAGGAGGTCAGCCACTCGCCTTAGGCTTGCTTCAAGCGAGCGACCGGTTGGCTGCGCTGACGTCGCCTACGCGATCACCTGCAATCGCATAAGCAACTGATTAGAACACTATATAACTCAAAGATATTCGATATGAATACGAAGCTCGAAAATGCGTCACGAAAACCCATTAAAAACATTCACGAACAACGCATTCACGAAAACCAAAGTCAAAGCCAAATCAAGTGCGGCATGAAAACCAGAGCAACGGGAGGTCTCTTCCGACTCAGCCGTAGAGCCAATCCTCGAGACGCAATCCACTGAGTATGGGACTTGGTTCCGAAGAAGCCATTCCGTAACGTGGAATGGATCTTAATTCAACCGTTCCCGTTCGATCGACTCGACCGATTCCGACCTATCGGTCCCGACTAAATCGATAGCGACAGTGTTCCTTTCTCGCGCACCCCGTGGATGAAAATGGGACACGATGTAGGGACGGGGCACTACACCATAACCAACTAATAACAAGTTTCTTCCTCGAAACTTAAAGATAGAACCTACCTCTACGAGAATAACGAAGGAAATTTCTCTTTCATTTTCGAATCAAGCTCCCACGTCGAGTCATCGACCGAATGGTTCCTCTAGAGGACGAGGACGAGAGGGATCGCTCGATTACGTAGCAGCTTATCCTTGCGTTCTATGATTTGAACTGGCTCTTCAACGTAGGATAATTCGGACTTTAGCTCCAGCTGGCCAAAATCTACCACGTGGCTCGGGTCGTGCACGTACTTTCGTAGTTAAGAGACGTGGAAGACATTATATACACCTTCAAGCGCCGGCGGTAGGGCAATTTTATAGGCTACTGGGGCGACCCGTTCAAGTATTTCGAACGGCCCAACGAATCTCAGACTCAACTTCCACTTGCGCCGAACCGAGTAACTTCTCGCATGGACGACACTTTGAGAAACACGTGGTCGCCTTCTTGAAACTCGAGGGATCGATGATGAACGTCCGCGTACCTTTTCTGACGACTCTGCGCAGTCTTTAGTCTTTCCCAAATGAGCCGAATTTTCTACATGGTCTGTTCCACCAGCTCTGGGCCGAGAATCTGCCGCTCTCCGACTTCGTCCCAGAAAATGGGTGATCAGCACTTGCGTCTGTACAAGTCTTCATACGGCGCCATTTGAATGTTGGATTGATAGCAGTTGTTATATGCGAATTCGGCCAGAGGTAGATGATTGTCCCAGCTTGATTTGAAGCGAATTGTGCAGAGTCGTAGCATGTCTTCGAGAATCTGATTGACGTGCTCCGTTTGGACGTCGGTCTGAGGATGATAAGCCGAGCTGAACTGTAACTTAGTACCCAGCGTCGACTGAAGGCTACTCCAGAATCGCGACATGAACCGTAAATTCCGATCGGAGACGATGGATTCTGGAACTCCGTGCAGCCGTACTATCTCATCAAGATAAATCTGCGCCAAGGGATCAACGCTTCAAGTAACTTTGATGGCAATAAAGTGCGCTGACTTGGTTAGTCGATCGACGATGACCCAGATGGCATCATTTCCCCGCGACGTCTTCGGCAGACCAACAATAAAATCCATGCACATGTGCTGCCACTTCCATTCCGGAATCGCCAAATTTTGTATCTTCCCGCTCGGTCTCTGGTGCTCAGCTTTCACCTGCTGACAGGCCATGCATTACGATACGAAAAGTGCCACATCTCTTTTTATCCCGTGCCACCAGAAGTTTGTGCGGAGGTCCTTGTACATCTACGTACTGCCGGAATGCAAGGTGTACTTCGCGTAGTGCTTCTCCGACAATATCTCCTTTCTAAGTTCTGAATCATCCGGAACGCATAGCCTACCCCTCAATCGAAGTATGCTGGTCTCGTCTTCCGCAAAGTCGGTCGTCCAGTCTGTCGAGATTAGATCTCATATTTTCTTCAGGTACGAATCGTCCTTCTGAGCGGTCTTGATCTTTTCAAGCAAGCTCGGCCCTAACTGCAACTTTGCCAACTGCACATTCCGGAATCGGACTCACAGTTCGATGCCCATCTCTTCTAGGTCGCATAGCAGTCTGCGATCAATGTATAACGAGGCTATGTACTTCCGACTCAGAGCATCCGCCACAACATTTTGCTTTTCCGGTATATAGTCGATAGTCAAGTCGTAATCCTTGATCAGTTCAAGCCAGCGCCTCTGCCGCAAGTTCAATTCCCTCTGCGTGAATAGATACTTGAGGCTCTTGTGATCGGTATAGATCGTGCATGCCACGCCATAGAGATAGTGACGCCACTGTAGGTCCTAAAAATCAAGTTGCATCTATCAAAAAAAGCAATGAACATAAAATGGTGCACCTTTCAAATGAACTGCGCAGGAGACAGACTGCGCAACAAATCAACTGCGCGAGATTGAACTGCGCCAGTATCCAAGCGCGCAATGATGACGTGGAAATGTCATCATCACCTGACACAAAATTAGATTTTCTGACAACTGACAGCCCGAAAAGCGAGGAGTCTGTTCGTTTCTCGAGCCGCGCGGCATGCTAGGACAGCTGTCAGTGCGGTCCAGCTGTCAACTCCCAGCGCAGTCTGCCAGCCCAACGGAAGCGCAGTCGGCCAGATCCTCTTCAGTGTAGTTCGATCCCAGCACAGTCTGAAGCTAGCGCAGTTCAAGCGGCACAACTCATCAAGATAACTGATATTTTATACGTGGCCTACATGCCATCAATTGCTCACCACGTGGCAACCGTCTGTACACGACCATGCGTATTTCAATCAAATAATGCCACACGTCTAATACAGTTGAGCCACGATCGAGTAACTGCCAGCGCAGTTTGCTATTTGCGCAGTCCAATGCCTGCGCAATCCAGTCTGCACAATCCAGAAATAACTACTAATTAGTTATTTTCCAGAACTCTATAAATAGAGTTTCAAGTCCTTCATTATCAAGATCAGATCATTCAAGATCATCAGAGAAATCAGGAGTTCTTGCCCAAGTGCTGCTGCATTCTTCAGAGGCTATCGTCTTCAAAGTTCACATCGTCCAAGGGATAAAGCGATCGTCTTCAGATCGAATTCCTATAGTTGTACTTTCCCAGAATTCAATTGTAATCTTCTTACAAAGTTTGTGAAATAAAAAAAACTTTTGTTTTTGCAAACAAAATGGCGACTCTGCTGGGGACGACTTTTTCCTCCGACGAGGAAGGACAACTCAATGTGACGTTGCGTCTATCGAAAAGACGCAGAAGACGATGGTTGTGAAGGTCAACCAGACTGCCTACGAGGCGATGATCAATTCCGGGGCTACTCGTCACACTGCAACCTCTGCCAAGAGCAAAGTTCGTTCAGTGTGGACTCCAAAGTCCTCTGCGTAATCCTCTGTGCAGTCTTCTGCGTAATCATCTGCGCAACCTGCTGTCTCTGCTGCTAAGGAGCCACTGGCCACTTCTCCTCCTGCACAAAATACCACCCGCGCTACCAAAGTACAAGCCAGAGCTCCTGCGCAGTGTACTGCTCCTCGTACTGCCGTGCAAGCCACTTCCTATGCTGCTATGGCAAAGTGCAAGACTCCTCTCCCCATGGCGCAGTTGGTGACCTCTTTTTCTCCTGCACAATCCACTGAAGCCAGAACTCGTGCTGCGCAAACTACAGTTTCTGTGGCCAAAAGGCTATCTGTCAAAGCTCCCCAGGCGCAATCAACCCTAGCGCAAGCTGTTCCAGCGCAGTCTAATAGGGATAACTCTTTGGCTAATCTCCCTTCTTCTCACAGCAAGGGGAAAGACTCTGCTCCTCTTCCCAAGCACCCTGTTGCTCCAGCGCAATCCACTGGGGGTAGTCTGTTGACTGTTCCTCCTCCTCCTCCTCAGAACAAAGAAAAAGGCCCGTTGGTCTTTTCTCAAACTTTCTCGTTCCACGACTTGGAAGACAACAGAGGAAAACGCTCTTTAGCCAACCATTCTTCACAAAATAAGGGAAAATGTCCTTTGGTCTTTTCTCAGTCTTCTCCGATTTTTATCGTAGAAGATCCATCTGAACGTGCCTCGGCACCAATCAGTACTAGAACTCTCTCAAACAAGAGTTTTTCCCTCCCTGCCAAAGGGAAATGTACTGATCAAAGAAGTATTCTGCCTACTCCGGCAACAGAATTCCAAGATCTCCCAACTCTCCGAATATCCTGCTCAAAACAGGGAAAACTACTGGTGTCTCAGACAGAAACCCCTGGGGGTGAATTTGCTGATCTACGGACTTATCTCAATAGACCAGCTTCTATGAAATGCAAGCAGCCAATGCCGAAGATCAACCTGCATCAGAGGCAAACTTCCAAGATGAAAAATCCTGACACCTATGCTAATGAAGTGAGTACTTCTCTGAATATTCACGGGATAAAACATTTAAAGAACCGGAACCATGTTCCGAATGTGGTCAAAGAACATATTCCTCAGACTTTTCTCGTCCCATCATTGTTCCTGATCTCCGAGAGCACCTCAAGCAAAAACGAGATGATATCTCAACACCTCCACTTCAGCCACTTGGACACCATTGTAATCATAAGGTTATCATCAAGTGCTGTTGTCAGACAACAAAACGATATGTCTTCGATCGTCTGAATTTTACAACTTCTGAACCAATGTCAGAAGACGAAGACGAAGTATTATATGCTTCCGTCAACATGACTTCTCGAGACACTGGGGGTAGAAAGCGCTCCAAACACGGCAAGCCTCACAGGCCCAACCAGCAGTATTTAGATTTACTCCAAGAATCTTCTGAATGAGTATTTTAACACACTAGATCCCGAAGCCGAGACACAATCGGTCAAAGGAATCTTCTCCAAGATCCTTCTAATCATCTTCCTACTTCTCATTCAGGAGATGATTCCTTCTCGGATTATGATGCATACATCAAAAGTTCTGAACAGACAGTGTCTTCTACTGTACCTGGAGAAGTGACAGCTTATGTTGTCACTGAAGATCCAGACACTTCTAGTTCAGCAAATCAAGAACAACAAATAGCTGCACTGGAGGATAAGATGAAGACCATGGCTGAAATGGTCACAAGTATGCATTCTATAATCGTGGCCCAACATACAGTACCACCGACCGCACCTGCTGCAAATCCAGAGATTATAGCGTTATCGACGCCTGTCAATGCAGGTCTGGGGGTAGTATGTCCTCATATACCCCATGTACAAATTCAACCCACACCCAGTCAGTCAGGAGCTGGGGGTAGCACTTACCATGCTGTTCCTCCTTCTAACACTCAGCCTGCTCCTTCTGCATCATCGGAAGATGCTAATGAAGCTTTCAAACTCTTGCGCACTCAATTCGAGGCATTCAAAGAGAAGAAAAACTTACAGAGATTGGGGATCAAACAACCCTATCCAGTTGAATGGAAGGAAGTCCCATTTCCTCCAAAGTACAAAATTGCTACAATTTTGCTGTTTGACGGCAGCACTTCTCCAAGTCAATTCATTAACCACTTTGAGGTAATGACTGTTCAACTTCAGCCAAATGACGCTCTTCTTACCAGGGTGTTCGTCGGCTGTTTAGCCGGTGTAGCATACGATTGGTACAGGAGCTTGCCCGATGGCTGTATTACCTCTTTCTCGGGTTTGAAACACATCTTCTTGGAGCGATTCTTCGAGGGAATCAACGATATGACCATGTTGGCCCTCAACAAGACCAAACAAAGACATAATAAAACCGTTGAGAGTTTCATTAAAAGATTCCGCCGAGAAGCATTAAAGATGCCTCCTGGAACTTCGGCTGCTGTCACTATAGATACCTGCAAAGCAAATCTTTTGCCTATTATCAGCATGTGGACGGGGTCAACTCAATTTCAAGACTGGCCATCATTCATTGTCAATGCTAAAGCAGCTGAAGTTAGCGCTGACAAATTCAAGCAGTTGGGGGTACACATGTCTAACCCCAACCGGGATGAACACCCGACAGCTAGTAGCGGTAATCGCCAGAATAACCGCAAGGGTAAAGAAACTTTGAACATCAATCTGAAGAACAAAGAATCTATGGCTGTCAACGTAGCTCCACCTACGTCTGCTTCTACTCCTTCTGCCCCTCCACCAAGGGAAACTCATCCGAAAGTAGAGTACTCCTTTGACGAGAATGACACCTTGAGCATCTTCGATTGCTTAATCAAAAACAATAAGCTCCAACTCCCAGACCCGAAGAAGCCGGATGTGTGAGCACCCTGAATTTCGGACTAATTTTTTTTATTTGCCTGATTGTTTAGTTTCAATAAATAATTTATTCTGTTTATTTATCTGTAAATGTACTTTTCCGTGCCTTTGATATTTGGAGTGTCAGGGATGTTCAACTCTGGAAACCTTCTTCACGAGTTTTGTAGTGGACATAATTACCTTCCTGATGGTATATAATGTCCCATCCAAACTTGTTCCCTTGTACTCTTTCTGCTTCACACAACTTCGGGTCGAATTAGACCATTTGATCATTAATTATTTTCCTACTCTTTTCCTTGATCATTATTAGCACGTTATCGTGACTTTTCATTTGGGAGCACAAGACCAGTCAGTTTCTTGAAACCAACTTCTCATGCATGATCTACTCGAGACGCTCGTCACCCATGACCTTCGTGTCCCACTCAGACACGCTATTCTGTGCTCTATTTGCTTCGCACAACTTTTCTGACACGTGACCCGATTTTATTTTACCCTACGGTGTCATATTTATTTTCCAACTCAATTTGTGGGTACCCTGTCGACCAAAACCTGTCAGCCCCAAATATGGACATGGCCCACATTGAGCCTACTACCCGCACGACACTTGTGTCCTATTTATTGAAATCCTCATGTGCTACTTATTTACCCTGATCATCAACACCTAATTTTAATTCGATTATTGCATAATGTCGGATTTAGACCCAATCCGGTTCCACCAAGTCCAGCCAGCTTCGTGTTACTCTCCATCACCATCACCCTCAGCCTCATTACCCTTAAAAAATATTAAGTACTCTTCTACCTATTTTTTATATTTAATAGAAATTTCTATTGATATTAAATCCATTGGAATGACCCAATTTTTAGCTAATTAAATCCTAGCCATAAGATCCTCCCATTAATTCCTATATGTAAACTTTTCATCACACCCCCTCCATATTGGCCGACCCTAAAATCTAGGCTTGGTTTTCTCTCTCTCTTCCTCTCTCATTAACTTTTACCTTAATTATCATCTCTCTCACTTATTCTTTTTCCAACAAAACACCACCACCACCATTGCACTCACACACACACCCGACCTCCTCCCCGGCCGAGCGCCGCCGGCCATCACCCCGGCTGAGCTCAGCCCGGCCACCTCTGAACTTCTTCCTCCTCCTCTTCAATATCATCACCACCACCACTTTAACCTATCACCACCGCCACCACCAAATCCATCCGTCCATCCATTTCGAACTCCGGCGCCACCATCTCTTCTCTCTGCCCCCGCCGTGCCAGGCCGCACGCCACCGTGCCCTCGCCGGCCGGGCTAGGCTGTGCAGCCGCGTGCAGCGCTGCTAAAGCAGTGCGGCAGCAGTGAGCCGCAGGCCGGCCGGAAATGGCTCTGGCCGCGTGCGTACGCGCCGCCGCCGGCCACGCGCCGCCATGGCCGTGCCCCCAAGGCTGGGCGAACTCCGACGACCCCCCCGGGTCCGCCACCTCACTCTCCGGTACGACATATAGACGATTCGTGCGTTTCGCACAAAGTTTCGTCGTGACGCGCGCGAAATCAAGTCCGTTTTGGCGTCCCGTCGTAGCAACTTCGCACACGATTTTCGAGAAATTCGACCATCGGATCGGCAATTTCTTCGCTCCGTCACAATCTTGGTATATCCACCTTCACTCCTGTCAATTTTCATCCATTGATTTTATCGTTTGATACATCAAAACCGGCCACCAAGTTGACCGTTTAAATTGTATTAATTTTGGACAGTTTTGCGGGGTCAACTTCGTCAGCTTGTACCTCCTCCACCGTAGCTCCGTTTGGCATGCTACTAGTTCCTGTGCGAAGCTGGTATAACCCTCTTGCTATCCCTCCAGTTTCGTTTTATTGTGAGCTTGTTTGATTGGTTGAATTTGACGCCAATTTGGTCGTCCGAATTCATAATTTCCAACTTATAAAATTCCATTTTTGAACATGGGACTCCAGATTTCATTTCTGACACCACCAGTAGATTCGTGGCGTCGTTCTGGCATGTTTTCATATAAAATTTGTTAGATTTGGAGGACGTGGGCCCTGACACGTTTTTTGGTGCAAAGTGGGTCCCACAGTCCGGGTCAACGGGACTTTTTGACGTTGGCTCATCGGAATCCAATTCCGGATATACCGTTGAGTTCGTATCGTCATTCTAGACTCGTTGACATATAATTTGCTAGGTTTTGGTGGACATTGGATCCGACACGCATTTCGGTGCAAGTCGGATACCAATATCCGGATCAACGGGTCATTTTGAGATCGGCTCATCGGAATCCAATTTTGGATATACTGTTGAGTTTGTATCGCCATTCTGGACTCGTTGACATGTAGTTTGCTGAGTTTTGAGAACTTTGGCTCCGGCACGCATTTCCGTGCAAATCGAAATTTCAATGTTCTGGTCAACGGACCAAATTGAGATCGGGTCAACAGAATCCAATTCTGGATATACCGTTGGATTCGTATCGTCATTCTGGTTTCGTGGACATATAATTTGTTATATTTTATAGACTTATTTTCTTGCACGTTTTTCGGTGCAAAACGGCTCCGACACGGACATCGTTTTGACCCAAAATGACCTTTTTGCCCTTGTGTCCAAATTGGACCGTTGGGTAGGCTATCCTAACTAATTTACTATTCTGGACACGTTGGCGATATTTATTTCATTGTTCGACAATGTTTGTTAATAATTTCTCTGAGTTTAACCTTTTTATAATTAATTAATAATTAATTCTTATAATGTTCGTATTTCGGGATTAGTACAACGAAACTGAGCTCAGTCAATTCCAGTGATCTCACATCGCTAAAATTGACAAGATGGACACATGGATCACTATAATAAGATTATTAACTTTACCGTTAATCATCTTATCTCGATTTGCATGTCGTAAGTTTCGACGTACGAATAACGAAGTACACTTTATATCTTTAATAATTAGACTAGAATTGACCCAGTTTGACCAGAGTTGACCAGTTGACCAAAAGTCAACTGTAAGTCAACACTTGACCTAGTTTGACTAGATTGTTGACCGGAGTTGACCTAGAGTTGTTTTGACTTCAAAGAACCTAGGATAATATAGATTGCTTGTAGAGTTTCATTTATTACAACTTGAACACCTTGTAACCTGTGTTGCTTTAAATAGGACTCTGTGGCTTCAGTTGGACCCCCTATACTTATCAGCTGTTCAGGTTATCAGGCGAATACATTCTTTGATCATTTCATATCCTGCTTAGAATTATTTTCTGCATTAAATTACTTTACTTGTACTGTCACGTTGGTCACACGGATTGGTACTATATGGATCCCTTCTTGAGATGTTATCCTTAGGGAGCATCGGGTACTACATGTTCTGTGCGTTTTACTTACATGGCGTATCACTATGCTTCATTGGTTCTTTGATCACTTGTGACATATACTATTGTGATCACAGAGTCTCCTAGAATCCTTATCCCATTTACTGGGTATCCTAGAATCTCCTAGAATCCCCATTTATGGGACATCCATGTATCACCCTTCGTAGGCCTTTGCATGGAATTATAACATAACCTGGTTGGATCCTTGTGTATTGATTGGGGGTACGAGGGAGTAGAAGTAGACATGTGAATATTATCCAAGTAGTGTAGCATCAGAATCTCATATGTCATTTACATGTCTATATTGTACTTTGACTCACTAGCCACTGTTAGTTCTCTATTGTATAGTAGATATTTCTATTACAGTTCTCTCTCTCTGTTTACATAATGTATTTCCTTCAGTACCTGTATCTTACTTTACTGTATGATTATATTTTCTAACCTGCTATGAACTGTTGAGATGTATTGTGCTCGCTCCTGTCCTGACTGGACCTGTTGATAAATTTTACAGATAGCATGGAGGTTGCCTGCTAGCCTAGAGGAGACACAGTAGAGGTTGTATAGGTAGCTAGGATTTTGCTCAGTTTATTTTCAGTTGTCTTGAGTTGCATTTATAGATTTCTGTATTTAAGCTTTGAGATGTATTTCTGGATTTGTGTATCTTAGACACTTAGACTTCTATCTGCTGTATCTCTTTTGGATTTCATGTTTTATCTATCTTCCATTATGCTCTACCTTAGATGTGATTGAGTTTATATTCTGCCTTGTCACCCCCATTCGAGGAGTATAAACTGCTTAGCCTTATACTGCGGCGTAGGCTGGGCGTTGTTACGTTCTCGTGCCCTTACTCTAGGGTGCAGGTCGTGACAGGATGAGGTCGGTAAGACTGATCATCCCAAATATTGTGTTTATCACAGGTTCATTGGGCATCCCACTCGAGCATGTTACGTACTCAAAGGCAAAATTTAAGAGCTAGTCAATGCTGGTGTCGTCACTCTTCAACAAGATGAGAAGACTGTTACCGGGAACATGGTCTCAGTACAGTTCGGTAACTTCCCTCCACAGATGGTACAACATGGTGTCATTCCTATCCCCAATGCCACTCTTAAGATCGAAAATCTCTCTCTTCCATGGAGTGAAGGTCTCGTTCCCCTATCTCTTGATAACGGCGAGATTATGTGGATCCACCCAGACCTTGTTGTAAACTTCGAGGCTCCTTCTAAGCAAAAAGACCGCTCCAAGGGCAAAACAAAGATCTGCAATATGGTGTCTTTTGACCCCATAGTTGAAGAGAAAATCCTGCTGGGCACTAGATCAGGGAAAGCCTACCTACGGGAAGTTCCTAAAAATCAAGAAAACCCTGCTTCTTCTTCTGAGTCTGCTCCAGTGCAACCTGTCTCTACTGAGGGCATCCCTGCTGTGCCTTCACCGGTTGTAGAACCCATTCCCCCCAAACCGATAGCAGCCGATAAAGGCAAACAACAAGTCCGTTTCGACAAGCCTTTGAAGAAGTCATTCCCTTCTGAACTTGAGAAACCATACAATTTTGATATTTTAGCTCAACTAGCTAATACACCGGCCAGGCTGTCAATCTTCGAGCTCTTGCGCCTCTCCAAAGAGACTTGAGAAACTCTGAGTGAAGCTCTCTTACAGGCGGAAACCTGTCTAACCCTGCTGAAGAAGCCGAAAGCATAGCCTGTCTCTTACCTCCATTATCACAGTGTGTTGGAGTTAATTCCAAACATTACCTTCACACAGGATGATATGCTGATGGAAGACAATAGGCATGACCGTCCTCTATACTATACAGGATATGTCGACTCGATGAAAGTCGATCGTATTCTGATAGATCCAGGGTCAGCACTCAGCATCATGCCGAAGAAAATGTTAGATGTACTGAAGATCCCAGTACATAGTCTTTCCAGTACAATCACCACCATCCTGGGGTTCAACCAAGGAAGAAGTGAGCCTTTGTGCAAGATTCGTCTAAAACTCCAAATTGGCAATCTTCGCACAAAGGTGACCTTCTACATTATAGACAACCATGGTTGCTCTTACAATGCCCTTTTGGGGAGACCATTCCTTCATGAACACAACATTGTTCCTTCGACTCTCCATCAATGTTTCAAATACGTTGATGACAATGGAGAAGTTCAAAAAGAGGTTGCGGATCTCTATCCTTTCAAAGGTGTTGAAGCATATAGTAACGATGCTCGCATGTATAAGGATGAGTTCACGAAGGTAGTACTGGCTATGGACACTGAAGAAGAACAAGAAGCAGTTCCCAATGACACTCATCATTCCTGTCAAAGGGCGTGTTTCTCGTCCTCAATCCTCCAAACCACTGGCTGTTCACTTGCCAGTCCAGAAGCAACCAACTGATGGTGGTCAAAATCAAAGGGAGCTCACCTCTTCTGAGCCACTTGTTATCGACCTACGTCGTAACAAGGATAAAAGGCAGATCACCTCTTCTGAGCTACTTGTTATTGATTTATCTCATAATAAGGATAAAAGGGAGCTCACCTCCTCTGAGCCGCTTGTTATCGACCTCCGTCGTAATAAGTCCAATCCTCCTCCATGTTCTTCTTCTCCCCCTCTTGTAATCAATCTGACTAAGCCGACTAAGGCTAAAGGTCCTATTGTAAATACGGATCATTTTTGCATACCGATCGATGTATGCAAGCAAGATGTATTGGAGGTACAAAAAAATCCTTTTCTTTCCAATCGTATCCCCTGTCATAAGAAAGCGCTCCTCCTCTTTCCGGACAACACATACAAAGAGACCCGCCAACAGTCAAGTTAAGGTAGTACGGATCATAGTGCTGGGTTGAAAGCATGCTTAGAGGATATCATTGGATTTCTTCCTTATGACAATAAATGCATGTACCTCGCCCCACCTAGTGAGATTGCCAAGAGGACTGTACAAATCAATAAAAAAGCATCTCCTTTCCAGTATACTGATGTCATTTATCATGCTAAGTGCTATTTGGATATGTTAGATAGCTTTCAGTCATTTACAATGGGAGTTGTACAGTCTCTTCAAACAGAGGTCTTACTCGAGCACCCAGATGATTCATATTTTGTTGTCCCTTCTCGAAAGAAAGGCGAGAGTCCAATACTTTTTAGTAAAGGGCCAGAACAAAAATTCAGCTATGCGGATGATAGCCAAAGTAACGATACAGGACGTCTCCAACTTCGTCGTTATAGTCAATAATCAAAAGACATCATCTGAAAGATGGGTTATGACTTCAAGAATGGCCTCAACTACGGTAAGGGTAGAAGAACTCCTACCCATATGGTTGTTCCGGAAAGAAAATCAGAGATGTACTATAGCAGGACAAAAAGAGGTCTCGGATATGCGTCACCTCCAGTCTTATCTCTAATAGCCTCCGAGTCTGATAGTGAAAAGCGCTCTAACTCTTCTGATTCCAGATCTTGGGACTCTGACACCAGCATTGGTCAGGTTCATCGGCTGATCATAGCTTCTAACATGGTCTCCGCCAAACTTCCAGAAGACTATGACGAAGATATCGAAGAAAGTCCTGAAACAGATCCTTGGGCTCAACGAATGGATACCCAATGGGAACTCCGATTCGAACAACGAGAACCTCCTACCGAAGATCAATTGGTCCAAATTGACGTAGGAGAAAACGGGTCACCTCGTCCAATATTCATCAACAAGAACCTCCCCGAGGCGGATAAGCAAGAATTAATTCTTCTTATTCGAGAATACATTGATGTCTTCACCTGGAGTTATGAAGACATGCCAGGTTTAGATTCCAAAATTGCCACTCATAAACTGAATATTTTGCCTAATGCAAAACCAGTTAAACAGCATCAAAGGCGATTCAAGCCAGAAATGATGGACGCTATTGATGATAAAGTCAAAAAGCTCATAGCTTGTAGCTTTATTCGAGAAGAACAACATCCAGATTGGGTAGCCAACGTTGTTCCAGTCTTGAAGAAAACTGGTAAAGTTTGAGTTTGCATCGACTTCCGGGATCTTAATGAAGCCTGTCCAAAAGATGAGTTTCCTCTCCCTATCACAGATGTCATGATCGACAACACTTGTGGGTTCGAAAGGATATCCTTCATGGACGGATTCTTCGGATACAATCAGATTCGGATGAATCCTGAAGATGAAAAATACACTTCTTTCCGTACTCCTCGCGGAGTCTACTGCTATACCGTGATGCCATTTGGTCTCAAGAACGCTGGTGCAACTTACCAACGAGCTATGAGTACTATCTTTCGAGATCATCTACGCAAGACTGTCGAATGCTATGTCGACGATATTGTTGTCAAGAGTCGTCTAAATGAAGATCACATCCAGGATTTAAGAACTATCTTCAATCTAATACGCCAACATCAGCTGAAAATGAATCCCACCAAGTCATTCTTGGGTGTCTCTAGTGATAAATTTCTCGGCTTCGTCATTACCTCTAAAGGTATACACGTGGATCCCGAGAAGATCAAAGCCATTCAAGAGATGCGTCCTCCACGCAACCTAAAAGAGCTACGAGGATTCCATGGTTGACTTGTGTACATCAGGAGATTCATTTCAAATCTGTCTGGACGCTGCAGACCATTTATCCAGTTAATGAAGAAAGGTGTTTCTTTTATTTGGACTGAAGAATGTCAACGAGCATTTGACGACATAAAACAATATCTCATGAACCCACCAGTCTTGGTGCCACCAATCTCTGGCATACCATTCTTAATGTATATCCGTGCTATGGATCATTCATTGGGTGCTTTACTTGCCCAAAAGAATAAAGAAGGTCATAAACAGGCCATCTATTATCTCAGTCGTACTATAATTGGTGCTGAACACCGTTATCGTCCGGTCGAAAAAGAATGCTTAGCTCTTATGTTCGCTGTTCAAAAGACTCGGCATTACATCATTGGACAAACTATTCATGTCATTTCCCGAGTTAATCCTCTTCGGCTACTGATGAAGAAGCCAAGTACACTCAACTCTCGATTGGCTACATGGGCCATTCTGCTAGCCCAATATGACATGGTTTATGTTCCACAAAAATCTGTTAAAGGTCAAGTACTGGCTGATTTCTTAGCGGCTCATCCTATTCCAGAAACATCTAAACTTTACGATGAAATTCCAGACAAGACATTGGAATCAAATATGATCTCCGAAAAATTTCCTACCTGGCGTCTATTCTTTGACGGTGCATCCAGGATCGGGCCGAATGGTGCCATTGTCGTAGGAGTTGGGGTTGTTCTTGTTTCTCCAGACGGGTCAACTATCCAAAGAGTCTATTCCCTAGATGAACCTTGCTCCAATAACGTAGCAGAATACAACGCTCTTCTTATTGGCCTTTAATTAGCTAAACAACTTGACGTCAAATATCTTGAAGTTTATGGTGACTCCAAGCTGGTTGTTAACCAGGTTAGAGGAACCTATGAAGTTCGTCATCAAGATCTAGTGCCTTATCATGAAGCTGCGACTCATATGGCTACGTCGTTCAAGGCTTTCTCCATCGAATATGTTCGCCGAGCTTGCAATACTGAAGTAGATGCTTTGGCCAATCTTGCAGCAGTCTTAGCCATACCTGTTAAAAGACAACAGGTGGTGGTTGTCTCTAATCGGGAATTGTTTTGCATCGAAAACAATCGCAATATTGAGTTCAGTAATTTTACTGAGGCCAATGTTATCAGTGAAGATTGGAGGGTTCCCTTCATCGACTTCGTGGTCCATGATATACTTTCTGAAGATCCCAAGGAGGCTACAAGTATTCGTCGACGATCTCTCCGGTTTTACTGTAATCAGACCACCAAAACTCTCTATCGACGGACTTATGACGGTCTTCTTTTACGCTGTCTTGCTGGTGATGAAGCGAAGCAAGTATTGCATGAAGCTCATGATGGTGTTTGCGGAGCTCATCAACCCGGTCCTAAACTACAAGATCGTATCCGACGCATGGGTTACTACTGGCCCTCTATGGTATCTGATGCCATCGAATATGCAAAGAAGTATCGAGCCTGTCAAATCCATGCAGATTTCATCCATCAACCATCAGAATTCCTTCATCCGACTGCTGCTTCCTGGCCTTTCGAAGTTTGGGACATGGATATTATAGGTCCCATCAATCCTCCTTCTTCTAAGGGACATCGGTTTATAGTCACCATAACGGATTATTTCTCCAAGTGGGCCGAAGCTATATCCTTGACAGAAGTCAAAACCAGCAGCGTCATCAACTTTGTCAAACATCATGTCATTTATAGATTTGGTGTACCACGACGAATCATTCATGACAATGGACCTCAATTTATCAGCCAGAAGTTTACAAGATTCTGCGATGATCACCGGATTGACAATATCGCTTCGACATCCTATAATCATGTTGCTAATGGCTTGGCTGAAGCCTTCAACAAAACTATCATCAAGCTCCTTAAGAAGTTTGTGTCTATTAACAAACGAAATTGGAGTGAAAAGCTTGGAGAATGTCTTTGGGCCTATCGTACTACGGTCCGCAACCCCACAGGCTGTACACCTTTCTCTTTAGAGTATGGCTGCGAAGCAGTTCTACCCTGGAACTTCAAATTCCGTCCTTAAGGATTGCTATCGCTAATGAGCTGACAACGGAGAACAACGATATTCTTCGACTTCAGGAATTGGAGGTGCTTGACGAGAAGCGGCTATTGGCTCAACAGCATATTGAGTTATACCAAGCCCGCATCTCGAAGACTTTCAACCGCAAAGTTAAAGTCAGAGCCTTTTAGAAAGGAGAGCTCGTTCTAACAGTCAGACGTCCCATGACTATGACTCACATGAGCAAAGGCAAGTTCGATATAAAATGGGAAAGGCCGTACATTGTGAGCAAAGTCTTTTCAAATGGAGCCTATCAACTCTCAGAGCTGGACGGTCGAGTTGCTATGATGCCTATCAATGGCAAATTCCTTAAGAAATACTATGTATGAATGTAACAAAGATTTCATGTAAATACAATAAGACAGTGCATAAATAAAGTTTGATTTTATTTCATCATGAATGACGTTACATAATATCAAGGATGAGAATCACTATCGTCCTTTTTATAGACAGGACGAGGACCACTGCCGTCCTTCTCAAAAATAAAATCGGCAAAAGAGCCGAGAACATCCTTGCTCGAACCCACCAGGAACTTGCAAGCAGCCATCCTCATGGCCTCTTCTTCTTCAGTCTTCCCTGGTTCAAGTAGGAAGTCCAAGATATCCCGCGGCGGCTTGGGTGCAGACGAACCTTCGCCCGCCTCCGTCTGCTTTGGCTGGGTCATCTCAATTGGACGTTCCTCAGTGCCCGCTTTAACCTTTGGGGCGACTTCAGCCTTCTTGGATGCATCTCCAAACGACATCTTTATGTTGAAGAGTGAAAGTGATCATTCTATCTAATTTTCTGTTCTATTTATAGACAGCGATTCGTGAAACAATGAAGCGATACATTCATCCGACGGTTCACCCGTTTACTACATTCATCTGACGGTTCGTCCGTTCATCCATTCATCTTATGGTTCGCCCGTTCATCCATTTATCCGACGGTTCACCCGTTCATCCATTCATCCGACGGTTCGCCCGTTCACTACATTCATCTGACGGTTCGCCCGTTCATTACATTTATACAACGGTTCGCCCGTTCATTACATTTATCCGACGGTTCACCCGTTCATCCATTCAACCGACGGTTCACCCGTTCATCCATTCATCCGACGGATCACCCGTTCATTCAATTCCTCTGACGGTTCATCCGTTCATTCCAACGATTCATTTCGTTCATGCATTTTGACAATTTATCCGTTTATTCATATCAGCAACTTGTCATGTATTTGTTACCTTTGGTTAAGTTGTCTACTGAAATAATAATATTCAACAAATTATATTCTGCCATGTCCACATTACCTCTGAGCAAATATAATGAATATAATTATTTTCTAAATCAAGAAATATATCATATCCCGGACCTCTGAATATATTTTCTATTGCTATTATTTATATTCGAATGAGATATGCAATAAATAATAGAGCCACAAAGAGAATGTCTTTTTATTGATCAAAATTAAAAGGCATTACAAAAAGACATGTCATAAAACAGAAGATACAAAAAATCTTCCTATTCAGCTGGTGGGGTCATCAAACTAGCCATCTGCTGCTTTAAAGTTTGAAGTCGCTCTTTTCGAGAATCCATCACCCGCCTTCTAGCTTCCTCCATTCCAGAATTATCATCAAAAGTCAGCAAGGTTACTAGTCGGCGGGAGATTTCAGCTTGATGAGTCCTGACATACTCATTTCTTCCGTGGGTCAGAATGTCTAGTTGCTGGACTGCAGCTTGATGTTGAGTAGTCTCTTCTTCCAGAGCAAGTTGAACAATTCTCAACTCTTCCTGAAGTCGATCGAACTCTGCTTTCAGCTCAGCAACTTTCTTTTCCTTCTCCCCAGCAGCAGATGCTATTATTTCCATCTGGGAGTTATACTCTGAAGACTTGGTAGCAAAAGTGTCCAAGAAAACTTGGAAATCAGCTTTCGTATCTGCAGCCTCTCGAGACATCCTCTCGAACTCAATATTTACCAAGGGTTTCACCTCCCCCCGATTAAGATCTTTATAGATCTTAACTGATTCCTCTAGCTCATCCAGTATGTGTTCAAGATAAGCAGCTTGAGCTTCATCACCTTGACTTCGGATGGCAGCGATCAGATAAGAGGTTGGACCCCTAACAGTGATGAAACCAATATCTTCTTTCTCCATTACCCTTTCTACTAAGGGTCCTAATGAATTGAAGAAGAGGTTGGTGAAGGAACCAATTATAAATCTATTAGTAGCTATGGCACCGGGTGTAGTAGCTACTCCCATGGACGTTGAAGCAGCAGGTGCCTGCACAGGCGGAAGTTCGGTAGCATGAACTGTAGTCTCTTTGGACAAGGTAGCCATGGTAGAGTTGGTTGCTCCTCCCAGATGCTCCTCTGCGAAATCAAATAAACTCCAACAGTTTGCTGTCATTAGCAACTATTGAAAAGGATCAAAAGTAAGGGTAATCTTACCATTACTGGGACCAGTGACAAGTTTGTCATCTGCTGACATGGGTTGTAGCCTCGCAGAAGTAGCTTCAGACATTACTGCCTGGCTACTATCCACTTCAGAGCCGCCTGATAAAAGACGGCTACTGCTGGCTATCGCCTTTATTTGCACTATATCAGTACATATTGGAGGAATCGGAGAAAGTTGAATTTCTGCATGGATAAAAATTAAGATGTCAGCCATTTAATCCATAAAAGAAGGGTATTAATATCAGTCAATACCAATACCTCCTTGATGGGTAATAGTAGCTCCCTCCGGTGCTACTTCTTTGACCGCATTCTTCTCTGGGGATGCATGTACATCAGCATCCTCTCCTGGATTCAGAGTGTCATCAACGGCCTCTGCTGATGTATCTTCATCACTTGCACTCTCTTCTTGTGCTTCTTCGCTATCACTTGCGGCAACCGGATCTATATCATCATGGAGGCCGAAGTCACAGTCATTCAGAGCATCGATCATTAATCGATCTTCTTCAGCACGTAGTGATCGAGGAGAAGCTGGAAGGTGGACGATTTCTGTTGCAAGTGTTGGAGATTGCGGTTCTTTGGGAGATGTTTCTGGCTCATTTGGCTTCACAGCCTCATCTGCTGTCTCTGCAATTTCTTTCCTGATCTCTGCAACCTTGTCCCTTCTCTCTGGACTGAAAGCTTTCTGCCTGGGTTCAAGGGCAGGTGTAGGGGACGACATCATGACTCCGGCGACAGCACTGGTCACGATCGATGACAGGATAGGTCTTGGAGGAGTGGCCACTTTCCTTCTGAAAACTATCTTCTTTCTGCGTAAAGGTCTCTCCGGACTCTCTACATCTACAACATCTACTTGCCTTTGAAGAGAGGTCGGAGTCGTCGCCTCTTCTCTCTGAGCCGACTCAGCATGCTGTCGAGATTGCGACCGGGTAGTGACCCTTTCTGAAGATTCCAAGACAATCTTCCTCTTAGCAACTGGAGAAGAAGGTTCTTCCGCCTTCCTTTTCTTCCTCTCCTTGATTGGAGATCTGACGACCTTCAAAGAGATGCGCAGCGGCTCGTTGACTTCTTCAGGAAAGTTGGCTTCCCTCGAAGCTTCCAGCGGTGCATCAACTGGCTTATCCTCTTCATCATTACCAGGAGCCAACACAACAGATGCTCCCTTCTTTAATCCGACCGCAGTCGCAAAACTGTCTACTAGACTAAAGTTCTCAACAAAAGTGTTCGCCGATGTGTAGAAGAGCGAATAAGTATATAACATACGAGGACCATGATCGCTCTTTAGCGGCATCGAGAACATCGTCCTCGTGTCTCGAGCATTATAGTAAGACCAAGCCTGAGCTCCATCGATCAGATAACCTTTTCCCTGTAGGAACGTTATGGCATTGTCTAAATGGAATTGGTCATAGCCGAATTGGTGTGCAAAACGGCTCGGAAGATAAGGCTCCAGATAGCATTCATCTTCAAACCGGTACACCAAGTGAGATGGCCGGATCGTCTTTAACCAGTTGAAAATTGTGTGGCCAAGAGGTGTGCTCTCCCAGAGTCGACAAGGTTGGTGGACATATGCTCGTAGCCAGCTGGAGGGGGAACGCAATAGAAGTTCCATCCCTTTTCAAGATTCAGAGCACGCCTGCAATCTCTTAAAGTGGTATATATCCACTTGCTTTTGGAGAATCTCCTCAAAAAGCTGCCGCTCACCGCCCCCATATCGGGGTTCATCATTGAAGGACAGTGCAGAAGCAGCCATCCGAACAGATATGTGTATAGTAGCTCCAGCCGAGGAAAGCTTCCTTTCTCGCCCTTTCCTCGAAGCATTTGATCGACAAAAAGGCGGAGGCCAGCATTTACTCTGCAAGTCATCGCTGACAATAGATCCATCCGGTAGCCGAAGACTAAGCGAACAGCAGCAAATAGTACACCTTGATGAAAGCGATCGACGGTGCTGGCTCCAGGAACGACGTATCATCGAAGCCAATAAGTGAGGAAATCCGCCAACTGGGCCTCCTTTGACATGGGCCTATAGCCCATCCTCATATAACTCTCAATAATGTCATCTTTCTTAAGAGGGGGATATTGAAGATCATCTTCGATCTTGATATCCATATCCTTGTTCTCCTCCATCAACCCTATCACTTCGCTGTTGCTAAGTGGTCTGAAGAAGGTGGGTTTGCAGTTATCGTGCTCCTTTGTCTTTTTCTCAATGATATGGTTGAGAAAGAGATATGGCAACCATTTGGTTGAGTAGCAGGTGCCGGATGTACCACTCTTGTAGTACAAAGAACAGATCTTGTAGTGGCATAGCAGCTCTTCAAAGACAGCCACCATGTCGACATTCTCTTGGCGTAATTTGTCCAACTCATCATTGGTCGGGACAAATTTTTCATAGGGGATATCCCCCATTGGCAAGCTGGAGATGTACTTTATCTCGTGTAAAGCCAATTCGATCTCTCCGCATGGTGTCATAAAAGTCCCCGTTCTGTAATTGTATCTCTCTGCCAATGTAAGGAATAGATGCGGATTAGGCGGGAAACCATAAACGGTGGCGTACACCACTTGGTACAGCTCAATCTCCTTGAGCCGGTCTTCAAATTGAGCCAATATCCAATTGGCTATACAGCTCCACCTCATGTTATCTGGATTCACAAGACCTGTCAATCGAATATCTTGGTCTGGATATCTTCCCTCAACCTTCGCAAACTCATTTGCGAATATCGAAGTTCTGACCGGTAGCAGCAGGGAAGAGTTTTCTGGTGGGATGCAACCAGGTTTCAGTCCTCTGAGTAGGAAGCTGTGACGCTCAGAGGAACTGTAGAACATGTCTTTGCTGTTCGGCCCCTTCTTCACACAGATGTTCTCCGTTCGGGCTTGCTGAAGTGGAGTTATATCCCATTCCATCCTTCTGGGATAGCTCGCAAAAGCATAGCGAGACAGGGGAAGGCATCTGGAAATCTCCGGTAGAAGTATCATCTTCTCGCCTCTTTGAAAAAGTCTCTGTTCCATGCGTGGTCTAGGCTGAGAGTTCTTGTCGAAAGCCTCACCGAACAGGAACAACGGCTTCTTATGAGTAACTGTATCTTCAGTTTGGAGTGGCTGCCCGTTCATTAAACACAACAGAGTTTCATTATCTTGTGCCATCAGGATGGCTTGCCGAGATGACGGCAAGGCATATTGAGGATATGTCACATGGGAAAGATCCTCCTTGAACTCAGGTTCAGCCAAAGATCCTGTAAAGACCTCATAATTGGGATCTTCCCTGAGGTTAACTGTATCAAATAAATAGATAAAGATCAGTACATGCCAAATCACAAAGTTTCTTTAAAAAGAGTTCATCAAATTGCGATATGTGCAAAGCATCAGATTACGTCAATGCAGCCCACATGCACAAAGTATCCAATTGTGCCAACACATTCACTTGCGTAAGACATCAGGTTGCTCTAACCCACTTGCGCAAGGCACAGTTTGCACTGGCTCAACCGACTTGCGCAAATCGATGGACTGCGCCGAACATCTGCCAGCGCTTTCCAACCGATTGCACAACAATATAGTTTTCATAAAAATAAAAACTATTGTGTGTGCAACCAGAACCCTAAACAGGGCGGCGTAATACCATCAATCTCTAAAAAGAGAGAGGTATGAAGGTTCGAAAATGTCAAAAACCTTAAAAAGGGTTTCGATCGAGTTTGTCATCTACCTTGCAGCGCTGGGTGGCCAATTTTATGACGAGAGATTCGGGGCGCAACCCGAGTCGAGGGCTCGGCGGGGGCCTTGCCCTTCTCGGTGGCAGTTCGCTTAGGAGCCATTAACGTCGACGGCGAGAAGAGGGAGAAGTAGTCGGAATAGGAGGAAAGCTTTTATCTCTTCAGAAAATCGAAAGCAAGTAAAGGTTGACAGAATGAGAATGGAAACTATTTATAGTTTTCAGAAGTGTAACAGTTACCTCAGATTGTGCCACAAAAGTAGGAGCTGATTCCTCCAAATGCGCAGTCAAAGCGCCACTTGCGCAACTTGATTTTAAATTCAAAATTCAAAGTATTTCAAAACATTGAATATTTTCAAATTTCGAAAACTTTGAAGGGGGTCTTGTAGGTCCTAAAAATCAAGTTGCTCCCATCAAAAAAAGCAATGAAAATCAAATGGCGCACCTTTCAAATGAACTGCGCAGGAGATAGACTGCACAACAAATCAACTGCGCGAGATTGAACTGTGCTAGTATCCAAGCGCGCAATGCTGACGTGGCAATGTTATCATTACCTGACACAAAATCAGATTTTCTGACAACTGACAGCCCGAAAAGCGAGGAGTCTGTTCGTTTCTCGAGCCGCACCGCATGCTAGGACAGCTTTCAGCGCGGACCAGCTGTCAACTCCCAGCGCAGTCTGCCAGCCCAACGGAAGCGCAGTCTGCCAGATCCTCTTCAGCGCAGTTCGATCCCAGCACAGTCTGAAGCTAGCGTAGTTCAAGCGGCACAACTCATCAAGATAACTGATATTTTATACGTGGCCTACATGCCATCAATTGCTCACCACGTGGCAACCGTCTGTACACGACCATGCACATTTCAATCAAACAATGCTACGCGTCAAATACAGTTGAGCCACGATCGAGTAATTGCCAGCGCAGTTCGCTGTTTGTGCAGTCCAATGCCTGCGCAATCCAGTCTGCACAATCCAGAAATAACTACTAATTAGTTATTTTTCAGAACTCTATAAATAGAGTTTCAAGTCCTTCATTATCAAGATCAGATCATTCAAGATCATCAGAGAAATTAGGAGTTCTTGCCCAAGTGCTGCTGCATTCTTCAGAGGCTAGCGTCTTCAAAGTTCACATCGTCCAAAGGATAAAGCGATCGTCTTCAGATCGGATTCCTATAGTTGTACTTTCCCATAATTCAATTGTAATCTTCTTACAAAGTTTGTGAAATAAAAAGAACTTTTGTTTTTGCAAACAGCCACAATTTCAACGCAAACACAATTGCCGCTAACTCCAGGTCGTGCGTAGGATAATTCTTCTCGTGCGGCTTTAGCTGTCGGGAAGCAAAAGATATCACCTTGTTCCGCTGCATCAGCACACACCCCCAGCCCTAACCGGACACGTCGCTGAATATCTGGAAACCCTCAGTCCCTTCTGGAAGTACGAGTATCGGGACCGAGACGAGCCGTTGCTTTAATTCTTGGAATGAAGCTTCGCAGTCGTCTGACCAGTCAAATGCGACTCCTTTCTGGGTGAGGCGAGTCAGGGGCAACACGATCTTCACGAAGTCTTTTACGAAGCGTCGATAGTATCCCGCTAAGCCAAGAAAATTTCGAATCTCGCTGACGGACGTTGGCCGCTTCCAATCGACGATGGCTTCAACTTTCTTTGGGTTGACCTCAATGCCTTCAGCTGAAATAATGTGTCCGAGGAATGCGACGCTACTCAGCCAAAATTCACATTTGCTTCACTTCGCTTCGCATATAACTGATTCTTTCAAAGGGTCTGAAGCACGGTCCGTAGATGCTCAGTGTGTTGCTGCTTGCTCTTCGAGTAGACGAGTATGTCGTCGATGAAGACTACTACGAACTTGTCGAGGAATGGTCGAAACACCCGATTTACCAGATCCATGAAAGCAGTAGGGGCGTTCGTTAGGCCGAACGGCATTACCAGGAACTCGTAATGGCCGTATCGAGTGCGGAAGACAGACTTTGGCACATCGTCCGGCTTGATCTTGAGTTGATGGTAACCCGAACGCATATCAATTTTTGAGAACACCGTGGCTCTTGAAGTTGATCAAACAGATCGTCTATGCGGGGCAGGGGGTATTTATTCCGGACGGTGGCTTTATTTAGCTCGCGGTAGTCGATACAAAGACGCATAGAGCCATCCTTCTTCTTGACAAACAGCACGGGCGCTCCCCAGGACGAGATGCTGGGTCGGATGAATCCCTTGTCGAGCAACTCTTGTAACTACACCTTGAGTTCTTTAAGCTCTGCAGGGGCCATTCTGTACGGGGCTTTCGAGATCGGTCGAGTGTCGGAGAATCTATCAATAGTGAACTCAATCTCTCGATCGGGCGGCATGCCGGGCAGCTCGTCCGGAAATACATCGAGGAATTCTGCCACAACTTCGGTCTGACCCGCGTTTGCACCATCATGTCGCATGTCTCGAACGGAAGCTAGATTAGCCTTCGCACCCGGAATGCAGCATCCGTCGAGCAGATATCGTAGAGATCACCATGCAGGTTGGCGACACCTCACCACACGAGTAGCAGAATTCAGGTACTCCAGGTATGCGGAACGTGACCTTCTTTTCAGCACAGTCTATGGTTGCGTTGCACGGACCGAGCCAATCCATCCCCAGAATGATATCGTAGTCCTTAATATTTAGAACTATCGCATCGAGACTGAACTTTTGACCACCTATACAGATGATTCCGTCTCCGCAGGCAAAATTTGCAAGTAGTGGCATGCCCGACAGAACGTTAACAGTAAGATCGAGGCCCAGTGGTGTCAAGGAGAATTTGTGCTCGGCGGCAAAGTTCGCCGATATAAAACTATGCGTGGCACCTGAAACAAACAATACATGAGCAGGTTTATTATTGAATTACAGTATACCTGTCACGACTGTATCAGATGCGAATGCCTCGTCGTGAGTCATGGTGTAGACGCGGCCCTGAGCATTGGGGCGACGGTCCTGGCCATTCGGTTGTGCGGTCGATGGAGCCCGAGGTGCTTGGCCTCGGTTCTGATGGTGTTGTTGGGGGCGTTGGTTCGGCCTAGCTTCCGGGCAGTTCTTTGCGACGTGAGTTGTTTTGCCGCAAACGAAACATGCCCCGTTCTTCAATCGGCACTCGACGGCCAAATGCCCCTCCTTGTGGCAGAACTCGCAGACTACTCGATCCTTCGTCTGGTTGCCGCCTCCGTTGCCGCGGTTTTGATGCTTGTGTGCGTTGTTGCCTCCCATATTACAATGACGTTTGTTATTAAAGTGAACAACGCTGGTAGAAGTAGGAGGATACTCGGACTCCAGACGGAGGGCATGGTTGAGTGCCTCGCCCATGGTTTTGTATTCAGGCACCGAGACATGAGTACGGATAGTGGAACGCAGGCCCACTACGAATCGTTTAGCTCGACTCGCAGTGGTAGGTAGATAGTCTCAAGCAAACTTGGCCAGTTTGTAGAATTCAGCCGCATATTGTCGTACAGTCATATTCCCTTGCGTCAACTGCATAAACTCGTTTTCTTTTTCCTGTCGCACGACCGCAGAAAGATATTCAGGCCCACTAATCGTGCACGTTCATTCGAAGTAGAAGTTGAGTACATGCGACTTTCTTCGAGTCCTCGACACCCAGAAGCTCGAACTTATCTTCCAGCTCCTCCAACCAGTCGATCGCCACCGAGGGATCTTCTGTGCCGTTGAAGGAAGTGCGGCAGCTTTTTGTGAATTTTGACACGTCAAAGTTGAAACTTCTCGGTGTCGCAGGTGAGAGCACGGGCGTCTCCGGTTCAGCTTTGTTAGATCGAACCGCAGGCTGGGTCACGACAGGCGTCATCATTGAATTGTTGTTGTTGTCCACGACCTACTGTACGATCTGCTGGAGGATATTCAGCTGCTGCTGCTGCAACTTGAATTGAGCCTAGAACCGATTCTCAAATTGGATCTGACGAGCCTCCGCTTGCTGACGATGGAGCTCGTTTTGACGTTGCTGCATCTCAAGCATCTGCAGCATACGTTGCATCGGGTCGCCGGAAGGTCCGGCTACGATAGACATCATTCCTGTTGGGTTGACGGAATGCTCGGGTCTGGAAGCACTCGAGCCGCTGGAAGCGCTCGTCTCGTCTTCCGCCTGAGCTCCCGTAACTACAGGAAAAAGGAAGGCAACTCTCGTTAGTTTTAGAAAATGTCCTCATCTTACTTTCTATCTGCACCATTGGATACTCTCTACCGCCCTTGAAACTTTATATTTGCTCTCGATTATTCTTCCTTATCTTCCTGTCCTCCCTATTTCGGAGCGACGAATGGTCAAACTTATTAGAATTTACCAATATTCATAGCTACTTGTGTAAATTTGCTTGTTAAGATTTTGGATTGCTTGATAGATAGGAGAGCATATAGGTGCCATATGCGGTAGATATGTATTGGTAGAAATTTTAGCAATCAGTTGGAGATTATAAAGTTTTAACGACAGAAGATCTGATGGAGTGTGTGACCAAAGGTGGGTAGCAGTCCTCAAGTATTCAGAGTTATAGAATGGCTAGAAAGGGTTATAAAATATTATGAGGAATTAAATTGAGGAGATTAAGGTAATGGTAGATTTTAAATTTAAGAATAGTTATGAAATAGAATTTCGAGGACGAAATTATTTTTTAGGTGGGTAGATTTGTAGCTCCCCTTTCCGAAATTTTTTAAAAATATTTTATTATCATTATTTTATTTAAATGGTGATTTTAAAATTTTAGAAATATTATTTAGTTTATTATTACGGTAGATGATTTTAGGCATTGTTAAGAATTGAGTACAGGTGATTAGAAATTATGGCATGGATAGTGCGTGACTACTTTGACTAGTGTACTAG